>JBCNYH010000017.1:3363591-3378757 GCA_039654325.1 Tandanus tandanus | reverse complement strand
TACTGGGGAATATAGGGTTTGGGGAACATAGGGACTGGGGAACATCAGGTTTGGGGAACATCAGGTCTGGGGAACATCAGGTCTGGGGAACATAGGTACTGGGGAACATAGGTACTGGGGAATATAGGGTTTGGGGAACATCAGGTCTGGGGAACATAGGTACTGGGGAACATAGGTACTGGGGAATATAGGGTTTGGGGAACATCGGGTCTGGGGAACATCGGGTCTGGGGAACATCGGGTCTGGGGAACATAGGGAGTGGGGAACATGGGGCTGATCCCCTACTGAGGTGTGCTTGAGACTGATAAGGTGTCTGCACAGTCAGTCCGATCGGTAAGGAGATAACGTGTGATGATTTGAATCTTTCTTCAAGATGCATCATTTACTGTAACGCTGCTCAGCTTCTCATCCGTGCAATCACACCCAAGTAACAAGGTCCAGGCATTGTAACCCACATGATAAGATAAATTATATATACGGTTGTTGATTATACGTGTTTTACTGCTCATGTATGGAGACTGCAGAAGAAACTGTGTCCCTCCACCCATCAATAAAGTCTTCATGTATAAGTTGTTTACAGATGAGTGCCATCGTTTTGCTTCGAATGACTTCCTTGTCAAAAGAATGTCCATAACACAAAGACTGAACCTTGCTCTCGGGCTCAGCGATGTGTCGCTGCCAAGACTCCACTCTGCACTGATTCCCGGTCGTTCTTCTTAAACACGGCAGTCTGCTTTATTACTCTGAAGGTGTAACTGACGGGATGAAGCTGATAAGTACCGAGCAACCGCATTCCTCACTCCAAACTCATCAGGTGAAACTTGTGCCTCTTTACGCTGTGGGTTAGATTAGATACACATGGCAGTGGAAGAAATAAAGCATTTGAGATCATCATGAAATAATTTACAAGGTGATAGGATGAGGCGTGTCGTAGTGGTTAGCACGTCTGCCTCACAGCGAGAAGGTCCTGGGTTTGAGTCCTGGGTTCGGTGAGGGCGTATCTGTGTGGAGTTTGCATGTTCTCCCTGTGCTTGCCTGGGTTTCCTCCTGGTACTCCGGTTTCCTCCCATAGCCCAAAGACATGCATTTTAGGCTAACTGGCTGTTCCAAATCTGTATCAGTGTATGTGTGTCAGCCCTGCAACGGTCTGGTGAGCTATCCAGGGCGTACCCCGCCCTCGCCCAGAGTCGGCTGAGATAGGCACCAGCCTCCCCGCGACCCTAATTAGTATTAAGAATGAATGAATGAGTTAGCCTAGTGTGCGTGTCTCTGGGCTGTGGGAGGAAACTGGAGTTACCACAGGAAACCTACGCAAGCAGGGGAAGAACATGCATACTCCACGCAGAAACACCTTCGCCAAGCCTGGGTCTTGAGCCCAGGACCTTTGTGCTGCAAGGCGGACGTGCTAACCACTACGCCAACGTGCCGCACGGATGAATAATACGGCGGAAGAGTTTTACACTCCACTCTATGGGGTGCACGGTTTCTTTGTGGATAGTACCATCACATCCCACCAAGAAGGTTCTGGGTTTGAATCTCACAGCTGTCAAGGGCTTTTCTGTATGAAGCTCTCCCTGTGCCTCCGTGAGTTTCCTCCCAGCGTCCAAAATCATGCAACTGGTCAAATTTTCAGTGTAATCTGATCTCATTATCGAATGCCATTTAAAAAATTTTTCCCCCCAGATTCTAATCTGCATTTTAATGTTTGGACACAGCATCAGTGCATGGAAATGCCACAAATATTAAACGTATTACTTTGCTTTGATTTCTTTACACCACCAGAGGACAGTGTTGAACACAAGTTAAGAAATGCTTCTCATAGTATGTACTGTGATGTCTGCAGGGTGTGACCATCTGTTATAACAATGTCATGACAATTCACAATTTATTTGAAAAGTAATAGAAAATTGAACAACTTACTTAAATGTAAAATTCAAAACTTAATAAAAAAAAAAAAAACTCAATACCTTTATGTGATCAGTTTGTGAATCATTTAAATCCCATGTTTGGTAAAATGTACTTAAATTTGGACTCTTGGCCTGTCGAGTCCATCATTTCCAGGCCTTCTGTCTCTTGTCCAGATAATTTCGAGACAATTTAGAAAACTTTTTTCGGGTCGTTGTTGTTCTGATATTTGTTCTGATATTTGTTGTTTGAGTCCACACCCAAAAAAATTTACATTTCTCTCAGTTGTGGAAAAATATACTTTTTAAGCCCTGCTCCTTTCACAAAATAGTTTTATAACATCTTAATTACATATACTCATAACCTCATGAACTCATAAATTACAAATTGCCCAAATACTCACAAAGTCGTTATCAGAACTGGTGTAGTGTTCTGCTCATGCTAAAATCCACTGTGACCTTCTAACAGCTTACCCACTTACTTATACACACGCCATACCCTTTTCCTCTGATAAGCAGAAAAGTACTCAGATATAACCAGATCTGTTGCACCATATTCGGCATTCACGTCTTCTGTCAGAAACTTACTTTCGGAACACCTTTTGGAAAAACTGAAATGAAGGCTCCACCCCAGACCTCCTCAAGCAACATCAGTGTCTGAATTTGTTAATGCTCTTGGGACTGGATAAACGCAAATCCTCACAGCGACGCTACAGGTTCCCGTGGAAAAACTTCGCAGAAAAGCACACGGGCTAAACTTAACAAGAACATGATAGCGTTGGTTAGGTGTCCACAAACTTTTGGCCAAATAGCGTGCATAGATATGGCAGGACTATCAAGAGCACTCGTAGAGCGCAAACCTCTGCCAAGCTATAAAAATTAGGTGCACACCACCCCCCCTGCTGGGCCTGCTGTACTACCACACTTCCAAAAAAATGGGATTTCCCATGTTAATTTAATGTGCGGATACAACCATTCACACTCACTCTCACACAACTTGGGGCAATTTGGAACCACCAGTCAGCCTACTGTGCATGTTTTTGGACTTCAGGAGGAAACCGGAGTACCCGGAGGAAACCCACGCAAGCACATGGAGAGGATGCAGACTACACACAGAAACGCACCGAGCCCGTGGATCGAACCCGGGATCTTCTTGCTGTGAGGTGGACGTGCTAACCACTGCGCCACCGTGCCGCCTCATGGATACATTGGTTTTATTTTACTGATCTGACCAACCAAGCAGACGTGCTGATGAACTTTGAAGATACACAAATTTTTATGTAAAATTATTGAAGCAGCCTTTGGACCTCAGTGGCACTTCAGAGCTTCCTAGTTGAGTAAACACATCTCTACATGTTCATGCATTAAAGTTACACTAAGCTGCACTAAACCTACGATTTATGAACCTATACATCTAAATATTAGTAAACACTCCATGAAATTCTTCTGTGTGTTATGTATTCTTTCCTGAAGAGTGTTTATGTAGGTGTGTGTGGTATGCATGGTGTATATAAGCGTGTGTTTGTGTGTGTGTGGTAGAGCAGGCGGGACAGGTTTTTCCTGCTGATAGCTCCCGGTGACAGGCGTGAGTCACTCTCCGTCTCTCTATTGTGAACTGTTTGCTGATGCACATGCAGATCTGCTGCTCGGTTTCTCCCAGCGCCGTGCACAATGTGGCTCAGCGAGCAATGCTGACACCCTGCAAAAATGCCTTTATTTAGCTAAATCCAATCAGCTCACTACCACGCCGAGTGTGCTCCACCACACCACAACACACCACACCACTTCTCCTGACGAGGAAAAAAAAGAGCTGCCGAGTCAATATTTATTCACTGACATCGAATTTGTTTGGGGTGTACATTTTTTTAAATTTTTTCTTTCTTTCTTGCATGCCAGTGTAACTTTATCAGAACTTCTCTTCAAGCCGACAATAGTTAAACAGGAGTCAGCATACTGCTGAAGCGCTAACGTTAACCACAGGAAATGGGTGACATTAGGAAGCACTCCGACCCAAAGGAAAGTTCACATCTATTATTTACTGCATAGAGAAATGACAGCGTTATGACCAAACAAGCTTAATTAGCCTATTATCCTCCTATGAAGCTTTTATTTATTAACTAGAGGGTGGTATGATGCACCTCCAGCGTGCAGCATGGCTAATGAAGCAAGTATGGGTACTGTTTTTAATTACCCAGGTACTCATGTGTGAACATATGTTCTATAGTGTGTGGACAAGACCAAAATAGCACACACACATACACACACACACACACACACACACACACACACAAAAACTCTCTCTTGAAGGATTTACTAGATGGGTGTGTAATTGTGTCATTAGAAAGTTCCTATTAGTGTTCCGCAGTAACGGCATGTCTAACAGCACTTGTTTCGAAGTGATAAGCGCTCTATCTCCAGAAAACTTTGTGACCTTGTTCTGACCTTCACCTTCGACCTTGACATTCCAAAATAAAACCATCCCTAGGACTCAGGTAGGGTAGTGTCCCCACCAAGTTTGGGCAAAATCCGTGCATGGGTGTGGCCAGGATTTTGTTCCCAGACAAAGTGGCAAACAAATAAACAGACGGGCTCACAAACCCCAGTGATTACAATATGAACGCCAGAACTCTGTTACCGAATTAATAAAATTAAATAGAGTTGAAGACTTCTAAGGAGTTGTATTTTACACAAGTCTTGGTTTACACCAACATGTTAAAACGTTTTACTCAGCTAGGACCAGGGACAGTCAGTCGCAGGTGCCACACTGCAGTTCGGTAGATTATTTTATTCATTCATGCATTTTATGAGCCGCTTAATCCTAATTAGTGTCGCGCCCATCTCAGCCGACTCTGGGCGAAGGCGGGGTACACCCTGAACAGCTCGCCAGGCCATTGCAGGGCCGTCCGCTAGATTATTTATATTATATAAACACACGGAGGGAGGCTAGGTGGTGAAGTGGTTAGCATGTCCACCTCACAGCATTAAGGTCCTGGGTTCAAGCCCACAGCCTGCAAAGGTGTTTCTGTGCATGTTCTCCCCTCGCTTACATGGGTTACCTCCGGGTACTCCGGTTTCCTCCCACAGTAAAGACATGCACATTAGGCTAACTGGCTGTTCCAAATTGCCCCTAGATGTGAGTGAGTGTGAGTGGTTGTGTGTGTGTTGGCCCTGCAGTGGATTGGTGAGCTGTTCAGGGGGTAAACCGTGTTCCCCCGGCTGGGATGGGATCCAGCCTCCCATGTGACCTTAATAAAGGATCAAGCGGTTTGGAAAATGAACTGAATGAATGAATGAATGAAACAAAGACAGATAGATACAGCGCTAACTATGTTGTGTATGACTATGATGAACTGTTGTCATTCTGGATAGTTCTTTCTATATTAATGAACTTGACTGGATGCTTAATTACATAAAATGTGAATTGATGGCGGTGCGGCGGCGCAGTGGTTAGCACATCCACCTCACCGCCAGAAGGTCTTGGGTTCGATTCCTGGGCTCAGGGCGTTTCAGTGTGGAGTTTGCATGTTCTCCCCGTGCTTGCGTGGGTTTCCTCGGGGGAATTCCGGTTTTCTCCCACAGTCCAAAAAACATGCACAGTAGGCTGATTAACTGTTTCAAATCACCCCTAGGTGTGAGAGTGAGTGTGAATGGTTGTATGTTTGTTGCCCTGCGTTGGTCTGGCAAGCTGTTCAGGGTCCTTCCCCCAGAGTCAACTGAGATGGGTGCCAGCCTCCCCGCGACCCTAATTAGGATTAAGCGTCTTAGAAAAAGAATGAATGAATGTGAATTGATGTACTGTACAGTGTAGAGTTACTGAAGGTCTAAATAAAAATTGAAGTATTAAAAAAAGTTTATTCTTGTAAATGTAATTAAATGCGACACTCACTCACTTGCCCTACCGCTTAATCCTACTATTAGGGTGGAGCCTATCTCAGCCGACTTGGGGCGAAGGCCAGGGTACACCCTGGACAGCTCGCCAGACCATCTCAGGGCAACACACACAACCATTCACACTTACTCTTATGCCTAGGGGCAATTTGGAACAGCCCATTCGCCTAATATGGCCTGTCTTTGGATTGTGGGAGGAAACCGGAGTACCAGGAGGAAACCCATGCAAACACAGAGAACATGCAAACTCCACACAGAAATGCCTGAGTCCGGGACTCGAACCCAGGAGCCTCTGGCTGCGAAGCGGAAGTGCTAACCACTATGCCACCGCGCATCCATTAGACACTCAGGTGAAGTATAAATATACTGAAATGATACTTAATTTTTGTAACTAAGTATAACTACAGAAGTGTCGTCTCTCCCAGCATCTCAATGACAGCTGAAAAAGAATAAAAAATCAGCGAGGTAATTGACGCTACCTCCAAACTCCCGTCACACCCGGACCACCCGTACTGCGTGGATTTCTTTCGCTGGTGTGAATGCTACTTCATTACCTTACACACCTCTTGTGTGTTTGCAGTCGTGTTTTTTTTTCAATGGCTTTTCCATGAAGGCTGCTGGCGATCGTGTCTGGTGTATTAACGATAGGATCGCTAGCCTGACGAGGGACAGAATTAGAGATGTCAAGGTCAGAAAGAAGAAGAGGGAGAGCGTTTTCCTATGCAAAAACCAACATGAATTATTCAGCTCCCCCCTTTTGTCTCCCTCTCCTCTTCCCCAGCCCGGCCTCTGACAGGTTTATTCCAGTCCTGTCTGAGGAGGAGAGAGCGGCACTTTCCTCTACTTCACGCTCCCTAAAATGGCCTTTAATTAGGCGGGCAAATTGTAGGCCGCGTTCACGCTTTCGCAGAAAGGGGACTGTGGGAAATGCGTGTTGCTCGAGCATCTTTTTATCTCCTACTGTAAGGACAGGAAGCTGAAGAGGACAGGAGCCTATTATTGAGGAAAACAGTGTTAAAATTAACAGTGGTAATGCTATGCTACGCCGGGAGGCCGATTAACATACAGCCGGATGGATATAACTTCAGACGCAGGTGCTGCTTGTGAACTCTTGTAACTCTTGGAAAGATTTTTGTAAATTGATTAATGTTTAACAGTTTTAGCATTAGCTCCGTTCGTTTTAATTTGTGGAAATTAAAAAGACAGGGGCGGCACGGTGGCGTAGCGGTTAACACGCCCGCCTCACAGCAAGAAGGTCCTGGGTCCGATCCCCACGCTCGGCAAGAGCGTTTCTGTGCAGAGTGCACATGTTTCGCCTGTGCTTTGTGAGGGTTTCCTCTGGGTACTCCTACAGGTTTCCTCCTACAGTCCAAAGAGACGCATATTAGGCTAAATGAACTGCTCTGAATTGACCCTAGGTGTAAGGGTGAGAGTGTGTGTGTGTGTGTGTGTGTGTGTGTGTGTGTGTGTGTGTGTGTGTGTGCTGGCCCTACGATAGTCTGGCGAGCTGTTCAGGGTGTGCACTGCCTTCGCCCAGTGTCGGCTGAGATAGGTGCCAGTCTCCCCGCAACCCTAGTAGGAAGTGGGTCGGCAAACGAGTGAGTGAGTTATTAATGACTTTTTCTTATATGCCACAGCAGTGATTTATTTTCTACTTGTGCCAAACAGAATCACCGGCACAGTATATTTAATTGCTTTCAGCTCCGTGTGTGTGTGTGTGTGTGTGTGTGTGTGTGTGGGTGGGTGGGTGGGTAGGTGAATGGTTGTTGAGTCTCCTTTAGTTCTGTCCCTTATACAGAAGTTGCACCGTGTAGAAACAGTTGCCATGGTGAATGTAATTAACAGGTGCATTCTTAGATTCTTCCAGCCTCTGAGTTTTCTATAAAGGACGTTGCATCATCCCTGTCTATGTTTACTGATCTCTCTCTCTCTCTCTCTCTCTCTCTCTCGGAATAAAAGCTTATCATTCAGGCCGTATCAGTGAAGTCCAGCTGTCTGTTACAAAAAAAATCATGGTGTAAGGTGGAGGCTGCACTCTTTCGATAGGCTCTCCGGCTAAACGAGGTGAAGCTACCCAAGCCATCACCACGGAAACCACACGCCGGGACTGAGAAAAGGCGTGGTGTGTTTGTGGGAGGGGTTGGGGGACGACAGGTGGGGGGGGCATGACCTGTCTTTTACAGAGACACTCAGACTGAAAAGCGTAGGAGAGAGGAGCTGTGGAGGGTACACATCACCTCCTTCATGATGAGCAGGAAGAGGTGGAGGTGCTGCTTCACTCACCAGCCACACACACACACACACACACACACACACACACACACACACACACACACGTGCTCCTGTCTGGTTCTGTGATGTCTGATCACAGGCATGGAGTTGACGTTGAGGTTAGCTTGATAACTGCAGAACGAATCACGCGTTAGAGCAAGACACTGCATGCAGAAATGATGTTTCGGATTCAGAAGCATTTCCTTCAGTACATTTACATGTAGGACGACGTTCTTTCTCACCACATGATCCATTCATCACATACATCACAAAAAACCCCCCACAAATATCATATAATATACACATATAATACAACGTATAACATAATTATATACACATATAATACAACGTATAACATAATAATATACACATATTACACCTTAAACAGGAATGGTAGGCTCGGTGGTCATTTACATGACAGTGGAGGCAGAAATAGCAGCTGGGGGCAATTTAGTGAAGTGGGAATTAAACGTAATGGAACAATGACGAGATATAATATATAATAATATATAATAATGGGGGCAACACGGTGGCGCAGTGGTTAGCACGTCCGCTTCACAGCAAGAAGGTACAGGGTTCGATTCCCGGGCTCGGGGCGTTTCTGTGTGGATTTTGCATGTTCTCCCCGTGCTTGCATGGGTTTCCTCCGGGTACTCCAGTTTCCTCCCCCAGTCCAAAAACATGCACAGTAGGCTGATTGGCTGTTACAAATAACCCCTAGGTGTGAGAGTGAGCGTGAATGGTTGTGTGTGTTTTGTACCTGCGATGGCCTGGCGAGCTGTTCAGGGTGTACTCCGCCTTCGCCCAGAGTCGGCTGAGATAGGCGGCAGCCTCCCCGCGACCCTGATTAGGATTAAGCGGCTTAGAAAATGAATGAATGAATATTATGATATATAGTCATACTAAACATCGAATATTAAATAAATAAATTAAATATCATTCATCTGTCCAACCTCGTAGTTCTACTAGGTTCACAGGCCTTATCTCAGCCGACTGCGGGGTGCACCCTGAACAGCTGGCCAGTCCATCGGAGAGTCAACAAACACAACCATTTAGACTCACACTCACATCTAGGGGCAATTTGGAGCAGCCAATTAGCCTAATGTGCATGTCTTTGGACTGTGGGAGGAAACCAGAGTACCTGGAGCAAACCCACACACGCCCAGGGAGAACATGCGAACTCCACACAGAAACACCCTGGCCGAGCCCGGGACTCGAACCCAGGACCTTCTTGCTGTGAGGTGGACGTGCTAACCACTGGGCCACTGTCCCCACAGTGGTGCAGTGGTTAGAATCTTGGCCAAGGGCATTTCTGTGTGGCGTTTGGATGTTCTCCTTGTCCTCGCATGGGTTTCCTCAGGGTTCTCCAGTCTCTTCCTGCATACCAAAGACATGCACATTAGGTCAGCTGGCTACTCTAAATGGCCCATGGGTGTGAATGTGGGTGTGAATGGTTGTTTGGATCTGTGTTAGTCCTGTGATAGAACGGTAATCTGTTCAGGGTGTAACCCCGCCTTTCACCCAAAGTCAGCTGGGATTGGCTCCAGCTTCTTCCACAACCCTGACGGATAGGAGGTACAGAGTGTTTCACTTTATTCTTTCATGCTTTCTCTCTGTAACCTGTGTATGTATAAAGTAGTTTATAATGTACTAGGAATCTTTTTCATGTCGAAGCAGAGACGGTGTAACATCACGTGTCTCCGGGTTTCGGGGCTGTGTCAGCTGTGATCCGGGGAAATTTCCACGGTGGAAATACTCATCATCATTCCGAGATGTTTTTGCCAAACCCCATGCAGCAGCTGTACAAATATCATTTTCCCGCAGACTGTGTTAAAGGAACACACCTACACCGCTGGGAGACTGTGTGCATTTTTCAGATGGGAGTGATCCAAGTGTCAGAATCTTCACACACTCACATGATCCAGGCGTACCGAGACTCCAGATTCCTCAGGGGAGAAAAAACTCTCAACTCCATTGATGTCATGTTTATTATATGTTTATATTCGACCCTCACAGATACAGAGAGAATAAAAGCATCTATAGGAAACACTGGGTATCTAAAATTACCCGCTCTCTCTCTCTCTTTCTCTCTCTCTCCCTCTCTCTCTCTCTCTCTTTCTCTCCATCTCTATGTCTCTCTCTCTCTCTCTCCCGCTCTCTCTCTCTCTCTATCTCTCTCTCTTTCTCTCTCTCTCTCTCTCTCTCTCTCTCCCGCTCTCTCTCTCTCTTTCTCTCTCTCTCTCTCTCTCTCTCTCTCTCTCTCTCTTTCTCTCCCTCTCTCTCTTTCTCTCTCTTTGTCTCTCTCTCTCTCTCTCTCTACCCCTCTCTCTCTTTCTCTCTCCCTCTTCCCTCCCCACCCTCTCTCCCTCTCTCTCTCTCTAGTCTCATCAACGATCTGGACATCAGCTGCTTTAACTTCCAGCACTTTGGAAAGGAGTTTCCCAAACAGCTGCGTTTAAGCCCCAACTCCTTCATCCAGATGGCCATCCAGCTCTCCTACTACAGGTGAGTGAAAGAACCCGGGGATTTAAACTCATACCCTCCTGCCCATGAAAGCATGAAATCTTCTTTTATCCCCTCGGACTAGACGCCATTGTGTTACACTCTCGTCTTTTATTGATATTTTCATATGTATGAAAAATAAAACATTACAGATTCTTCATTGTACCTGTTCGCTAACTCAGCCAAGCTATAACCGTCCAGGTCAGAGGCCCGGTTAGATGGGGTAGGTGGTGGTGGTGGTGGGGGGGTACGTCTGAATGTGTTCTTGGTGTTCACAGAATGTACCCACGGTGAATATTAGTACCGGCGGAGTGTTTGGACTTTCAGACAGATAAATCCGAAGTAGACCATTTTGTTTCTCTTTTATTTATTAGATTGTTTGATTCGCTTTAAAGCTGGAGGTGAACCTTTATCGACAGAGAGAACATTTTAACCTTTTTACATCTTGGTGATCATCCCGATACTCCACTGGTGGTGTAATACAGGGAAGTGACCACCAGGGGAGGCTGTCAAGCAATGTTTTAAATGTCTTCATGTCCTGAGAAATCCACTGTCTGCTGAGAAATTTCAGCACCTGAGCATCTGATGAGGGGTTTGATGGGTCAGTAGTTTCATGTGAAATACAAGGCTTCAAGCACAATCAGCAGTTATTAATAAAACACAACGTAAATAAGAATATTATAGTAATGTCACCTTCCCTTCCTCCACATTCATGGCAGAACTGCCCTCGAGCAAGGCACCGAACCCCCGACTGCTCTCCGGGCGCCCCAATGTGCGGCAGCCCACTGCTCCGAGTGTGTGTGCTCACTGTTTACGTGTGTGTGTGTGCTCACTTTGGATGGGTTAAATGCAGAGGCAATAATTTCCCTTGTGGGATCAAAAAAATAATAATAATAATAAATAAATAATAATAAGGCAGGAAGTGGGCGGAGTAAGGAACCACCTTCTCTAGGCCTCAGCGGTTCCTCGTGTTCTTTGATGCCTTCTCCTAGCAACAAGACAGAGTGAGCCCTGTCTTCTCATCTGACTCACAGTTTAATTGTTTGTATGTCCATCCTGTTTATCTTCAGGCCACCCTGCGCACACGTCTTGTGCCACTAGGGGGCCATGTGGTTGATCTTTCTAGGCGTTTACTTGACGTCACAGGACATATGTTTCACATGGTATGCGAGGAGAACAATATACTTCCTGCCTCATTTATCAGTAACTTGACCTTTAACCTTTTAGATCCCATGCTTTACGACCCCATTTTGGGTTAACAGGGTTGATCAGTAAGTATACAGTGGAGACTGCTGTCTTTCTCACAGAACTGGGGGAGAATAGATTGGGAGTTTCCTGTAGAATATCTGAGAAAGAAAGTCGGAGTTCAAACATGGTACTAATTCTACACACACAGAAACACTTCCAGATTGACAACCAAAGAATACGACTCTTATTAATTCTAACTGTGGGGCACCTGTCAAAATATTTCGAGTTGGATGGTTCGTACATTATTATACTCTCTACAGTGAAGTAAAAGTGAGCCATGTGTGTGTGTGTGTTGGTGTGGTTTCAGGGTGCATGGGGAGGTGTGCGCAGCCTGCGACATCGCATCACTCCGAATGTTCCGGGGAGGACGCACCGACTACATCCGCTCCCCATCCAATCAGACGCTGAAATTTGTCCAGGCCTTTGATGACCCCGCCCTCTCTGTGAGTCCCACAAGCCAATGAGAAGCAAGGAGAGAGAACAATAACATGAGTTAACGTTCACTCTCTGTGTGTGTGTGTTTCAGAGGGAGGTGAAGGTGGAGCTGTTGCGTGAAGCTGTGGAGGCTTATAGTCAGCTGACTGATCAGGTGACCATGGCTCCGCCCACATTTAATATAGATAGCAGTATATGATACTAAATTAAAACAGTGTATTTATAGTGTGTACTGACTTCATCAAGATACAAAGAGAATGTTAATGAGAACGGTTTTCTGTGTGTATGTGCGCGTGTGTGTGTGTGTGTGTGTGTGTGTATGTGCGCGTGTGTGTGTGCGTGTGCGTGCTCATCAGGCACTGAAAGGTCAGGGTATCGATCGCCACCTGCTGGGTTTGAAGCTGCAGGCCATTGAAGAGGGACTGAGCGTGCCCAGAATGTTCATGGACACGGGTTATGGACTCGCAACGCACTGGAAACTCCGCACCGGACAGGTCACTCTCTCTCACACACACACACACACACATTATCCAGAGATTTCCCAGTAATTAATTTCCATCAGACACAGTTGAATTTCACCACTGCTAATAAACCATTTAGGATTTATTTGTTTGATATAAAATGTGAATTAAATACTTACATTATTTCTGCTGCCCCTTGTTTGGTCATCCACCGAATTCACGTCCACCGGCTACAGTATCAGATACTGTAAATGATACACTTCTTAAGAGGACTCTCCCTAACTTGGGGGTTTGCACCACTTTAA
This sequence comes from Tandanus tandanus, assembly GCA_039654325.1. NCBI lineage: Eukaryota > Metazoa > Chordata > Actinopteri > Siluriformes > Plotosidae > Tandanus > Tandanus tandanus. The sequence continues at coordinate 3,365,743 of JBCNYH010000017.1, read as the reverse complement.
AAATTGTGGTTGGTGGTTTGATGATAAGGAGGCAATAACGGACGGGGGGGAATTAGCTACGACTGAATTGGGGGAGAAAAATCTGGGGGAAAAAATGTGTGTGTGAGTGAGTGTATGTTCACGTGCGAGCGCGCAGTTGTGAGCGGCTTCTCTTTCTCTCTCATCATTCCATTCCACACAGTGGATCTTTGTATGAATAAGACCGTGTAACATCGTAAAAGCCTGCTTGTGAGAAACATCTCTTTGTTTGAACAAAAGGGTCTTGTCTTCCTGATAGCTCTTCTGGATGTAGCCGTCCTTGAGAAACGAGCAATCTGGTGCTGTCTGGTGCAGTCTTTGAGCAAAACCAGAGAAAGTCACAGAATATAACTGAACAAAAATTTAATTCCAATAATTACCCTGCTAACATACAAACCCAGCAGATAATACTGCGACAAATATAACCACCAAGCAGTACGGACAGATAGGATGTGGATGTGGAATATAGTCACCAGTCACAGACAGACTCTTGGTTATTGCACAGGTCTCCGTTTTTCTTTAGACCAGTTTAAACGGCGTCCTTTACTCGAGAGCAAACTGAAAGTGGAACTGAGATCAGACAGAAGCCGAGAGAAAGTGTTTAACAGGAAAACGCGGCAGTAGATCATCAGCTACGTGGACGTTCTGTGTTTTTAATGTGTTCGTGCTGGAGTTCGCTGGGTTCGTGGTGATCACTGAAATAGTTCCTAATGAGTTGAGTTCAGGTGTAATGAAGGAGTTCAGGTGGAGCGGTTTTAGTCTTATTGTTCAAGTTCAGAATTTATTCCAGTTGTGAGAGCAACTTGCCCTAAAATCACATGTTGTATAAATAAGAAGAACATCATGTATGCGTCCCAGAGGAAATGATGAATTTTGAGTTATTGGTACTATTTTGGAGCTGATATCCTGAGCTATAAAATGAGACCAAATTTTCTAACATATGTTGCTAGATTTAGAGAAACTAAACAAAACCTGCCAGGAATTTTCAGCCTTTCAATCATTAAAGAAAATCAGGTTTAAAGTTCAATAAAGTATTTAATAATTTCCGGCTTGCAGTGATGGGTCACATATCGGGCATCTATCAAGTATACCTCATCAATCAGAGTCTATGGCATGTATTTGGAAGTTATTGAGAGCTCTCAGTGTGTCGTGGTTTATCATGCTCGGAGAGGAGCAGTCTCAGAAGTGCTTGATCTCAAGTTGCTTATGGAAGAGCAAATGTACTAAAGGTGTGAATCCGTTCTTAAATAACAGGAAATGTCTTGCGCGCGCTCAGTTAGTTCTCTAACATCCGCTTCATGGGGCCTTCAGAATACAATCAGAATATGAACCGTCTGGTCTTCTGGAAGATGTCGGTGTGTTTCAGGAGGATATTTCCAGTGCAGTGTTGGGGTGTAGGACTTGTTTTTGGCAGGTAGTGTAGTGTTTCCAGGAGAACCGTCTGTTTGTTCATGAACTGTTGAATTGCTCAGAGTTTCTGTGGTTCATTAAAGATCTGCAGCGGAGTTGCTTGGATGAGAAGCTCATAGACGTCTCTAAGCTTTTGCAGATGTTCAACCCAGGGTTCTTATCGGTAGCCAGGTGTCGGCTTGGCTGGATTTATGACAGTGAGGCACTTCTCACCAAGCTGTAAATGGTTTTTTTTTTTTGATTATCACAATCTGTTCCATGGGGTTAAGCTCAAGATGTTCCAGCTGTGAAACCAGGTCCCTCTTACTTTTCCTGAATCAGCAGTTTGGGGAGATCTTAATCAGCTGTTCCAAATTGCCCCTAGGTGTAAATGGTTGTGTGTGTTTGCCCTTGCGTCTGGTAAGCTGTTCTGGGTGTACCCCACCTTTGCCAAGAGCCGGCAGAGATAGGCTCCAGCCCCCCTGCGCCCATAATGAGGATTAAACGGTTCAGAAAAGTAAGGAATGGCGTTTAAGGGAACGTGAAATTCTGTAGAATTATCTTCTTATTGCGGTACTGATGATGATGCGTCCGTATTGCGGTACTGATGATGATGCGTCCGTATTGCGGTACTGATGATGATGCGTCCGTATTGCGGTACTGATGACGCGTCCGTATTGCGGTACTGATGACGCGTCCGTATTGCGGTACTGATGACGCGTCCGTATTGCGGTACTGATGACGC
>JBCNYH010000017.1:3327204-3346570 GCA_039654325.1 Tandanus tandanus | reverse complement strand
CATTTTATTGCCACATTAATGTTGCTGAGCCTCGACCGGAACAACTGGAGCAACAACGCCATGGAGATTACATGCTGTGATCGAGGATAAATGAACTCCATGAAAATATTAGAGAGATTAGGTGTGAGTGTGTGTTGGGCCTGCGATGGAATGGCGAGCTGTTCAGGGTAAACCTGGACTTTACCCAAAGTCGGCTGAGATAGGCGAGGACGACCTCGTCTGTGGTGCAGTTGGGATGATCTCGCTTACTGGAAGGACTTTATTTTCAGATTAGTGATGCAGAATGATGGAGGAAGCTCAGAAAGATGCTTTTGTGCCGTGAAAAGCCTTTTTTTTGTCCAAGATAGCCGTCAGCGCTCGAGCGATTAGCGAAAGAACTGTGAGGAACAATCAGGGGTTTGTGCAGGACCGGGTTATCTGTACCCCGCTCAACTCCGAGACACCGTAACTTTACTTTCCACACAGAATGAACTAATTATAATGTTTCTTATTGTTTGCTGGCTTGACGTTTCTGGTAGCTGCCCATGTAAACACACACACTGATCTCCTAGTAACAGAGATCGTTACCTTTAGCTCTGCCACCACCTGCTGTGCTCGATACCATCTCTGTGGTCGTTTTTAGGTTGGGATTTTACTGATCTGCATCGGTGGAGTGAGTCATTTTTTCCTGTATTTCGCCACAAGAACACTCTCGTATGCTAGTAGGAGTTAGCGCTCAGAAGCTGGCCGTGTGAAACGTTTCCCCTTACGTCCAAACCTCGTTAATAAGAGGTGTGTTATGTTGCACTAGATTTACCTCGAAGGGTGCGAAAACTTGTCATTTAGTAGGAAATTTGAGTTGAAAATACTTTTTTTGTTGTTTTTAACGATTTCAAGGTGAAGGTTGTAAATTTCGTTCAACTTTGGCAAACTTTTGAAACTGGAGGAACTTTTTCAGAGTTCATAGAACTGTTGGAAAACCTTTTTTTTTTTTTTAATGTTTGCACTTGAAAGTTTGAACAATTATAGCTTTTTTTTTAACGCCATTTTGAGGGACTTGTTAATATTCTACGTCAGGGAAGGTTTTCTCCCAATTCAAGAGGGATCATGAGCGGCATAAGCGTTCGTTGATTGGTTGAACACACGAACCAATGCAATAAACGTATGCATAGTTTGTCTGTTTCTATTAAATCCCGCTGTTTCATGAATTTTTTTTTTCTCGTGTGGCGAATAAAAAAACAGCAGTAACCCCAAACACAGGCGGGCACCACTGTAATGTGAAAAGTCACGTGATTGTCTTGAGTCACCGTTGGCAACACTGAAATAATTTGCATATGAATGCATGGTGTGGTATTCTTTCTTTTATATGAACGAGCGCGTTTGTTTTTAAGAGCCCTTTCAATCTTCTAGAGCACCGGGGACACATAAAATAAGGGTTATTGTTTCAAAATCTGTAAATATTGGGTAAAATGCCATATATGAATAAATACACAATAGTACGGAGTACCTTCAAATAAAAATATAATGAACAAAAAGTATCAGCTTGTTTTGAAAATGTACACGGAAGTTTGAGCTATTTGAGTTTCCCACTTGAAAAATTCTCAGGATTCCAACTGAAATCATTTTCAAAGGAGGACGTTTGTCATGAAACTTTTTCCTTTCAATATTAGATGAGCATGTGGTTTAACTGAATCATGCATTGGTGGCAATATCCCCGAGTTGTTCTGCACAGGGCGGATCTGAATACATGCGAGGAAGTGTCCGTCCAAAATGTCCACTCCGACTTTGCTATCTCTTGTGATAATAAGAAATGTATATATTTTTCAATCAGATGAACTTTTTATAAAGTACATCTAGGTTTGTAACTTTAGAGCAAAACATATCTGAACCAGATTCTGAAATTTTGATTACACAAACATGTGAATATGTGTCCGTCCAAAAGTGTCCACTCCGAAATCCATTATTAATGAAATGTTTTGCGAACGCATTTGTTTCTAAACTGTAATAAGTCCTCCAGTAAACTAAATAAATAATGTGATTAAAATTTAATTGAAACAGTTTAACTGGTTTTAAGTTTGAAATCTTATGATAGTTTTTAATGAAATTTTATTGTTTTGGACTTGCATACTTCAAAAGGCCATAACTTCCAAGAAATTAATGGTAAAAAATTTAAAAAGTTTTTATAACCTTGAACATTTCAGAAAATTACTACTTAAAAAACTAGCAGATCAAAAGCCTTTATTTTGGACCCCTTGTCTAGATTTATTTTAGTCAGAGGTTAACTATTTTATACAGGATTTGTTAGTTTAATATCTGTATACTGTAATTATTGCCATGAACGTGCCTTAAAGCACAAATTGGATCTCATAGCACACGTATTGTGTAAGTTAAAGGTGCGAGAGGTGCAATACTGGGTCCATCACCAAAAATGTTCTCACCATCTAAATTTAAGAAGGTCAATTGCATTTTTTATTTATTTATTTGTATTTATTTATTTATTTATTTATTATTATTATTATTATTATTATTATTATTTTATTATTATTATTTTTTTTTTATAAACAATTGCATTGTGTAGAACAGAACAGGGTCAGAGCTTTGTGTGTACCACCTACAGTCAAGTGATGAGATCTTCAACTGCTATGTTCAAAGTTCCTGCCTTCAAAACCGTTGGAATTTTTATGAATCGTTATTACAGCGTAATCCGGGCGAATCCTAGCAGCTCAGAAACGTTGGGTTTAAGATAACGTTGTTCTCCACTGATTCGGTAATAGGTTTGTTTTTTACTGAAGAATCTTTAGTGATACCTGAGTGATATTGTATTGAATCCTCAGGTGTGTGATGGCAGTATTCTTCCAGACAAGTTGTGTCCTGCATTCCCGTGCCTGATCTGGGTCATGCTAGTTAACAGCGTACCATAAAAGATCCGACCGGGAAACGTGCAGGTCACTGATAGAGTGCATCAGTTCGAGATCTGGTGGTACTGATATGTAACATGGTATCAGAGTCGAGACTTGGGAGTAAAGTTGTGTATTTTAATCTTCCTTCACCTGCTACATGACACATTGGCCCTGGGTTGAGATTTAGGACTCCGTCACATACGCAGTGTCCCACCAGCGGGAGCGTACTACTGCAATACCGTCGGTGTTCGAGCCTAACCTTGGTTTTCTTGTTTATCACGACGCTACTTCCAGATTTGATTTGTGACATTGCTGAGCACGAGGGGATAAATTGGTTACTTCGGCTCTGGCTGCCTCGATTGTCCCGCTTTGCTCGAAACAAGGAAGCTGTTTACTCTATTAACACGCCACAGAAGGAACGCTGGCGTAACTGTTCATACAGAGCAGCGCAGCGCCAGTTTTTGGCACATCACCTCGTTTGCGTTAGCAAATAATGAAAGCGATGAGTTGGGAGTGGGGGGTAAAAATGTCTTGGTGATTTTAAAAGCTCTCCGACAAACGGTTTGTTTGTGTCTCGGTGGGGCGTTGTGAGCTGACTTGGAGTGTTTAAACATCATCATCATCATCAGTCGCTCATAGATCACCTCCTGTAAATATTTCCTTAGAAACAAGACCCTCTCTTGTCTGCGCTACTCCCACTGTGCGGTCATGCCTTCAAGAGCGTTTAGTGCAGGGCAGGTGAATGAGGCGGAGGTGACGACATGCAGCTGGAATCCATTACCGACTCTGATGTGGATCTCAACTTTATCAAATCTGCTGTCAGTAACCGCAAAGAGCCTCGAAATCTACATTCGATTGTTTTTCCCTTTCCTGTAAATAATGACTCACTATTTTTATTTCGTCTAATCAGCAAACCTAATGAATGACCTTCCTGCTGCCCCTTCCTGCATTCGGTTTACTTGGATAAACCGTGTCCTAAACTGTTCCCTGTGTTGTACAGGAGTTCAGCCATTTTGTTTAATTGTAGAGTATGAACGCTTTTCTGGCAACGAACTTCAGGGTCGTGAAGGTTGCAGTTGGGTACACACAAGCTAGAGACTGTTAGCATGCTAGCCGAAAACCCAGAGCTGAGGATAAAGAGAGACAAATCGCATGATGAGAATGTTCCATTCACTAGTGAGACCTCTAGCATGAAAACTTTAAGCAATGCTGTTTTCTAAGGATGAATTAGTTGGCGATCATTTTACTTATAGTTACTTTGATTCCCATCAAATACAGAACAAAAACCTCTCAAACTAAAAATCCTTTTACCCTCATGAGGTATCACACTGGCTCCTGAGAGTCAATCTGTCATCAGACTTCTTTCATGTCAAATTGAGGACTGATGAGAATTTGACCGTGCTTACAAAGGTCAACATTAGCATAACTAGCATAACGGCAAGGCGACAGCGCTGAACCAATCACGATTGTTTTATATCTATGATTTACAGATTTAAGCTCCACCCCAAAGCGGTTTCTTTTCTGTTCATAATTGATTAATTAATTAATTATCCTGTCGATGCTTTAAAAGTTTAAGCCGTGTTCTCTGTAAGAATCAGTAGAAACATTTCCAAAAACACGCAATCATTTTAATCTGTTTTTTGGATATTGCTTCAGTTAAAAAAAAAAAAAAATTTAAAACAAAAACTGTCATAGTATAAATTCTTGGATGTCGGACATCAAGTTCCTGCAAAACAGTGAAACGGCCAATCGGTATCGAGATGCGTAACACACAGTTGGTATCACCGTGTGTAGCAGCGGACCGGTATCACGGTGCATAACAGACGAGCGGTATCGCCACGCCTTTTTTATTTTTTTGGTTGAGTCCTGTGAAATACTTTCCCTGGTATTTATCCGGTCCGTGGTCCGTGTTTTCCTCCTGAGTCCAGGTTTAATATGTTATTTTGAACAAAAACTCTGAATGCTTGAGAGAAATGTGGGTTACTGTTGGACGAGTGAACCCGTGTAACGGTTGGATAACGTTGTCGTGTGCTTGTGTCTCTCCCCTCTTTAGTTAATGAAGAGGCCGTTTTGAACACACAGTACTCGTACTGATGATCCCAGACACCCTTTTCTTCCTGACAGTCTGTAGGGAATGAGAGCACCGTCAGTCGTAGACCAGGAATCAAACCGTCTAACGCTGCACCACGCCAGGAGTTTGATGTACCTAATTAATTTTTTTCCGAAATCTTTGCTCTCGGCCTTGATGGATAAACAGCATGGAGATCAAAGTCCTCTTACTGCTTGTGTAAGCTGCGGAGTTTTCTTTTAAACTGCAAAAAAAAGTGTCTGGGACATTTCAAATTCAGATTTTGATTGGAGAAAAAAAAGCAGCTTTAGGATTGATTTAAATGCGTGCTCTCGATTTAAATTTAGAGGTTGTGGCAAAGGTTTTGCAGTCATGTGAAATGGCCGTGGCTGTCAGGGCGGCAGTGCACACGGTTTTTTGTTTGTTTGTTTGTTTAATCTGATGAATATCTAGCTTCCTCCCGTACGAGTTGGATTTCCTGATGCAGCCTTGGTGTGATGCCCCGACTGTGAATTCGTCGTCTTTTTTAAGCCAGCCGTTCTGATTAGGCGCTCTGGCTTCAACCCACTTTTAGTAACAGCCTATGGTGCTCTGCCTCGCTCTCAGACATGTCACGTCGTCTGTGGTTGATGTTCGTGGGTTGAAGGTAAGGTGCGCCTGTGTGAAAATATCACTCCGAGCCCGGGTTACGTCATGCTGGCCTTTTTGAAAACTACCACTTTGGTTTTTCCATTCGCAGCCCACACCAGCTGGCTGAGGCGTACCACACGTCTGCTCCCAAATCTGCAGAGCTCTTTAAAAAAAAAAAAAAAATTGTGCAGAATTATGTGACTTGCTGATATTTGTTCTCCTGGCTCACACGGTCCATGTCACTTTTTTTTTGTTGGTTGGGTGGTTGGGATTAGAGGGGATCTGGTTTGTGTACGTCACAGCCTGTCGAGAGCCTGATAGTGGGTTATGATAGAAGAGCACTCTGAGAGAGGTGATGGATGTTATGCTAATCTTCCCCAGATAAGCAGAGTGCCTCGGTTCGCACAGATAGCTTCCAAGAAATGAGTGTTCAGGGGAAAGGGGTCGGGTTAAAACGCAGATCTATTTAAAATGGAGTCTCGTTTGTTTACCTCAGGTATCAAAACATCCATGTAGACTTGGCGACGTGAGCATTTATCCGAAGCCAGCTGTAGATGAACCTACAAATAAAGATCTGATATCAGACTCACTCACCCATTTTCCAAACCGCTCAATCCTAATCCAGACCCTCGCGGGCAAGGTTGAAGCCTATCTCAGCCGACTCTGGGCAAACCATCGCAGAGCCAACGCTCACACACAACTGTTCACACTCACATCCACACCTAGGGGCTAATTAGGAACAGCCAATTCGCCTACTGTGCATGTTTTTGGATTGTTGGAGGAAACCTGAGTACCCGGAGGAAACCCACACAAGCACGTGGAGAACACAGAAACGCCATCGCCGAGCCCGGGACTCAAACCCGAGATCTTCTTGCTGTAAGGTGGTCATGCCAACCGCTACACCACCGTGCCTCCTGATCTGATGTCAGTAGAAATTAAATCTGCTCACGGAGGGCGCCAGGGCTGCTGATTGGTCCACCGTTGCTGAGTCATGTTGAACGTTGATGTTATTCTATGATGCCTTCATTGCCTAAGAATTGTTATATTTAGCTGTTGATGTCCTGTGGTCAGTCATCGAGTCATCACACATTTGTCCTTAAGTCATCCTGAAAGTGCCGAGCTAGGCACGGACGGGGCGATTCAGCAGAAGCCGTGATGTCACGCATCAGCAAAAAGACAGAGGAAGACTTGACAGACATTCCGACTGTTTTTAACTTTATCTTCGGAGCCCTTGGCCCGGGCCACCTCCGGTAGGAAATGCTGAGCCAGGAGCCGTCTGTTGACGCTGGTGAGCAATGCGTTTGTGTTTCAGTTTGGCGTCACATTCCTCCGTACTTGATCTCTGATGGATGGGAATCCTGTGCGGCAGGGAGGGACGTGACCTCGCTACACTGGTTAGAAACAAAAGGATGCCTATTGTTCATTATCTCACTTCTCATTTTGTTTCTTTCTCTTTCTCAAATAACACGGAACAGTTCAGGGTTTATTCAACTCTGTTACGCTTGTGTTGCATCATCCCTGGACACGATAATCTCCCAAGGCAGGGACGAGGGCTCAGCTAATATCCCGGCTGCGAGCTGAAGGCTGTCCTCTCATCTCGGTTGATAATTAAAGCTCTGGCGTTGTGGTGACAGCCAGCGGGAGTTGCTCAGTATTTGCATAGTGAGTCTACATCCTAATTTATAATGATGTAATGTGTGGTAGATGCATACTGCATCGGTGACATCATTTTTAGTGGATGGGATCAGTATTACGGTCCCGTCTCTTGAAAGTAACCACAGCAAGAGCGTCCTGTCTGTCCTGATGATGCTTCTGATAAACCTTGGCTGACCCCTTCTTTGTGAATCTATAAAGAGATGCATGAGGGATTCAACCTCCTCCATTTTCAAATTTCAGGTCCGGATCGTGGTCTTTTTTTCTTTTCTTTTTTTTTTTAACCCCCCAGATGTGTGAGGCAGGAGTTGCTCAATGAGTCTTAATCAGCATATGGGAAATTGCGCCCAGTTTCACAGACTGAAGGACAGGGTCCCAAACCCGCTTCTCTAACCATTAGGCCATGGCTGCCCCAAAATTTAGATTTAGATTTATTTATTTTTTTGAAAATTACAAATAAATCCGACCCGAGTCGAATCGGTGACTCACTCAGCCCGTCCACCAGTGACCCGAGAGAGCTGAACATTGTCGATTCCCAACACTACTTTATGTGCATCATTACGTACTAAGAGAAATGATCGTTTAGGAACTCTCAAAGATACAGTAGGAAGACTGTTCGCGGTCATTTTCCCTCCTGATAACGTTTGCTAAAAATAAGGGTGTTGATGAAAATTCTAGCTATGAGCCATGTCACTATACCCCTGCATCTCAAGTAAGAATATTACAGTAGGACTAACATCTTTTATTTAGTTTCCAAGTGTTTAACAGCGAGGCGACTGTGGTTTTCTAGCAGGAGAATTCGGATAGCTTTTGCACTGCACGTCAATTACTCTTGCTGATGTGCGTTCATGCACGTGTGCGTGTTCTAGCTTCCGAATGCATTGTTTGTCCCCTTTTGCACGCTGATGAATACGTGCTATCGAAGTTACATCACACCACTGCAGAGTGTATTCTCTTTAAATGTACACACTATCCGTCCTTCCCTTCGTCCATCCGTTATCAGTACACTTTTTCCATCTGTCTCACGAGAGAAACTGGAGCCAATCCCAACTGGGGGGTACACGCTGTTACCTACCAATGCTTGTACCAATCCAAGATATTATTGGCTAACTATCTGACTTGACCTCTAGACTAGATTTTTTTTTAATCAGAAATGCAGGTAAAATAAAGATTGGTGCAAGTCCGCGGTAATGATGAGGCCGTTAGCGTTTGACGTAGCCTTAGAGGCAGAAAACCAAGTTACTTGTTTGACTTTGCGACCTTCGGTTCTAACTCTTATCGGTTAGAGTCTCAAACATTGACAAGTTAGTATTCGTAGTCAAATTTTGACATTAAGAATGCCATTGGTAATGAAATATTTTTGACTCGCGATGCTGCAGATTTCTCAAATGGCTAACCTTTTTACTGCCGCATTGTCCTCCATGTTTATTTTTCTCACTTGACGCCCAGCACTGTGATCTGATTAATCTTCGGTTTAAAAAAAAAAAAAAAAAAAAAAAAAAAAAAAAACCTTGAACGTCACTCTACACTTTCCCGCACTTTTATTTACTGTTATCGTAAAACTCCTGACGGCAGTGCTTTATTCAAAGCACTTCCCGTAGGGTTGCAAGTAAAACGTTCAGAACACCACCAGCTATGAAAGCAGCCTTACTTTCCCTGGCACTCGTGTTTTGTTTAACTCTGGTAGAGTGACAGGTTCTCACTTGCTAGAGGTTAAACTTCAACTCCAGCTGGCTCTCCCAGGCTTTGGTGTAAACATGTTTCTTCCACTCGCGAGTTAATCTTCAAACAGTGAGCGACTTGCGTTCTGATCGCTGTAGTTGAGCCAACGTGGCCATTTGGAGGTCCTGTGAACATGTGGTCCTTTTGGTGGTGTTGGTATTTATGTAAAACAGAATTACAGGCAGTGCGAGCTGGTTTCTTTCAGGCCAGCCTTCGGGGATTTATCACACTCCTGTTGATACAGTCTATGGGTAAATATTGACTACACCCAGGCTGTTCTGTGGTATCTATACATGAAGCAATCCAGAGACCGCTAGAAGTACTACAGCAGTGCTATCTGGCTGGGTTCGAGTTAAGCATTCAGGTGTTAATGGGTGTTCATCTGGAATGGTGTTGAGGCATGTCTCGGTGGTGTGCGAGCTTCATAGAGGTTTATTTCGGTCATATGCATGAAAATAATTGGTGGGATCTCTTCGTGCATTATGCTTGTGGTGTTTCAGACGTTTAAATAGTCCTTTTGTATTTAAAAGATCCGTCATGCAACATACATTGGTGCGATTGTATTTTTGCTCGGTGAATGACTCACTGAACACCATGTAGGCCAGGGCAATTAAACATAATACCGTAGTAATGCTGTGGGGGAGACCAGGGGCAACGTTGAATTCCACTCAACTAACGAACCGAGCCTCTTTATCTGGCTCGTGTTTCGAACATTTCCTTCCTTTTCACCAAGACACTTTGTTGTATTGTTTATTGTTGTACTGATGCAGAGTTGAATAAGTAAACCTTCGAGATGCGACCGATCCTGGTTCTTTCCCGGACTCAAGTGAGACCTCCCCCCCTTTTTTTTTTTTGGGCCGCTTTCAGAGTTGTTAGCGTTACTCTGGTATGTGAAATTCGGAAAAACCCAACCTCCGACATGGGAAAGCGTAATGGAATGACCATAAGAGTCCTAGTGGGAACTGTGAAGTGGTGGCTCAGTGGTAAAGGCTGTGGGTTACTGACCCGAAGGTCAGTGGTTCAAGCCCCAGTACCACCCAGCTGCCGTTGTTGGGCCCTTGAGCAAGGCCCTTAACCCTCAATGGCTGCGTCGTATAAATATGTAAGTCGCTCTGGATAAGGGCGTCTGCCAGTGCCATGAATGTATGTAAACTCTCCCAAGATCCAGATGGTTTGAGTTCTGATGATGTCACAGCAATAGGATATCAGCAGATTTGCACCGTGATCCACTTTAACACTTGATTTTATTTCATGGAGCATTTGTGTCGCTAGTGTAGATTCATAACGTAAATTTGGTTCCCTGATCTCCAGAGGCAAAGTCTGACTCTGCCACCAGTCTAATTAAAGCCGTGCGAGCTCAGAGGACTTTCACACTGACAAGCAAAATTACCATCACTGCAAACCTCTGGCTGCCCACGCTTCAAAGGTGGTGTTCATCTCAGCCCGAGAGCACAAACAAGCAGGGGTGGAGATGATTTATCACATTTACCTCAGCCAAGACTTCAGAAGACTCATAAAAGACACAAACTTTCCATTAAAGGAGAAGACAGCACGTTGTACCTCAAAGTTAACCTCATTTAAATCTCCAGATTCGTTTGTTTCTATGCGCAAAATCTCAGAATGTGGATGTCATCACGGCCCAAGTTAACATGTACAAGTGTGGGATTTTGATGCGTTCATGCCATTCATTGACGGATTTGTGTTGGATTATTATTTTATTCACTTTGCCCGTGGAAACTATTTATGCACCAGGATTAATATATTTAAGCGAAAAACACCTGAAACACGGAAAGAAATTATATTTAAAGCCAATGATCTTTGGCCTTGATGTCGTCATTCGAAGATTTACTTTTTAAAAAAATTAAACACCCATAAAAATCTTTAAAAATAGCAGCTATCAGTCTAAGATTTTGCACACAGACAGATTTTAATATAGAGTTCTGATTGAGATTAACTTTACACAAGTGCTGTCTTTAAGAGAACAGAGTGCACTTGCTTCGGACAAAACCTTTAATCCTGAAGACTCTTCTATCGATAAAGCAAAAAAGAGGTAGTGATGACGTCTGCCTGTTCTGTGGTGATGAAAGCAACACCTAATGTACAATTGGGTGTATAGCATCACCGCGGTAGAGGACCTGGTCAGTTTGGTTTAGTGTGGAATATGCAAAAAAGAGAACGCTACAGTTTTGGTGCAAGTTCCTGCTTTGTATTTCCTTTGCAGTGCAGAGACCAGAAGTCCGATGTTACCATTGTATATTTTCAGTTTACCAGAAGTCATTGTTCTTTTGCATCTGTTTTTTTTTTTTTTTTTTTCCTTTTCAGAATGCTGCACGCTAAAAACAAACCTGACCAAGTTTGCAGTGTTTTAGACTTTGATCTTTCTTTGAAAAACGTGTCTGCAAAATATTTCTCTACAAGATTTATTAAAAGTGCAGGGTCGGAGGGTGTTGCGAAAGCTTGGGTATGGCCCACTGCAACCAAATAGTCCATAGTTTCATAGAAAAGAACCAACACTGGAACAGGAAGTACAATGTTTCCTGGAACTGCAGCCCGGGAATGAATATCAGCCCTGTTTCCTTTGGTGGAACCGCTCCCACTCCCAGTTTCCTGCACCTACTTTTCCTCTCTTAACTCCCTCAACCCTTGCATTCAACTTTCAGCAGCACTCCAATACAGTAATCTATCCCTGTTTAAAAGAGGAATGTAGATTGGTGAAGGTTGTACCGGTGCCATAAATAAAGCCATGCAGGCCTGGCTTTAGTCACGGGGATCATGATGCTCCTTTCAGATTGTCCCTTCAAAGCCTTACGTGGTTGCGTCTGGCCTGACCCGTCACTTCACTCGCAGTAATTCTTATCTGCTCAAAACCACATGTCTTTCAAAAGGAAGGTATTCAAAAATTCTAATTTCTCCCTTTTGTATGCATGTAGAGTATTAACATTAGCAATTTTCTGCCCAGATGTTAAGGCTTCGGCCTTTTCTGACTGCTGGAGTTCAGGAGACGTTTGATCTCTCTACCCTGAAGATGAAAGATGATCCCTTAAATGGGGGATCAGACTTTCATATTAAGAGAAGATACGTTTCCAAGCTCTGAGGGAGAAAGAAGCATGCACTGTTAAACACAGACCCTGGGTGTTATGGTCTGGTTGTTTTGTTCAATCCCCATCAAGTGGTATCGAATCTCTAAGAGTACACGTTCACAATGCAGCGAAACTGGAGAGTTGCGGTCCATAAGGACACAGTCCCACCCCATAACAGCAGAGAGAGAGGCGAGGTCATGTATGGAAATTATTTCCACATTATTAAAACTCCAGCCATTGTTCACCCCTGCATTCTTTGCCGAGATTCCACAAGAGGCCGTTTTTGGCAGATCTTCTAGACGATTCCTTATGCTGCAAACCCTCGCTCGGCCACATGAAGACATCGGTCAGGCCCAGCTGTCCTCCCACTGTGTCTTCTGCAGTATCTCCCTCCCTCAGCATGTGGTACTTCCTGGCAAAGCAATTATCCATTTGGGTTTCATCAGACCCTGCTGGCTGCATTCTTCTACTGCTCCTCTCGCCGCTTGGTACAAGGAGAGGATTATGCCTCTGCTCTGCTCTACACGCATGCAGAGATCATTCCTCTGAAGAATTCAGGGAGCCTGAAATGATCTAAAGAATGTCTTAACTTCCAAAAGCACACACACTCACACTCGCGCACGCACACGCTCCAAAGCAAGGCCTTGAATTTGTCACACACTTGTCATTCGAGCCGGATTCAAATGCGTCCAGAGAAAGCTGCTGGTTTTTAGTCCTCGCATTTGTCCAGAAGCAAATGATCCACTCAAACATCTCAGTGCGTATCAGCAAAGCTTAATCCACCCAAGTGCTACTCCACAGGAAAAATGGCAGTCTTGCTGTTTCCAAAAGTAGTCTTGGACTGCATTTTAGAACTTGATATCCTTATTCGCAGGGCAGAACCTGCATTTCCAATAAGATAACCTTTGGTTTAATAAACGAGGAAATGTTTTAATATCGACCCGAATTCAACCAGAACGATGAATACCATTTACACGCAGACGTATTCCGAAATCCTGCTGAAAACGCCTTGCTAGGCTTTCTGCCAGCAATAATGAAGATGGCTAGTAAACCGTATAGGACGGATCCCCAGCAGGCTACCCTTCATCCTTAATTTCCTGCAGTTGCAAAGGGATTATGATGGCTCAGTTATGATTTTCTTTTTGTAGTATTAAATGTCTGAGCACAGCTGGCGTCGGCCCCTGCGAGTCATGCTCCTATCAAAGCTTGCCTACAGGGGGCTGGCCGGCAGCACAGCTGAGCCCGGTCGCATGTTTCCTTTCTACAACTCGACTTGGATTAGCAATGCTGCATGTCTAGTGCTGGAGCTATTGATAACGCTGCAGCTGGGCTTGCTGTCTCTCATTAACTGTCTGTCTCTTTCTCGTGATGAACGTGAGTCTGTGTCAGACAATCTGGCAAAGATGCAAAATTGGAGAGTGCTAGCTTATATGGCAGCCATGTTTTCATACACGCGCACGCAATTATTCGCAAACCGAACGACGCTAAACCCGTTTTCAAAGTCTCTAAGGACTGAGACACTCCGCGGTTTGTCGGGTGTGTCATGACAGCTCGTTCTGAAGAGAGCCCCAGTGACGTGCACCTGATTCTCAAATAAACAGACGCTGGCCGTGTTGGCGTTATCTGAAAACAACTTAAAAGATAAAGGGAAATGTGTGGAGAATGTATTGGTCTGTAAGCTGCTGTTAGCGAGGATTGTATATTCTCTAAAGAGAATTGTAGTAAAAGGAAGCTGCTCTATTTTTGTGCTGTGTGCCACCAGCAGTCGTATCACGTTTCCTTTTATGTTGCGCTTTCTAACAGCCATTTGTGTATGACATGCAAAATAAGTATCTCTGCCAACGCAGGTTATGTTTTCCTCCCCTGGTTTGTGGAGGGGCAGGTGTTAGCAGGATCGCACAAAAAGTTGAATGCGGACTTTCATGAATGTTTTAGAGATAATCCCGATCAAATTATGGATCTCGTAATTTTTTAAAAATTCTTCTTTAACGGCAGGCCCAGCAGAGGGTGCTGTATACTTTTTTGCAAAATGTTGTATGGATTGTTATGAAATTTTTACCAGAGGTGGTGCTTTGTACATGGAAGACTCCATTAGATTTGGGAAATGATCCGGATCCAGAAATTCTTTTAAAGGATCTTTTATGGTAGTTAGAGAGGACAGTATTTGGGGGGATTGCTGGGCTTGGCAGAGTTTTGTGCTCTTGTTTCTTATAGGAGAATTAATATTATGTTTACATTTTGCCCTTGCCCTCCTATACTGGTTGATGAATGATAAACTGTATTCAGGGACAGCCGGTATTATTTATTCATCCAAGATTAGTGTGCATACTGAGTATTGGGATGCAACCGTGGTTTTGTAATCTGAATATACTCTATGCCTCTACTTCCTTGCACCCATAATCTCGCCACACAATCAGTTGCTAATTATACAGTTCATTGTGTGATTAGTTAAATGACTTGGGGTGTTGCATGAAAAGAATCAGGTGCTTCAGGTTTCAAGTAAGAAAACGGCTTCGTTCATAGGTTTTCCTTATTGCGCGGCGTTAAGTGCTCCCAGGTGCACATGCTGCAAAAGCATGGCCGAGCCTCGAGCTCCTCCTGAGCCTGTCGAAGACGAGAATGAGTAGTTTTCTCGGTTTCTGTTCATTCCGACTCTCCGTGCTATGAAGAAAGTAAATGCTGAAAGCGTGAACCTCACTTAGTGTCATAATGAAATGTCTGCGATATTTAATCTAATTCGTGTGCAGCAGAGAAGACTTTTATATCAACAAGCTGTCTGTCTGTGTGTTTCCACATGAGGATAAAATAAACGAGTGCAACCCTTTTCTGCTGGTTAAATGAAACATCAGTGCTGGTGTTCTGCTGACTCGCAGGAAAGCCCTCATCTCTATTTCTTTGCAGGGTTTACCTCATCTGACGGACAGCTGACACAGAACCAGCCCTTGACACACTGATTGGTTATATTGAGTGTTATTGATTGTTCTTGAAGTAAAGGACTGGCTGCGCGCAGTAGCGTTGATGTAACAGTGAAAATACTGACAGGAAAGAGTTTGTCAGCAAGGTTTAAAACCCTGAAGGTAACTGAATTATTTATTGGTGTGGCGGCGTTCAGCTTATCAGGTATCCAAAACCAGACTAACAGACAGGTAAGTGAATTATTTAAAGGACGTCCGAGGTAGCAGAGGACGTTGAACCAGGAAATGTTTCACGTTAGACTGCTGGAGGACTTTTAGGAGAAATTTTGGACCACTATACCGGACATGTTATGAAGATCTATGGGCTGGTCTTTGATGGCCTGCGGATTTTCCTTGTGGGTTTGATGTCCACAGGGCGCAAGGCCAAGCTCCTGTCTGCCCCAGCTGTTGCCCTGAGGGTGTATTGATTTCCCATTGTCGTTGATTCCCCTGCTCTCTGAAGCTCAGTCCCGGCTGCAATAAATAATTGTTGCTTTGTTACACCTGCTGAAGGGCAAGGTAGCTGTTGCTGTCGGGATGTGGTATCGCATAATATATCTTTTCTTTTTTGAGATAATTAGGGGAATAACCAATGGTTGGCTGTACAAGTAGACTTGCAGACTGGGGCTGCAGTAAACGGATGTGGCTTCTCCTGCCTTTCTAATTAACCCAACCACAATGAGATCCTTGAAAGACTTTCAGGTCCGGAAACCAGCATGACCACGCCAACCACCCATTACGGCCCTCGGACAGGGAAACGAAAATGGACAGATCAGCCGTTCGGATGACTTTCTGTGATTTCTCCTGTGAGTCTTGATTTGAAGATGGGTTTAGACAGTCAGCCTGGCTTAGTTTCAGCAAGCAAGCACCGCTGACAGTTTGAAAATGAGACGCCAAGCCTAAGGATAGCGATATGGCACGGTGGGGGGCCTCGAATGAGATGCCAGTTTAAAAGGAACAGGATGCTGCATTTGAAAGAAGATCCAGGTGCTTCTTGGTGTTTAGGTTTCAGCTGTAGGTGTGTTTACTCTACACTGCTGAATCTTAATGCGATTCAGGGATGGAGCTTCTTGTCTGCTAGTAGATTGGGTTGTACTGGAGAACTTTCAAAAAATTAATTGATTTCCTGTTGAGCGCAAAAACTGTGATATCGCCCAGCCTTTCCGGTTCTATGCCTTGCCTTCCCAGATCATATAGATGAGATTTCTTCAGTGTATAACCCCAAAAATCCACAGATGGTGTGATTTGCGTACCATGCTCAATTTCTTTCAAAATTCCCAGAAAATAAAGGAGAAGAACCACCAAGTGGTTACATGGTTTTGCTTCTTCATGAATTCTTTTTAGCTTCCTTCTGCCCGGACTATTTGTCTCCATAAATTTCTTCATAATATAGTTGTGTCCAATTCCAATCCATCAGACATCTCTTCCCTATCACAAGACAGCTACCTGCCCGGGAGGGAGAAGGTCACCATGTGCTTCCTCTCAGGCATGTGATGTCAGCTGACTACATTTGCTCATTAGGAGCGGTGTATCACATTCAGAGGAAGGCCCTATCCACCCTTTCATATGCATGACCTCACAGAAGCCCATGATTGACTATTGTCACTTGTAAATGACATGGAAGTAAGAGTATACATGCTGTTCCTTCCTCTCTGTGAGACCGGCCAATCAGCCCTTATCCAGAGTGTTGTGGCTTAGTGGTTAAGGCTCTGGATTACTAATCCGAAGGTTGGTGGTTCAAGCCCCAGTCCTATCAACCTGCCACTGTTGGGTCCTTGAGCAAGGCCCTTAATTAACCCCTCAATTGCTAAGCTGTATAAAAATTGATAAATGTAAGTCACTCTGGATAAGGGTGTCTGCCAAATGCCGTAAATGTAAATGTTAATGGATTACTGTGTGATGCACACACCCAGGGCTTGAACTCATGAACTCTGTTCTTTTTTTTTTTTTTTCTGTGGTCATTCGGGAGCCTCCATAATTTGGAGATATTTTTTTTGGTAAGATGCCATTTGGGTGTCTTATTTGTACAATATGTAAATCTTGATAATATTTTACATGCTATTTAAAAGTATGCTTTTTTCATTTTTAGTACATTTCCTGACAAAACAGTGCTTTGGCTGTAAAGGAGACGTACTGTTTATTCCAAAAGAGTTATCCCATCGTCCAGAATCCGTTCAGTTTAGTGATAATGTACCTCTGAGCATGTCTTTAGTTTTGTTAATGAGATAATGTAACCTAAGCTAAACAGTAAGAGCAGTATTCACATGCCTTCCTGCCTTATCAGTGGAAGTGCCCATGTTTCATCTTGATAAATGCATTCCTGCTGTCTTCTCTTTGGGTGTCTGATATACTTCTTGCAGCCTCCCTGACCTTCTATCCTGTTTCGATTCGGTCGACCAGAACCATGTGCCATGTGTCTGGATCATTCGATTCATAGGGCACGCTTAATTCGTTGCCCTTCATAATTGCCCTTCTCCAGTCTGACCATACCGAGTGTAAACAAGACTCGCGCTGAAGTTAGATTGAGACATAAGATTCCTGCGCATGCAGATGAGAGCTGACATGCGTAAGAACAGCCACTGAGGGTCTGAGATGAATCACGGGGCAGATATTAGACCGTTGTGGAAAGTCAGCCCTCGGTATGCCCTTGTGTCTCGCTGGGCGGCAGGAATAACTCTGGTCTGGCTCGCTGACAGCCGTGAGCCACAGAGACCCAACACACAGTGTTGTTTACCCCCTGCTCCTGCGGTAACCAGAAACACCTTTCGCCGTCCTCTTCCACCCCAGGTACTGTTACACTACTGTTTACATGGTTCACATTTCTGCATGATGAACGACCTGATAGAGCACACTCGAACACTCTGAAGAATTTGTTCTTGCACACGGTGTTATTCCTGGCTTATTCCAGGAAATATGATGGCCCTCTACTCCGGGATAGAGAATTAGTTTCACAAAATGTACATTTGTCTTGGAACTTCCAAGTCTTTTTTGGTGTACCTCCCAGAATGCAACCGGAGCCTGGTCTGAGCTCCACCGATATTAGCCTTGAGTTTATTCGACCTCTAGCGACTCTGGCTGTTGCGCCATGCCCTGCTCTTGGGAAAAGGCAGCTTTATTTGCACAACCTGAGGAGAGCAGGCCTTGAGGGACGAACGAGGTCGGCCTTTCCTGTGGTCTTCCCGTATCACAGAGGAAATTGAGGTTTCCTTCACCTAGTTAAAAGGTTAAGCAGTGTTTCCTTTGCAATCCTATATCCCTTTTGATGCACACCTTTTTAGTGCTCGCATTCCAGACCACTGATGGAAGCCGCCTGGAATCTGTTGGTTTCCTTTACAGGTCCAGCAGCGTGCGGAATGGGTTCCCAGAGCCGGAACAGTTCAAAAATACCAGAGATGCTGCAAGCATTCAGCGTAGGAGGACATCGCAATGTTGAGGAAAGGGTTGATGGACAGCCTTGGATGGTCCAGAGCCAGGGCAAGTCTGAGATCTGAGTTCTGATACTTCTTCACAAGAACCTTCTTTTGGACGTTGCAACGCAGAGGGGTCAGAAAAAGGGATAGACATATTGGGGATAGTCCAGGTGGCTGGTTTTTTCTTTGACCACCTGATCTATCAAAGCTGTACTCTGGTTTACCTCGTGAACTCTCCACATGTAGTATGTGTTTTTATTGTTAGGAGGAACCATCTGGTTTGGCATTTAGCCACTTCCTCCTTCTGCCAAATTTTGATTGTGAGTCAGAAGGACTGGGAAGAATATTTCTGCCGTTTGTATGGATTATATTCGACTTTACAGTCATGTTTCTCTCGGCTCGGACTGACTTCTTTATAGTCGCTAGGGGATTGGAGTTACGCAATTCAAGGCAACTTGTTAGTTTCTTTCCGTGTCCCAGAAATTCTGTTGTCTGAAGTGCTAACTAGTGCAGTTTCAGCTTTCAGTTTTTCATATTCCTCTCTGACACCCATGGGATCCTACACACATGCTTGCGTTTTCTCAAATAAACTGAAGTTCCACATCTAAATCCGGTGCTAGAGCTGATTGTCTGTACAGCAGAGTGCGCCTCGGTTCGGATCCGGTTGATATTTTGGGGGGGGAAAAAAGAGAAGTTTTGCTCCTTCTGTGGAGCTGAACATGATAAAGGGAGGAAATGAAGGGGAGGAAATAAGCGAATGTGTGTGAGAGAGACATGATGTCCTCAGCTACACTTACTCGTCAGGTGTGCGGCCGATCGTGAGGAAGCGGATCGCTCAGGATGTGTCCGTTTTCTGAACCTTCCTCCCTGTTTCCTGAACTTACTGAGCACCTACTGACTGACACACACACACACACACACACACACACACACACACACACACACACACACACACACACACACACACACA
>JBCNYH010000017.1:3307070-3319848 GCA_039654325.1 Tandanus tandanus | reverse complement strand
CTGGCGCCCATCTCAGCCAACTCTGGGCGAGGGCAGAGTACACCCTGGACAGCTCGCCAGGCCATCGCAGGGCTAATTAATTTTATTTTTTTAATATATTGCTTATTGTTTCTTAAGAAATACTAATAAAATGTGAAAATGTAAAATATATATCTATATTTAACTCGGTGTTAGTCAGTTACAGTACACAGTCCAGGTCAGGTTTTGAGACGAATATGAAACAGATAGAATGAATAGATGAGGTCGTGGTCAACATCGAACACGATGGACGAACATCATTGAACGAAACCCCTGAGATGGTCGGCGTTTTTAAAGTGTTGGCGCCGACACCTAGAAACTTGTGCTGTGATGTTGTGATTCTGATGTTGCCTTTACTCTTATAGAAATACAGTATTTATACGTGTGTGTGTGTGTGCGCGTGTGTGCGTGGGTGGTTAGATGGGTTTCGAGGATGAGCTTTCAATCCTGGGTGTTGGAATTGTGGGAATCTAAACAGATCAGAGATAAAAGGTGTTGTCCCACCCGTTACTGATTTACAGAGGATTCGTGTGTGTGTGTGTGTGTGTGTGTGTGTGTGTGTGTGTGTGCGTGTGCGTGTGCGTGTGCATGAATGCGAAAGAGAGAGAGATGACTAATCAGAGAACCTCTCAGGGAGGAGTTGTGATCAAAGGTATACGTTTTGTTTAAAGGTGAGCAGTCTCATTTAAAAAAAACTTGTGTGTGTGTGTGTGTGTTTACACACCCGTGATTTGCTTGTCTTGTGCAGTGGAAATGAGACTCTGTATCCCGGTGATGTACTACTGTGTGTCAGGAAACAGTGTGCAGAAAGGAAGCACACACACACACACACACACACACACACACACACACACACGGTCCTGACCCTCATTGTTGTAGCTCTGATGGAGCCGGAAGGGGAATTCCAGCTTTAATAAATGCCCTCACTTTTACACAGCGATACTGATGACTCAAATCAGATTTCAGTCCTCACTCATGTTACTCTACAGTCTCTATTCCTTCTGAAGTGCTTTTCAGATCACACACACACACACACACACACACACACACACACTTATAGATTAGACCCAGGGTTAGGTGATTATAACCTTCTAATTCTTGATATTGTGATTCATTACATCACGCTACACTTTCCTGAGAGATTGTTCTATTTTATAAATGTGACCCGTCACCACAAAATCACTCTTGATGCACCAAACTCAATTTTTTTCCTTTTTAAAAAATCTTTTCCACCCATTTTTCTCCCCTAAATTTAGTCAAATCTATTTCCCACCCGTCAAGTGTTGCCTTCCCTATCACACGACCACCACCAACCAGGGAGGGGCGTGAGCTTGTACGTGCCCCCTCTGTGACATGCGTTGCTGCCACCCGCCTCTTTACGTACTGCTGTGCATGTGTGTTTGGAGGCGGTTTAACACACTCGGAGGGAAAGTACTTTCGCACCCCGTTCATACGAATGAGCTCACAGGCGCCCATGATTGGCTGGCAATCAGTGTGAGTGACAGGGAAGCGAGCGTATGCCATCCCTCCCTCCTGTGAGAGCTTGGCCAATTAGCTCCCATGGACTAAACTCACTTTTTGAAGATGTGTATAGATATAAACTGAGGGCACTTTCAGTGGGAGGTGGGTGTAGTGCTATAGAGGAGACCCCACAGATTTGGTTCAGACGTCGTCTGGAGTCCACGGTCTCGTATCAGACAAAGGTTTTAGTATATCTGAGCAGTCATGTAGCAGGATGCTGCTGGAAACATTGCTAAGTTTGATAAAGTGTCGCAGATGTATCGACTGGCTAAAATCTTAAATTACGCCCCCGTGCTCTGAGAATAAAAACATGTCCCTCCTCAGCTGTGGTAGGAAGACAAAAGCGGCTCTCGCGGAGACGAAAACAGATCTCCTCAGGCTCCTCTTGCCTTGTCACGACCCGGAAAAAAGAGACATTGATAGGATTTCGGGTCACGTGATCAGGGTTGGCGTCCAGCAACGTTAACACACTGAGGGATGGCGTGGGGTTCGTCGATTTTCTGGACTGATTTATTTATTTTTTTTCTTTTTCTCTTCTTTCTCTCTGCAGGAGTTGGAGTTCCACGGTGTGATGCGGTTTTATTTTCAGGACAGAGTGGCCGGGAACTTCGCCACCAAATGCATTCGAGTTTCCAGCACGGCCACCACGCAGGATGTGATCGAGACACTGGCCGAAAAATTCCGGCCTGACATGAGGATGCTGTCCTCGCCCAAATACTCCCTGTACGAGGTCCACGTCAGCGGGGGTGAGTAGCGCCACGCCGTGCCTCGGACGTCCGCAGAACGTTGTGAAAGTTGTGCGCAAACGATTTCGCCCAATCAGAGTAAAAGTTCCAAAAGGATCTGCAGTAGTTTATATTCATATTCCTGTATTTGCTGATTGTAAGAATTATTTAATATTAATTGTATTAAATTCTAATTATTCATAGGTTTGCAAGGGGCAGAAAATTTCTGGTTACATTTCTTTCCGGAATCTTTCCTTTTATGGGACCTTAAGGTGGGAAATTTGGGAATTTTCATGGGAATTAACAAGAATATGGGAATTAATGGTGATTAACTAGAAATGAGAGGTAGCTTATACAAACATATATATATCGCGGATATGCACATAGACATGCTTTTCCCCCCTAATTTTAGTAGTATCCAATTCCCACCCATCAAGTACTTCCTCCCTATCACATACGACCACCACCAACCAGTGAGGGGCGTAAGCATGCACATGCCCCTCCATGACATGGGATGCTGCCACCCGCCTCTTTATGAACTGCTGCGCATGCACATTTGGGGGCGGCCTAACACAGTCGGAGGGAAAGCGCTATCCGCTCCTTTTGTACCAATGAGCTCACAGGCGCCCACGGATTGGCTGGTGATCACTGAGTGACAGGGGTGCGTATGCCATCCCTCCCTCCTGTGAGAGCTCGGCCAATTAGCTCCCATGGACTCCCGGTTGCGGATGGCTGCGGCATCAACCCGGATTCGAACTTGCGATCTCCAGGTTGATAGTCGCGCACCTCGTCGATGCTTCACTCGGGAGCCAACTACATTTAAGCAGGTTTTAAATAAATAATCAAGTTTCCAACTTTGAAAAATTCTTGCATGGACTGCATCTCTTGCATCTCTTGCATGGACTGCAGCCATCGACACTAAAGGCTAAGCTCTCCTCAATTCCACGATCAATTCACAGATTTGAGAATGTAAATGCTGTACGTCATAAACTCGTACTCCTCAAGTTAGCTTGCTTGCCTGATGCTAACAAAACACACTCTTCCGTGGAAGCCATCTATGTTTTATCCCATCTGATAGTTTTAAAACGATGTAATTCTATGTTCAGACATCAAAGTAAAAAAACAAAAACAAACAAGGTATGACGCATGAACTTGTCCTCTCTGGCAGAAGAACGGAAGCTGGACCTGGATGAGAAGCCCCTGGTGGTGCAGCTCAACTGGAACAAAGACGACAGAGAGGGACGCTTTGTCCTCAAGAACGAGAATGACATCATCCCAAAAGTGAGTAACATTTTTTTTTTTTTGGTAACAGCTGCTACAAATCACATGCTATATTATATACTATATTTTGGTGATCTTTTGGTGTCATGTCAGTTTTGTTGTTTAACATATTACTAGTAATTGTTTCTTTAGTAACGCGTAAAGCCAGGACGTGTATGGTGGATGCCTACTATAACATGATGGAAGTGATGAAAACATGCTAATAAACAGAAAACCTGTTCTTATTACCTCAAGCTCCGATAGGGTCCCACATGGAGAATGAATGGTGTCTCACACAGACCGCTCAGTAAAACCATGGGGATGGATGACGGGCAGCAAACCGCCACAATGCTTTCATCATGTTTTCCTTACAATCCTAGCCTCATGGGTTTTGTAGGACATTGGTGGTGCTTTTAACCTGCACTCTGGTCATGTCTAAGCCGAACTACGATTCCTGGCGCACATCAAAAGGGTCAAACAACCCAGATATAAGGACCAATACATTCCACTTAAGTTTTGTTTCTGAATAAAGTTCTAATTTAGACAAACTTTCTCAAGTCCAAGACAAGCCAGATACCAGGACTAGTTAAGTGTGAAATGGTTTGAGTCCAGAGTTAAAGCCGATTCCAAAAACCGTTCCAGACCAAGTCTAAACAGGGTCTAAATTGGTTCGGGTACAAAGTGGTTCAGGCCCAAGTCACGTCGGAGTCCAAAGTGGTTTGGGTCCAAGACAAAACTAACTATAAAGTAGTTCAGGTCCAAGACAAGACCAGGTCCAATGTGGTTCGGGTACAAAGTCAAGACTGAGGACAAAGTGGTTCCAGTCCAAGTCAAGGCCAGGTCCATATTGGGCCCAGTCCAAGTCAAGACCGAGCTCAAGTGAAGATCGATTCCAAAATGGTTTTGAATCCGAGTCAGGAAGTCCAAAGTGGTTCGAATTCAAAGTGATTCAAGACCGAGTCCAAATGAAAAGGACAAAGTCAAACCAATACAGAAAAAATGCCTGGATTAAAGGCCACGTTCGATGGAGTTTCTGGAGAAGCTCGCTTAATTAGGAATTTTATTTTGAAGGCTGCATTACTTGAGAGTAAAAATGGTAGAGACCAACCAGAATGTTCGGCGAGACCAAAAGCCAAGACAGACGAGTCCAAGTACAAATACCAACGGAGTCCAAGAGAGTAGTAATATCTCGAGTCTGGAATCAGGCCCTGTTTCTGACCATTGTCCATTTATTAACTCTTACCTCTCTCTCGCTGTCTCCCTCTCTCCCTTCCCCCTCTTAGAAAATCCAAAGTAACGGGCCTGAGAAAGAGAAAGAAGGCGTGATACAGAACTTCAAAAGGACGCTGTCCAAGAAAGAGAAAAAGAAAGAGAAGAAGCGAGATAAGGAGGCCAGTGCTCGGATTCCCGACGGAGACGAGCACTCACTGAACCGAGAGGACGGGTGAGGATGCAAAGCAAAACAAAAAAGCGCCGTGTAGCGGTTTGTCCTGAAACGATGGTGATAAGTTTTCTTTAGCAGCAGCTCTGACAGTAGTCCTGCAGGGGGTCTGTTCATTCATGATTGGAGTTTAATCTCCATCTGTGGTTTATTGATTAGAGAGAACTCGAGATTGGCGGCGGAGGTGTACAAGGACATGCCTGAGACCAGCTTCACCCGCACCATCTCCAACCCCGAGGTGGTGATGAAGAGGAGGAGACAACAGAAGCTGGAGAAGAGGATGCAGGAGTTCCGCAGCGGAGACGGACGACCTGACTCAGGTTACCACACACACACACACACACACACACAGACACACACACACACAGACACACAGACACAGTCAAAGCGGATTATCTATTATAAACCAGAGCATACAGTTTGCTCATTTTGAAGCTATGAATATGTTAACAAAAATATACAAGCTCCAATGACTCCATTTCTCGGGATTCTGTAATGAAGGGGTTGGTTTGTGTTTTGGTCAGTGCCCTCGGGTACAGCTTGACACTGGCATCTCCTTGGCGGACATTTTGTTCTGTGTGGGTTGGAAATGGCTGCCCAAGGCTGAAGTGCACCACAAATGAGCTTCCAGGAAATACTTTGACGCAGAACGAATTTTCGAGCCGGTCAGATCTTATGTAATCAGATGGATTACCTTCCGTCGCCGAACCGTTCTCCTTCTTTATCTATTTGTTTGTTTGTTTTTTTTTCTTTATGTCGGCGTGTTACAATATTTCGGAACCTAATCTGTATTTACTGGATGTGCAACCCGAACCTTTAGCATTGGAACAGCAGTGGATGGTTGAGATACATTATACTTCCTCAAGAGCCTCTGTTTCTTCTAGATAATGTGTTCTTAGTTTTCACTAACGTCACAACTTGTCTGCCATTTTGGCCTTCAGCAAAAGGTTAAAAGTTTTTTTTTAGGCTCCTGAGAGTATTTAGGCTCGGGCCCTGATTTGTGTAATTAAAACATGTTTAGGCAGTGTGCTAGTCACATGACCGGTATCCTAGTACCTCACTCTAATTGTTAAAATCATTCTTCAAAACCTTTTAAAAGTCACCAGCTTTATGCCTCTACGATCCATGATCTGTGAGAAAGGCGATGGGGAAGACGGTTAGTTTAGCCGTTGTTGGAGCTCTATTTCTGCATTAAATTACTTCAGTAGGCATTTGGCCAGCATTGAGGCTATACTTCCACATGAGGGTGACTGCTTTGCATTCTTTCTACTTGTCGCAGGGGGTACACTGAGGATCTACGCAGACAGTCTGAAGCCCAACATCCCCTACAAGACCATCTTGCTCTCCACCACTGACACGGCCGACTTCGCCGTGGCCGAAGCTCTAGAGAAGTACGGCCTGGAAAAGGAGAACCCCAGAGAGTACTGCATCGCTCAGGTACAGTAAACACGACTCACAGCACTGTACACAAAAGCCTGTTCATGACTTGCTAATGTGCTGCACAGCGCTGCAGTTTTCTTATTCTTGTGAAAAGTTACACGAGGACGTTGTTAGGCGGCGTGATGGCGCCACTATTAACATGTAATTAGGCGGCATTGTGGGTAATCTAGGAAACCATGTCAGAGTAGATTTAACGTGTCTGTGAAAGAATTTTAAAGTCATCGTCGTCATCTTTTACCGCTTGGTCCGGGGGAGCAGCCTAAGCAGTGAGGTCCAGACGTCCCTCTTCTCAGCCACTTCCTCCAGCCCTTCTGGGGACACGACACGCACACCGAGGCGTTCCCATACCAGCTGAGAGACTCCAGCGTGTTCTGGGTCGACCCCGGGCTGGACTTGCCCGAAACACCACACCAGGGAGGCGTTCTAAACAGATGCCCGAGCCGCCTCAACTGGCTCCTCTCAGCGCGGAGGAGCAGCGGTTCTACTCCGAGCTCCTCCCGGATGGCCGAGCTTCTCACCCTTTCTCTGAGGGAGAGCCCCGCCACCTTGCGAAGGAAGCTCATTTCAGCCGCTTGTATCCGCGATCTTTTTCTTTTGGTCGCTACCCAAAGCTCGTGACCGTAGGTGAGGGTAGGAAGGTAGATCAGCTGGTAAACTGAGAGCTTTGCCTTTCGGATGCTGTTGATTATTTTCATAAGACTGTTATGCAAGTCGTAGAGGGTGTTTTTTTCCTTAAAGTAACGAGCCAAAAGGAACGAGTGATTTAAAAACGACTTGTTTTGTGAGTTGCTGGAACTATAAGGGAGGTGTGGATTTCTCATCTTTTACACATAAGCATGTAAAATCAGATTAGTAATTAATTTGAAACGCTCTCCCGCCTGTTTTTTTACACGCCGGTAGTAAGTTGGCCGGGGCCTCAGCTTTGTTATTGAGCTGATGAAACGTTTCCAGCTTCTCTCTGGACGAATCCTCACCATCTCAGCACGTCTGAACGGGGTGTGTGCTGGACTACAGCCAGAGACTAATGTTAAGAGGAGCTCTTTGGCTCTGATGAATTGCTGTTTGGCACGGAGATGGCGGCGTAGCATGTGTGGAGGGAAAATACTGCGCTCGCTTTTTGTTCTCATGCCATCTTTCTTCTTCTTGCTGGAGATGAGGATGAAGGTTTTGTTTCTAATAATGTTTAATAACAGTTAATTGTGATGGACGTCACCAGCATTACCTGAAGCACCACGCAGCCGGGTTCAGGCCGGGTACAGGCCGGGTTCAGGCCGGGCCGGGCTCAGCCTCAAAGCCTCAATCTCCTACCCTGTCCATACACACTCCTTCCTACTTTTATAGAGTTTTATAGCGTTTTTCTCTAGTTTTCGATCGGCTATGTTTAATGTATAACCTCCTTCACATCAAGAAGATATGTGGGTGTATTTTTTTTTTGCTCACAGACTTGTTGCTCTGTGACATGCCTTATGATTGGTGTAGAGACTGTAGAGGAGAAATTAGCCATGCTTTCAGCCAGCGGAGGTGGTATACTCAGTATCCCGCTGTAAATCAATCTCTATGTGCTCGTGTACTTGAAAGAGGGCGGAGTGATATTGCTTCACGGATATCAGAGGACGCACGTGTTAAGTCCAGACGCACCAGGCCGACATTCGGCCATGTGCAATCGTCAGGCTTTTGGGGAGTGTCTCTAGATCAGGTTGGTTTTGATGTGTCTGGCATGTCGGTATTGGTGATTGACATTCATGGCATTTGGGTGGCGCCCTTATCCAGAGCGGCTTACATTTTTAACTCCTTTATATAATTGAGGTGTTGGGGGTTAAGGGCCTTGCTCAAGTGGTAACAGTGGTAGTACTGGGGCTTGAACCTAAACCTGACCTTCTGATTCGTAACCCAGAGCTTTAACCACTGACCACCGAAATCTCAATTTCTTAAATTGTCGGCAGAAGGAATCACTCAGATTGGCTGTTCAGGTCAGTGAGTCAGGACGTGAGAAAGAAGATGGATGAAACGATAGCAAGCAAACAAGGAAGTCTTCCATTTTATGTGGTTTCTGCTTCCTTCTTTCTTCCACAAGCAACAGACTAACAGCTGACGAAGGCAGAGCCGACTTCCTGTCAGCCATATCCTAGATTATTAGTACGGAATGTCTGACAAGATGAAGTGAGAGGCGTGCGAAAATGCTAACCAAGCACCACTTTGTTTATGGCTTACTGCTTACGAATATATTCCGGTGACCCTGTTGGACGAGGAATACAGATAGTAGCCACCTGCATGTGTGAAGAGTAACTTCCTCTTACGCAGGCGCACTCACGCCAATGCTAACCGGTAGTTAGCCGTCGAATTCGCAGTGTGTACATGTGCAAGGTGAGAGGCAAGGTGAGACGATGGAGCAGGGGACCTCAGATCACTGCTAATCCCTGGATATCGGCTTGGGTGTGATCCATTTTTTAGCCTTCACCTTCCTCGGTTGCTAGCTGTCCGTGACGTTAAACACAACGAAGAGTCGTTTAAGCTGCCTGCCGTCGTCGTTGTGATTGTTGTCATGAACTGCATCTCAAATGTAAACCTCAGACGTCACAATTCTCTAGAAAAGACCGGTATAAAGGGTACAGTGGAGGGGTTTAAAATCCGAACAGGTTCATGTTGTTATCCATCCATGCTGCATGTTTGTTATGGTGATTAGTGTGATGCGTTGTGTTCCTCAGGTGATCCACTCCGATGATAAACCTATGAAAGAGACCATACTGGAGGACTCCGAGTGCCCTCTGCAGATCTTCCGAGAGTGGACCAGTGATAAAGGTCAAACACATAAGCCGTAAATCCCTGTATCAGTGTTTTTATACAGAACCATCACCATAGTCAGCATGTTCTAATTCGTCATGGTGTTTACAGAGGCGTTAGTGTTCCAGCTGAAGAAACGTCCTCCAGAGTTCATGGCTAAGAAAGGACTCAAACCGGGCGACAGGATGGGGCCGCTGCACGGAGCGCTGCCTCCCGAGAAACTGCCATACCTGGTCGAGCTGAGTCCAGGTGCACCCCCCCCCCACCCCACCCCCCACCCCCATCCTTCACACACGTTTTGTGTCTGTTTTGTTATGAAAAGAGCAGCAGGGATTTTACTGATCCGTTAAAAAGCGCAGCGTTCCAAAATGTAACTTCCTTGAGAAACGTTGCTCGGAAACGTTCACTAATGACACGTAACATGTTTTAATCGTAAACCTCAACACCCCTGTATACTCTATGTAGTGCTCTGTTTATATGCCTAATAAAACGAGATTTGTGGGCTCCCAAGTGGAGCATCGATGAGGTGCCTGACCATCAACCTGGAGATTGCAAGCTCGAATCCAGTTCAATGTCGCAGTCAAGAAGCTAATTGGCCGAGCTCTCACGAGAGGGATTAATGGCATACGCTCCCCTGTCACTCACAGCGATCAAAAGGCAATCCATGGGTGTGTCTGTGAGTTCATTCGTACAAAAGGGGGCGGATAGCTCTTTCCAACAGAGTGTGCATGCTAACGCCTCTCCCTGGTTGGTGGTGGTGGTATGATAGGGAGGCAACGCTTGACAGGTGGGAATTGGATACGATGAAAGTTAGGGGAGGAAAAAATGGGGGGGAGTAAAAATAAATAAATGAATAAATAAATAAAAGATTCATATGGCTGTAGTGTAAGAGAAATTATTATTATTATTTCCATCAATTTTTTTTCTCTAATTTAGTCATATTCAATTCCCACCTGTCAGGTATTGCCTCCTATCACATGACCACCACTAACCAGAGAGGGGCGTAAGCAAGCATGTGTCCCTTCCGTGAAACGTGATGCTACCACTCTCATCTTGACAAACTGCTGTGCGTGCACATTCAGGGGCTTCCTAACACACTTGGAGGGAAAGCGTTCCCCTCCCCCTTCTATGTATGAGCTCACAGACACCTGTGATCGCTGTAAGTGACAGGAACGCGAGCATCCCGCCATCCCTCCATCTCTCCTGTAAGAGTTAATCAGCTCCAATTAGCTCCCACGGTACCCCTGCTGTGGCATCAACTTGAATTCGAACCTGCGATCTCAAGGGATAAGAGAAATGAAACACCTCCGGACGCGCTGTTCTCAAGAACTCGTCAACTACACCTCGATCGCGTCATTAATGATCATTTTACAGTAGGACATTGATACTGGCTTGATTTCATTTGTTTCTGTCCCTAGTACAAAAAAACTGAGTCCAGGTTCAAAATACCGCCGTTTACCGCAATGTACACTGAACAAAGTGTGTAATCTGATTGATTGATTGATTGTATTTATTAATCCGGGATATCTTCATGCGTTCTGTTAGTCATGTGACTTGATTCACTCCACATCTCACTGCCAGATTTTTTTTTTTTCTTCACATCTGCTGCTTGCTGCCACACTGACCCACTTCCTGCTGCACTTCCTGTATTTCACTAACACCGTGTCGAGACGTGTATAACCAGTGCTCACACTCTAAATAGTGAAGCAAGTGATGGAGGGTTAGCAGTGTATGTGCTAATCGAGCTAATAATCTTCTTTCTCCTGCTGTATCTCTCTTCCTCCCTCTCTCTCTCTCTCTCTGGTCACTTTGGCTCCTCTGTGTTTCTGGCTCCTGTGCATGTGTCCTCTCCTAGGGCGAGGGAATCACTATGCCTACTACGCTTATCGGCAACACGAAGGTAACACCCCTCTCTTCACCCGCTGCTCCTCCCCTCCACCCCACTCATCTCTCTCTCTCTCTCACTAACATCTCCTTCCTCACCTGTCACTCGCTACATGTCTGAAATGAAACCCAGTGTGTAAAGTATACTGTGCTATAGCATGCTGTGGGATGTCGGCATGTGAGGATGAAACATGGTGTAGTAGAAAGTCTTTATATAATGTAAGCAATTATTTTATTTAACATAACTAACTAACTCTGTTGAAGTCCTTCATGCATTCTGATTGGAACCAGAAGCACTCGGAGAGCGCAAACCCCTACCCACCACAGAAATTCCCCATATGAACCTAAATTTCAAAACTTTTAAGCTCTGACAGTGTTAAAGAATCTGTAAAAAAAAAAAAAAAATCCTGGATCCAGATTTTGATCCGGATCATCTCCAAAATCCTCTGCAGGCTTCCCTGTCCAAAGCCTCAACTCTGGGACAGATCTCGTGAAAAAAAAAACCCTCATTTTTTTGTGTAAGTAGTCCTGCTAACAAACAATCAAACCAAACAACCGTGTATAAAATATAACTGCGTTGGCAGAGGTAAAAAAAATTTAAGCTCTTCTATTCACGGTATAAAAATATAAAATTCCATCTATTTTGAACGTTATTTAAGTTATTTGTGACATGATTAACTGTTGGCATCCTGAAATTTTCTTTTGGCTTAGAGTTAGCATGCTAGGGAGCTAGCTAAAAAATTTGCCGCAGGTGATCTGCAATGTCACATTTAAACCCGATGAAATATAATATTAGCATGAGAAAACGTATTCGGTTTAGCATGTTATAGAAATTAGCTAATTTTAAATCTGATTGCTAACTATACATGTTAGCATGCTAATTGTTAGCTACTAGATTCAGGGGTGTCAAACTCATTTTCACTGCGGGCCACATCACTAAATTCCGATGTCATCGAGGGCCAAATAATTATTGAACAAGCTAGCTTGCAATCATGATTGGCTGTTTACTTGAAATATGTTGCCGCCACCTAGTGGATGGATGATGAATTACGTTTCATGGAATTGGTTGATGCAAGGACTGTACTGTAATCATACTCCTTGAAAGCTCACATAAAACGAGATGGTGGGCCGGATTTGACCCACAGGCCTTGAGTTTTAACGCCTGTGTACTAGAACTTTCCCGGTATGTGATCATTCCGAGCTGGGATTGAACCAAATTTGTGGAGTTGTGTTTTCAACCTTAAGCAAACAGAACAAAAACTGTTTTTTTTCTCGAGCTATCGGTTTATTTACCAATAAAATGGAGACGGAAATCTCGTCTGTTTGAAACAAATGGAAGCTAGCTCACGTGAAGCTAACCCATGTTGGAACAGAAAAAAAAACAAGGAGGGTGTGTGTGTTTTGCCACTTCTAATCATACTGAACATGTTGATGTGCTCTTATGCTTTCTCAGGTTGTACAACCGTGTATTCAGTGCATGTCCTTTATTAAGGCAGCTGTCGGAGACGTCTTTTAATATGAAAGCGCCAGATGCGTGTCGATGTGCGTTCTCGTGGCGTTTCGGATCAGATGGTGGTGTTGCTGGTGTTTGTGAAAGAGGCGCATTTAATTTTTCTGTCTGCATATATTTTATTCATTGTGTGTGTGTGTGTGTGTGTGTGTGTGTGTGTGTGTGTGTGTGTGTGTGTGTGTGTGTGTGTGTGTGTGT
>JBCNYH010000017.1:3258446-3275946 GCA_039654325.1 Tandanus tandanus | reverse complement strand
GCCCGGGAAGTGTCCGTGATCACGTCCCCTCGTCAGGGTTGGAATTTAGCAAAACTAAGCTAATGGCCAACAGGACCAGTGAAATTATGAAATTACTAGTAATCCTTCATATTTACTGGTCAGGAACTCTAGATCTTTGCCTGTTGGATTTGTCGGGTCGCCAGCAGGATGACTTGCTAGCTAATTTCACTCGCCCTACAGATTTTTGACTCGCCACGGGCCAGCGGACTAGTGTTAGTTTCCACCCCTTCCTCGTTCATCCAGCCTTCTCCTGAACTCCGGCTCGGGAATCTTTTCCCACTCGGCCCACACTTCGCCCTCTTGTGAACACACTTGGGATGTTTCTGTTTGTTTGTACAAAGTGCAGCACAATAGCACTGTGACTTCCCTCTCGGTAGGTTTCTCCGTCTCCTGTCCCCTTCTGTACACCGCACTAACAATAGCAGGATATGGCTTCATGGCAGATTTTTGCACTTCCTGAACGCTTGGAGAAAAAAAGACGAGAGAAGACTGACGAGAGCCGAGAAACCACTCGAGCACCTGGACGGACATTTTTTCTCTAGCCTCCTGGCTTTACTCCTGGAGTCACAAGATCCGTGGAACCGTGCTCGCTGCATGTGCATCGCTTCACGATGATTCACCCGAGTGGAACTTTATTTCTCATGAGTCTCAGGTTCAGGGAAACGCACATCTGTAATTAGGCCCCCAGTACCTGCTGCTGTGCTCTTGTCCTCTGGATTGGATCTCTGTTCTCACACTCTTTGCTGACGATACGATCTTTTACCAGCTGTTAGACGTATGAAGTTTTAAGACCTCACGTGTTTCAGGGTCGCATTTTTGACATTGTTTTCATTCCACGTTTTGACTCTGCATGCACAGGATGTGTTGCGGGGATGGAGAGTGTTAGTTGCTAGAGATAAAGATACAGGCTAGTTTTTAACTGGAGTTGTCACGAACAAATTGCAGATGGTGAAACAGCTCCAGATTGCGGCTCATTCCTGTGTTTCGGTTGTACGGAAGCCTAATTCACAGCTAACAAGTTCATAACAAATGGTAACCTAGTTAACTAGCTCAGAGACTGTATTAAGCTATCATTTCAGATTTTATTGCTGACGTTCTGTCCCATCTTTACAAGTGAAGGATGCAATTCGAGTCTCGCTAGAATTTTTTGTCCCAATGTGTTTCGCCATGAGGACACAGCTTGTTTTGCATGACGGGTTATTGTGAACTTTTGTTTTGTCCCTGATTCAACAAATCACAGTCGTCTTTATCCATCTTATCGTATCCAGGAGGTTTGTCACATCAGCTGATATGTGTAGTGCCTCAGGTGATAGGAGTTGAGATGACTAGCGGGCGCAGTTGCAGGAGCCTCGCACCGCTGTGAAGCGCTTTAATCTCTAACATGGCCGCCTTTCCGAAGCCAAACTGGTACCAAAGCCAATAAGGAACAGGAGGAGACGCCTGCCGTATTTTCTGGTTGTCGAATATCTGCTGTTGCCCCAGGAAACAATAAAAACAAGCACTCAGAAAGTGCAGAGTTCTGCCAAGCCGAAAAAAATGACGAAGTACACAGCACCCCCTGCTGGGTCTGTTGTAATATCACACTTCCAAAAAATCACTCTATTTCACAATGTTAAAGAATACTTCCTGGGTCTAGAAATGATCTGGATCATTTTCAAAGTCTAATGGGGTCTTCCTTGTCCAAAGCCCCAACTCTGGTAGAAATTTCATAAAAAATGTATGCATAACTTTTTGCGCAATTTTGCTAATAAACACACAAAGCTATAAAAAAAAAAATAAAGCCACAAAGTCTGTACCCGTCTACTGACTCCACCCCTGGCAAGTAAAAGTGTAACATGTTTACAATAGTAACAGATGTTGGAAGGTACATTTTTAGGATTTGCTAATAAACACTGCACACTTCATCATCCCTTCTTGACCTGTAAACATGAATGTTAGCCTTGAGCAGCTGGTGAGCAGCATTAGAAAGAAATGCTTTTTATTGGTACAGTGAGCTAACAATCTGATTACATGGCCTGATCAGCACCAACTCTTGTTGGTAGTTTTAACGGAAAAACTGATAGCTTGTCTGTCTTCACAACACAGGCTGAGTTCTGTGGTGCATGACAGACATTGTTTGGTCTCTCTTAACCCCAGCCAGCAGCCCAGTGTTCATCATTAGGTCCTCTTCGATGTGATGAATGCGTCTGGCTGTAAGCAGCTCATTACCCAAAGCCTCTTGTTCTGGTGATGACATTTTGCACCTGGCATCAGAAGAGCACCAAAATGACCGCAGCAGTCCGTCTGTCCTCGCTTCTTGATCTAGCTACAGCCGAAAGACTCCTTAAATGGATATTCAGGGTGCCGTTAGTTATGTCAACAAGCTTTTTCTCTCCGTATTTTCCCAAATCAAACAAAACGTAGGTGGATTTCAAAGAGACGATGGGTATACCTGTCCAGCGAGGACTCCCCACACGGCATACACAACACGTCGATTCATGTGCTCTTAAACAGACTTGAATGTCTGGTGAACTGTGTAGGTCCCAAAGGAGACCAGGCTTCTGTTTATCCTAAATCCCCAAACAGGAAGTCAATGTGTCTCGAGGCAGATGGAAAATGGAGCCTTGGAGCACTGATGGAACAGAACAGGAGCCAACATCAGCTTCCAATTTCCTGCAGCAGGTTACAGAGCTCTTCCTCAGACAGGAAGTGTCAGGGTGGGGTCTTGTTTCTATGAATTTTGTTTGAGTGTTAAGCCTGCACTGTTTGATCAAGAGTACCACACCTACCTCAGAGACTCCAGGCTTGAATCTGCATTACGTGGAAACCAGGCAGCAGGAAGGTGAGATATGTGCCATCTCTGCGAGATGTTTCTGTTGCTTATAGCCAATGAGTGAACGCTTTATGAAGCTGTGCGGTTGCTTCCAGGTCCAGCAGTTGAGAAATAGCTAACCCATATGCAGTTGTCTTGTCAGTGCTTTAGTAATCAAGAGCCCGGGATCCAACGAGCTACCCTTACCATGTGATAATGTAATGGCCAATAAACAGGAAGGTGAGAATTGAGTCGACAGTATGATGTGAGTTCATTACTGGATATAAGGTTGGAAGGGATGCCTACTATTGGGGCAATTTCATATATCCAATGTAATTACCAGTATGTTCTGGAGGTATGAGGAAACCTGAAGAATCCTACATGGACATGGGGTAGAACCTCCGAAACCCTACACACTCAATAACCCGAGCTCAGAATTGAACCCTGGAGCTGTCAAGCAGCAACACGTGCCATGATAGTGTTTACTAAGTGTTATAGTTGTTATACGCAATGCTGTATATTACCAAAAGTATGGGGTCCATGTGGACCAAGAACCTGACCATTTCATCCTTTACTGTGGTTGAGAAGGCATGATGGTGGGTACAACTGCTTGAGGAAGCCTGGAGAAAACCCATGTAAGCACAGGGAGAACTTGCAAACCCCACGCCGAAATGTCCACGCCGAGCCTGGGACTTGAACCCAGGACCTTATTGCTGTGATGTGAACATTCTAACCACCACACCAGCGTGACACCTGGATTTGTGACCATTCAGCAACTAAAGCGTTAGTGAGATCAGGTACTGATGTTTGGTGAGGAGTTCTGGGATGTAAGTTGGTGTTCCAGTTCATCCCAGGGGTTTGAGTTCAGGGCTCTGAGCAGGACACTCCAGGAGTTCTTACATTCCTAACTGAGAAAAGGATGGGGCTCTTCATTAAGCTTGCTTTGTGCATGGGAGCATTGTCATGCTGGAAGAGGTTTGGACACCTTTGTTCCATTGAAGTCGGGTAAGGAACGCCTGATGGTATGATCAGGATTCCATGTACTTTTCTCTATATAGTAGATTTTACACAACAGGATATTCATATTAAACCATCATTCTCAATATCGGTAGAGCACACGAGTTGAGGTTAAAGTTGGTGATGGGACCAGGCATGAGGTGATATATTATTATTAGGATGATGTTGCATAGACAGTTACCAAAAGCTCTAAAGACGCTTCAGTTATTTGTTTGGGGATAACAAACCACCAGCTAGTACACTAATAGTACACTGGAGTCAGCTTTTTCGCCTGTAGGTCATATTTAGTTTAAAGACTGTATTTATGAAAGCTTAAACCAGTGCATGTTTGTTTACGTCCACACTCAGACTTGCCGCGGCATGCTTCAGCGTTGTGCGCTCCATAATTGTTTCTCTGCAGATGTTAATAATCAGCAATTTGATGCTGCATTTTAAAGACCAAAATCTGAATGAAGTTAGATTTCCCTTTATCTCAGGCTTACATTCAGTTAATAATTCGTTCAAATAAACTCGCTGCCAGAGACTGAACGGCTCGTTACGCTCCATAGCGAGGACTTGGCCCACCATGACTGTTTTATAAGCTGAGAAGAAAGGAGTATTAGCAGCTCTCCAGGCTTCAGTGGTTGTGGTTGATCTAAAGATGTCGGGATTTTGATGGCGTGCTCTCAGTGAATTCGTACCTCATACCATCTCACTCCGATTTGAAGCTCAGATATGAAACCACCTGCCAGAGACAAGCGTAAACTGCTTCCAGGCCGAGATAAAACCCTCCTGTTTACACTCTCGGTAATTAGCCATGGACTTCCTCTGCTCTGAACCTCATCTGAGAAACTCGACCAGGTTCTTTACTACAAGCTTCAGTGAACCTTCTTAATGTTTTGGGAAACTTCATTCCCATGAGTCGTCTTTTAATTTATTTATTTATTTATTTATTT
This sequence comes from Tandanus tandanus, assembly GCA_039654325.1. Taxonomy (NCBI): domain Eukaryota; kingdom Metazoa; phylum Chordata; class Actinopteri; order Siluriformes; family Plotosidae; genus Tandanus; species Tandanus tandanus. The sequence goes on along the minus strand of JBCNYH010000017.1, from coordinate 3,271,182 downwards.
ATTTATTTATTTTTATGCTAATGTAGCAGTTAATCGATAACCAGGAGGATGGAACTGAACAATGGGTTTCCAGTTATGGGGGGGGGGGGGTGAAGCAAAAAACAGAAATACATTATCCCCAGTTTGCGAGGTGGATTCACTCAATCATTTTCTAAGCCGCTTAATCCTAATTAGGGTCACGGGGGATTAGGGCAGACGGCTCCGCCAGTCCGCCATCTTGTTTAGTTTTGTACAATTTACAGTGAAGCACTACAACTCTGAACCAACAAAACTTCATTTTATTTTCTTACTATTTTTGCTGTTGTAATCCATATCTGAGGAGTGAGGAACAACCACCAAGAGGGCGGAACAAAGTTCCCCCGTTCTACAGTACTGTCAGTAGGATGTAGCCTGTCTATCTTATTTGATACCTATGTTCCCCCTCGCCACCCCCTCTCTTTTAAAAAAAAACTAGTGAGAAAACGGCTACCCGCTCCCAAGACAAGAAGCGTGTTCCTCACACCAAGCCGATAAAGTCTCTTTGGTTGAGGGGAGATTCTTAAAAATGAAAATAAGTCCTTGCCTTCAAATACTTGAATTCTATATTTGTTCTATATTTTTGTGGAACATGTCCAGAATGAATCAGAAATGGTGTTAGCAGGAGATAGCATGCTATAGCTAGCGGCACTTCCGGCTGACACCGGCTACGATGCGCCTGCCATTAGGCCATACCGCACTGAAAATTCACTCATGGCTAAGAGTAACATGACTTTCCACTTTGAAAATATTTTGAATGAATAATAAAACATTTATAGAATTTGGCTTTTATATGATGTGGAGAATTATTCAGATCTCGGAGGGTGTTATCTTCCTCGGCCGTTAACGCCCCCTCAGTTGAGTGATTCTCCATATCCTACTCTGCCTCATTCAATAATTGCTTATTATCCCGACATCAGATTGCGTCATATGCATCCGTGTAACTTCTTCCGACCAATCAAGATTCGACAGCACTGTGACGAGGTAAAAGTGTAGGTATTTCTTTTTTTTCCTCGGTAGTGTTTGGGGAAACTTTGTTCTCACTGGTGACGTTCAGCTCTTTTCCTGTTAGAGTGTGAACAGTTCAGCCGCAGAGCAGGAGTCGGGTTTCTACCTGCGGACGAATTCGAGGCACAAAAGGAAACGAATAGCTTCTTAGTGTTCAACATGGAACTGTGACGTGATGCCATTAGTGGCCTTTCTTTGTGTGTGTGTCCTCAGTGCTCAGATTGCTGCCAGTCACGCAGTAGGCCTTGTTGTGTTCAGAGTAACAGGATGCATGAACGAGGGCTTTTCTGTGTTCGGCGTCTTTGTGTCCTCTGAACCCTGGACTCCCTCTGGACGTCTAAAATGTCCTCTTGTATGAAAGCTGCCTCGTGTGAGGCGGAGCCTGTGGTATCGCTCAGATTTATAACAGCATTTTATTTCAAGGTTTTGCGTCCGATCCAGAGGCGTAGAGGTTCGCCACACTCAGCCGTGCTCCTCTTCTTCTCTTTTTCTGTTTAGGATTTTATGTTCCTGTTTCCGCGGGTCTTTCACGGAATTTAAACGCCGTTCCACCAGAGATTAGCTTGTGTTTCTCCCCCCCCAACCCCTTTAATTTAATCTCCTCTCCCAAATGACGACGGCAAATGTGGTGGAATGGAAAGTTTTTAAGGCTGTTTAAACCGCCTCGTTCGTCTGAGAACCCAGCCTCGGATCCCGCCGTAGACATCAATCATCTCTGTGTGCACTGCTGACTCGAACGCAAATCGTATATTCCATACATGCTTGACTTTATGTTCTGATTTTTCACGGTGCGGTCGGAAGGCGGTGTGGAGTCCTGTGATGGACGATTCTGTGGGTGGGTGTCAGTGTCGGTGGTCCTGACTGAGAGAAATTTGCGAGCGATTCTCAGGCGGATTCTGTTCCCATCTCAGCCCCGCCGTCTGCTTCTTGCTTTCTTCCCTGCATGCCGTTACCCTGTGCACTAGCTGGATCTGACTCGATGAAACAATAAACAGCAGTTTCTCACTTAATTGCCAGCTAGTCACCTATAAAATGAGTTCCATCGCCGTGCCTCCGGGCAGCACCACTGACTGTGCATTAACAGAACGTCCATACACAATCCAACACAGCTCCGTCTCCACACCTTTATCGGTTTCTGCTGCATTTCTAAAACGTTGTACTGCAGCTACACAATATTTTTGAGGACACCGCAGGAAAGCGAATGAGTATGATGGGAGCTTTAGCAAGTAACAAAGCGTACAGAGCCATGATTTCAGCTTGAATGTTACCTCATTTTGATGTGCTAATAATCACTCATTTTGATATTTTCTAATTTCGACACAACATGCTACTGTGACAAATATAACCAATCGACTCCATGGATCAAGCCTAGCAATCCATTATTTGAGCCAAAGTTTCTTCAGTTGTTTTCAAAGAACGTTACTTCCTGTGCACTGTTTATTGTTTTCACACACAATTTTCCATCTTATCCTGTCATAACGATGATTTCTTGAATCTATATTAAGTTGTATTACAAACAAAAAAGGCTTGACAGGAAGTGGCGAAGATCGTTAGCTAGTTAGTTCTAGTAAGTTAGTAGACGACTCTGAAGCAACATAGAGTTCATGAGTGTGTATCAGAGCAGTTACTGTTGTATTATACAGCATACATGGCTCAGAGTGTATAAAGGCTGATACACACCCATCGAAAATATAAACAGCTGTTTCTTCAGATCTCGCAAACCCACGCTGATTGCATCCAACCCACCAGTGCAGCTTCAGAGCCGTGTTTGTTCAGGTGCGGACGTTATGCCGGATATCACGCCGCGCTGCTTAGCGTGAACGTATTAGGAAACTGATATAACATTTTTTTTTAAATTGAGTACTTGTGTTCTAGTAGACTCTCCTGCAGCATGCTGGGAATTTCACATGGTGTCACACGTCCTCTGTGTTTGGAAAGACAATCTCAAGCTTTTGGAATAGCAGTCATAACAGAGCTGAGCTAAGTACAGCCTTGTAAGGCTCTGAAGTGTGACGTTACCGTGCAGGCTGCTGTTCTGGACAGGAAATGGTGTCATCCGTGCCGATTGAGGCGTCTCGAGGAGCTGGTCGTGAGACAGGGATGTGCAACGAAAAAGAGATTCGCTGAGTAAATCTGTGATGGTGGAATGCACGGTGGCGGGGGTGCAGCGTTCTCTGAACCCAACTGAATAATTACAGCCTTTCTGGCGGGGGGGGGGGGTTGATGTAATCTTCATGACTGCACCACAAAGCTCTCTTTTATCTGCTGAAAATTGATCTCACTCACGTCTGTGTTTATTTCCCCACCAGCCTGTCCCCACTCAGTCCCCTCTCTGCAATAACAGGCTCGTTTTTTTCATCCTGGTGTCGAGGGCGTGTTGCGTCTCACACTGGAATCCGTTTCGGAACTGAGGATGTTGGGGAAATGTGTGTTTTAATGTGTGTGTTTGTGTGTGTTAATAGGGTGCTGGACAGGAGAAACTTGGGATTTACATCAAGTCTGTCGTCAAGGGAGGAGCAGCAGACATGGTGAGGACATAAATATACAAAACATGAGCTCAGTGCAGGCAATGATGGGTTTATGTCATGTACACAAAATAACACTGTGTGTGTGTGTGTGTGTGTGTGTGTGTGTGTGTGTGTGTGTGTATTTCAGGATGGCCGTCTGGCTGCTGGAGATCAGTTGCTCAGCGTGGACGGGCGGAGTCTAGTCGGACTCTCTCAGGAGAGGTACTTTCATAACCTTGAGCTTTTTATTTATTAAAAAAAAATTGTGTGGGGGGGGGATTGGGTGTCTGAAGTGGAATTAAAGCCAAACATGTAATATCCTGTCTGTGTGGTGGATAAGTAAGGAATAAATCTCATACTCATACTGTGTGCCTTATTTTTTTGGCTTGGCGGAGATTTATTGCGCTCTTCGAGTGCCTTTCTTCGCATTTGCACTGCCAGTAGGAACACTGAAGTGTAACGTGAGCTAGCCAGCGACTGGCATAGCGAGAGATTTTTAAATTTCACTTAAATGTGTCAAAATCTGAGTTTCTGCTGTCGCTCGGTAAAGCCCGAATTTCACTTTCTGTTTATTTTTAACATTAAGAGCTAGAAGAAGAGCTGTTGTTTACATGGCACTTTGGGATTTTAAATATGGAGGGTGCCGGGGCTGACTGGACCAGTCACTGTACAGTAGGTGGGGTTGGTGGGGTAGTATAGTGAAGTGGTTTGGGTGCCGGACTCATGATCGAGAGGTCGTGGGTTCAAATCCCGGTTGTCTTAAGACCCTTGGGCAAGTCCACAGAGCAGTATAAATGGGTACCAATTAAAAAAAAAAAAAAAAACTAAGGTAAGGAAGGTAGGTGACCTGTGATGGAGTAGCGTCCCATCCAGGAGGAGTTGAACTCCTGAGTCGTTACGGAAAGCGGAATACGCTCCGGCTCTGATGAGCCAGACTTTACCTTTCTTTACCTGAAGCAGAAGCTAGGGACGTTCTGAAAGTACAATGTTATTAGAAGTGAAATCAGTCTCAGTTCCTACAGTGTGAACGCACAGAAACGGGGGTGTTTACTCCGCCAGTTCTAAGAACTACGAAAAGTTCCTCCGGTCCGAAACTGTATTAAAGGTTCCCGGAGAACCCTGGCTGGTTCTGTAAGACTTTCAGCTTGTTTCCTGCTATGAAACTATACACCGTGTCCCTGTACAGTTTAAAGAAACTTAAGTAAAGGTTTGAAACATCAAATATTAAATTAAGTTTGTTTATATTTTTCTTTTAAGTAGAAAAGTTTCATTTCATTACATTTATCCATCTTTGCCTGTGGTTTAGACTTTAGTGCAGTACTATAAATACCCCTGTGAGGTTTCTTAATGAACTCTCTTCCAAATTAAAACGCCCTTCCTCCTGACGTCAGCACTTTCACTTCACCTCTGACCTTCTTTCTATGAAGACCAGTACGTTTCAAAATACTCATTCGTCTGTCAATAAAATCTAGTTTTGTCCTCACACAGTTGTAATTATATATATATATAAAAAACAACAACCTCCACCGAGTTGAGGTCACCGAGCTGCCAAACGGAGGATTCCTGTCCGATTAAAAGCAGATGGTGTTTACGCTTCTGTAATTGTATTTGTCTCAATAAATTGGAGGAATGTGACGCTCGACGCCAGCGTGGTTTTTGTCGGTCGCTCTGAGAAGTTTGGGGTTTTCCAGAAGTAAGTCGTGCGAGTTTTTAGGAATTGCGATCAGAATTGCTTTGTTGGCATCGATCTCTTCCTTAGATGTGACTTGTTTAACGAGCGGCGTTTCGGTTCTGAGATGTTTGTGTTCGAACAGGGCGGCAGAGCTGATGACTCGAACAGGCTCGGTGGTGACTCTGGAGGTGGCCAAACAGGGAGCTATTTACCACGGCCTGGCCACGCTGCTCAACCAGCCGTCTCCCATGATGCAACGGGGTAAGAAGTGCAGATTTAACTCCTTAATCATATCTGATCACTGTGAGAGTGGGACATGAACTCATCTCATCGCACGTTTTTCTTTTTCCATCCATGCTTGAATATTCTGATGTATTAAATAATTCGGATTTCCTGAAAGCGGATTGTGACCCTGATCTTATAGCCCTGGCCTATGCGGTACAGTATACACGACCATGTAAAGGTGCTCTGATAGGGCAGTGGTTGCTCAGTGATAAAGGCTGTGGGTTACTGAGCCAGAAGTTGCCCCAGTACCACCAGGCTGCCACTGTCGGGCCCTTGAGCAAGGCCCTTAACCCTCAACTGCTCAGGTATATAAATATGTAAGTCACTCTGGATAAGGGCGTCTGCCAAATGCCATAATTGTATATGTAATGCTCTGTAGAAGAGGAAAGTGGCTTGGAATGAGCCACACAACACTATTCCAGCTAATCAGAAACAGAGGGTATTTATGCTGGTGTACAGGATAGATGGAAGCTGCTGCTGATTGGCTGGTGTGAGATGGTGGGGTGGTATTGTTGTTGACTTGGCAATGCATGTCCATAAATTTAGGCGGCGGGGCTTCTGAAAGAGCACTACATGGTGGTGTGTATTTGTTTGGCTGCTGAATTAAAATAACATAATTAGATCTGCATAATTGGATTAACTAATTAACTAAAGTGAGATTATATGTACACACACACACACACACAGTCCATAATTATATATGCATGAAAGCATTATCCGAGCCCACACCTTCATGCACTGGAGTGTAGACTAGTGCTAATGAAATGAAGATGACTTGTTATTGGTGTGTATGAGGTTTTTCCTCATGTGCGTCCCCGTGTAACCCCTCAGCGTCAGACCGGGGCCGTATGGATAAAGGCAAAACCAGGCCAAAGAGCGAGGGCTTCGAGCTCTACAACAACTCTGTGCAGAACGGATCTCCGGAGACCCCACAGGGGAACTGGGACTCGTACCCCGAACAGAAGAGGGACGAGAGGCTGCTGAAGAACCGCGTGGATCACCGCTCCAGCCCCAACGTAGCAAGTTAGTAGCTACACACACTGGATAGGGTCATAAAAGAGATGCGCTAAGATGCTTATTTTATACGGGCTAATTTCTTAAATTGTGTTTTCATTGATACATATTTGAGAGCTAGATAATACAATATGATGGCTGAGATGAGTCATGATGTTTATTTATGGCGATGCAAATTCATAACAAGAACAGATATGCTACACGGGAATGGTGCGGTTTGATTGGTTCCTGTCTCGGGATAATGGAAATTATTCACCTCGCAAACTCGAGATAATGATCGAATCAAAATGGCAGACAGAAACATAATTTATTAGTCACTTATGAAATTCTAGAAATTCATCAAAATGCTGTCCCAGAAGTTACGAAGAAAGTTACGTAATATGCTCTCTGAGGTTTTCAATAAGAATAAAAAAAGAAGCAGCAAAAAAAAAAAAAAAACATTGTTTGTTACAAAGATGCCATAATGGAGCACACGTGAACACCGTTACGCCTTAAAAATGTAAAAATAAACCATTCATGTCTCATTTTAGTTTGTTTTTTTCTTATGTTCCCATCTAGTATATAGTAAATCTACTTCGATATCTGCTTTACCACCGGTGTGTATTTATTTTTTTGGAAGCCGTGGTGTATTTATATGAGTGTAGTCACGGCGATATTATTGGTGTTTGTTTTTTTGTTTTGCAGATCAAGCCCAGAGTCCAGGGGGGAAGCCTGCGTACCCAGGAGCGCCGGGTAAAATCACCTCCGTCTCCACCGGCAACCTGTGTCCTGATGTGAGTGAAAACCTTTAAAAACACCTTTACACACCTTTAAACACCTTTAAATACCTTTACACACCTTTACCTCGATTTAAATCAGCTCAGAAACTCGGTAGTTAATATCCTTTTCAGGCCTGTTAAACAGTGTAATCTACTCCACAGCCTCGAGTTTTATGGCTGTGTTTTTATGTTCAGTGATACTTTAAACCTGGTGCTTAGAGAAATTTCACTGAAGTTGTTACGACTTGTTCCTGTGATGGCATCTGTTTTCAATCAAAACATCAAAAGTTAAAGAATCTTCTCCTTAATGGACATGTCTCTTAACTCCGTTTAAAACAAAGGCTTTGAAATCTGCGCGGCTGCGTTCACTTCTAATCAAGTTTCCAACCACTGTGTCTGATGAACCTACTCGCCCTGGCGGTGTTTTCTCTCTCTCTCTCTCTCTCTCTCTCTCTCTCTCTCTCTCTCGTGTGCGCGCGCACACCCACCCACCCACGCACGCAGACACTGGTTTCACTAAACGGAGCAGCCATTAGTCGCTCTGTAACAAACACTACAGGAAGCTCTCTGTTTTTATTAAATGCGGTTCTGCCCGTGGAGCCGTCTGGATCCGAGCCGAATCTTCAAAGCCCGGCTTGTAATCAGCAGTTAAGTTCAACCGTCCTGTCCTTCGTTTTAGGAGGAGCCGTCCCCGCCCCGTCCGGAAGCATACCCGATCCCCACGCAGACGTACCCCAGGGACTACTTCACCTTCCCAGCCTCCAAATCTCAGGACAGGATGACGCCTGGACCCGGACAGGTCTGGCCAGGTGGCGAGCCTGAGCCTCTTCCTCCCATGGACGACCATCACCAAAACAACATGGCTATGCAGGTCAGCCAGGACTACGTGTAGATATGGAGATCGTAATTTTTTTATCGAAGAAATATCCCAATATAATTTTTCGGTTGTTTCGTTGCTTGGTCTCCTGCATGCTTTTCACTGTCCATGACGTGTGTGTGTGTGTGTTTGTTTTTTCCTCCCAGCGGATAGCACGCTCTCAGGAGGAGCTGTGTGACCCGCCCTCCAGATACCCGGGCGAGCGATTGCGCCAGGATGACCTACTCCACCTTCAGCAGCAGCAGCGTGAGGCAGAGTACCAGCGTAGTGGGGATCCCTGGAACCACCACGTCTCCTCTTCTGTAGAGTCCAGCACCTCCAGCCAGGAGCAACTCAACAATTTCTCCTCCTCCTCCTCCAGCAAAGCCCAGAGCAACCACAAGAGCGGCGCTGGCCGTTGGAAGACCCCCGGAGGTCTCCTTTCCGGCCCGGTGGCCGTGTCACAGCCCTCTCGTACAGATCTGCCTCCACCTCCTCCTCCACCTCCACCTGCGCACTATGACTACGATCCACAGGCTGACCTGCCCCTTCCCCCGCCTCCCACCATCAGCCAGCAGCAGGCTGCAGTCGACCGCAAGAAACGGGAGGAGCAGCAGCGCTGGTATGAGAAGGAGAAGGCACGACTGGAGGAGGAGCGCGACAGGAAGAGGAGGGAGCAGGAGAGGAAGCTGGGGCAAATTCGCAACCCTGCCATACCTCCCACTGCCCTACACAACAACAGTCAGCACCAGCAGATGCCCCCACCTCAACAGATCCCCCAGCCTTACCTGCCCCCAGCCCAGCCTATACAAACGCAACTTCCCCGCCCCGAGAAGCTGCCCACCCTTCCCCGAGCCCCTCCTCCTGTCACTCCCCAGGACACGGTGATCCGTGACCTGCAGCCTCAGCAGCAGCCGCGCACCATCGAGCGGCGCGACCTGCAGTACATCACCATCAGCAAAGAGGAGCTGTCTGCAGCCGACAGCCTGTCGCCGGACCCGTGGAAGAGGGACGCCAGGGAGAAGCTGGAGAAGCAGCAGCAGTTGCACATCGTCGACCTGCTCGACAAGGAGATCCAGGAGCTGCAGGCCAAGCCGGAGCGCACGGCCGAGGAGAACGACCGCCTGCGCAAGCTCATGCTGGAGTGGCAGTTCCAGAAGCGATTGCAGGAGTCCAAGCAGAGCGAGGAGGACGAAGAGGAGGAGGACGACGAAGACGTCGACACGGTGCTGATCATGCAGAGGCTGGAGGCTGAGAAGAGAGCACGGGTGAGGCGCTGTAGGACGGAGACGTCCATTACAGTTGTCAGGGACTAGAAAGCCCCAAGCCTCTTTTTTTTTTTCTTTTCTTTTCTTTTCTTTTCAGGGACAGTTTAGTGATGGACGCCATTTTATTAGATGACGGTAACTGAGATATGTTCAGGAGAAGTGTTCTAAGGGTATGTGCACACTGAAAGCTTATTTGCTGTCTGAGATTCTGCCTCGATTCGTTTTTCCTAACCAGTGATTGGATAATGACTAAAGACCTCAGCGTACGTGTCCTCTCCATGAGGTTCTCGGAATTCCAAAACTTATCCGAGTTCTGGATTTTTTTTCTTATGTGAGTCTTGTCAGTGAGGGTTTCCTCAGGGTTCTGTGGTTTTCTCCTACTATCCACGTAACATGCCTGACGGACTCACTAGGCTAAGTTGCCCCTAGATGTAAAGGAGTGTATTGTTTATTTTTGGTTCATGCCCGATATCTCCTCCAGGATCCACAGGAATTGTTATCCAACCACAACAACCCATGAAAAGTGTGTTGATGAAACCACGCCCTATTAGAATACTGACCAATCAGAGAACAGTGACGGAAACGGGCAGTTTAGCATGCTTGAAAATTGTTATAAAACCAATGGAAGTGAAAAATAAATATATAGCCACTGGTTTAGATCTCCGAATGGCGTTTTGCGTATAATTGCGTAAAAATATAACGATGTGATGTAATAGGTAGCACTGGGTTACACTGGGTTCTGGGTTCTCATGATTAAAAGCTTTGTTTGTAGATACGCTCTGTTAAATACACCGAATGCCGACCTATTCACGTCGCTCACGGTGTGCACGTACCATTAGCGTGTGTTGTTAGCTTGCAACTTTTGCACTTTCATGCATGAAATTGAATACACATCAGACGAATACGAAGGTTTAATCATTGCAGATAATTTTTTTTAGCTCAGGGTTTGATTGGTAGGATGAATGATTTATTTATTTATTTGCAATGTGCACCCGCACCATGCTTACATCATCGCTTTGCCATGCTGAGCTGCTGATTCCCGCTGCACTAGCGAGGGGTGGGAGGGGTTTGAAGGCTGCCGAATGTCAAGCACCGCCCTCGCCACCCGTGCTTGATCCATCTCAACCTATTCATTACAAGTGAAGTCAGAAAGTCTCTGGTTTACCTCCATCTGGACCTCAAAGAATGAAGAACGTGTCAAAGGTCGCCCGCTCTAATCCTGATTACCTCACACGCTGCTGTCCAGGATATGAACCCTAACCAAGCAACATAGGATTTGTTTTTTTTAATTAAACAAAATCTTCTCGGTCCACTTGCTATCTAAGGCACAGGTGTCAAGCTCGAGTCCCGCCGGCCAAATCCGCCCCTCCAGCTCATTTTATGTTACCGTACATTATTTACATCAACCATTACCATGAAATGGAATTCATCATCCATCCACTAGGTGGAGCCAACCTATTTTAAGTAAACAGCTAGCCATTCATGACTCAGAAAAGTTTTCACGCTAGTTTATCAGTGTCGAGACAAATGCGTAAACAAATTATACGGCCAGCCAGATTGAATGGTTGCCCCTTTTGAATAGATGCTGAGTGATTATTCGGACCTCGATGACCTCGAAATTTGGGGATGTTTAATGTGTTTAATACTTTAGGGGGGAAAATAGACAAAAAACTTAAATTTAGTGATCGGGGTGTAAGGGGAGTCAGTACTAGAGGAAGGGGTTATTTTACAGAAGACTTTCGAAAGTCTTGTTAAAACACCTTCACACCTGTTGTTGTTGTTGTTGTTGTTTTTTTCTCTTAGGAAGTTAATAAAAAAAAAAAAAACAGCTTCTTGTGTTACCGAAAAACTCTGAACTCTGATATCCAGAAGAATTTCCTGTGGATGAAAAGCACCGACACTGGAGACTCCTTCCATGGATGTTTAAAAAAAAAAAGTATCTCTAGTCTATACCCTACTCTAATCATTTATTATTAGTCTTAGATTACGTGCTACGTCACATCCTCCGTACGAGCCCCTCCGAAGGAACGGTTACTATAGAAACAGTAACACGTTGGAGCGTTATTATGACTCAGTGTAAAGTACACGGTAGGTTCGTCCGTAAAGCATCGAAATATCCCGGACAGCAGGATAATCCTGTGGCCCCACCGTGGAACACATCCTCAAAGCTTCATTTCAGCTGCTGACATGCACGAGAGCCGCACCAACAGCCCCGCTCTCCCTCCCGCAGAGAGCCTACGGTAGACGACACCGCGAAGGTTTTACCTTTTATAGTCAGCTGAGCGCCGAGAGAGGAGGAGGAGGAGGAGGAGATGAGCTTGTGGGGTTTGAAGCGAAAATATTGCCCGTGCTTGAGCAGGGGATGATGGGAAGCGATGGGAAAATTCCTCGCTAGCTCTCCAGTTCCGTGCAAGTGTTTTTTTTTTTTCTTTCTTTTTTTCCGGGGAGGAAGCAGGCCGCGGGCGCTAATCAATCCCACTCCCGGCTCAGGAATGTGACTGGCAGTACAGCATAGCGCAGTAGCGGGATTTCACTTTTATCTTCTCCTTTTACACACTACCTCCTCTTCTTAGTCCTTTGTTCTTTCTGACGCCTTATGACCTTCTTCCTGCGCTGTTCTTGATGATTTCTTTCTTCCTCCTCCTCCTCCTCCTCCTCCTCTTCTTCTTCCTCCCCGCAGCAGACTGCTGTCCCAGCAATCTCTGTTCTAGACTTGGTACGTTCTCCACACTGTTAATGACACTGTTTTTTTTTTTGTTTTTGTTTGTTTGTTTGTTTGTTTTTTAATTATTATTATTTCTTAATAATTGACTTATTTCTTTTTCCGACGCCACCACCTGTGTCTCTTCTGGCTCATTCTGTCGCCCTCATGTGGTCGTTTGATCTCGCTCTCCTCTCTGTCTGTCCGAGGGTTATAGCGGGAAGGGGGAGCTTCCCAAAGGAGTCCATCCTGGGCTGTGCGTCGCTGTGGTCTCCTTTTTCCTGGATAAACGTTAAGTTTGATTTAAGTTAAAAGAAGACGATGATGACGACGATGCAATTTCACTTTAATGTTAAATAAGACGCAGAGCGACTCTCGATGCGTTCTAAATTAAACAGGGACACCACCGCTCCTGGAGTTTGTAGAGCGCTGGGTTTGGGAAGCTCTGTGGATTTCCGAAGCTCTCGCTTCAGTGTGGTTGAACCTGAGAAGGGAGGGCTGGTTGGTGCATGATCTGCTGGCCCCCTCTCTCCTGCAGCGAACGCCTGGCCGCATGCTCAGGTCTCAGCGTCCAACCTCTCTCTCTCTCTCTCTCTCTCTCTCTCTCTCTCTCTCTCTCTCTCTCTCTCTCTCTCTCTCTCTCTCTTTCTCT
>JBCNYH010000017.1:3209029-3231315 GCA_039654325.1 Tandanus tandanus | reverse complement strand
ATATATATGTGTGATGGTAATAAATACATTTTGTCTCATTACATTTTTTAATCGTATATACATATATCATTTCCTGTTGCCTTTTTTCCCAAACAAGAAGTGAGAGAGGCCAGAGTGAGATGGTTTGGGCATGTCCAGACGAGGGATGAAGGGTATATTGGTAGAAGAATGCTGAGGATGGAAGTGCCTGGTAGGAGGAGGAGAGGAAGGATAAAGAGGAGATTTATGGATGTGGTAAAGGAGGACATGCAGGTGACTGGTGTGATGAAGATTGATGCAGAGGACAGAGTGAGATGGAGAAGGATGATCTTCTGTGGCGACCCCTAACGGGAGCAGCCGAAAGAAGGAGAAGGGGAAGAAGACCAAGTACAAAACAAGTACAAAAAAAGTACACAACAAGTACAAAAAAAAAAATCCAACAATCCACAGATAAAAAAATCTGCTTGTCTCAATTTAAATGTCTTCTAATGAGACAAATAAGAGAAGCGGCACGGTGGCATTGTGGTTAGCACGTCCGCCTCACAGCAAGTAGGTCTGGGTTCGAGTCCCGGGCTCGGCGAGGGCGTTTCTGTGTGGAGTTTGCATGTTCTACCCATGCTTGTGTAGGTTTCATCCAGGTACTCTGGTTTCCTCCCACAGTCCAAATTGGCTGCTCCAAATTGCACCTAGATGTGTGTGTGTGTGTGTGTGTGTTGGCCCTGTGATGGTCTGGCGAGCTGTTCAGTGTGCACCCCGCCTTCGCCCAGTGTCGGCCGAGATAGGCGCCAGCCTCCCCGCGACCCTAATAGCATTAAGGCAAATGAGTGAGTATAATCTATTGTATAAAATATTTATTTGGTTTAAAGTGAGAGTTGAAACAATACATCCAGTTTAGATCTAACACTGATCAGATTCATCTGCAGCTGACTGTTTACTGGAAGATTCCTGTTGATTTATACTAGTATGTATCCTCTAATCAATACACCATCATGATTCATTTTATTTTATGGCATCTCAGTGAAAAATCACATGACGTGACGATTAATCAACGATTATAACTAGATTTAAGGATTTATTTTCTACAGCCAGAGATGTTTGCGTTTGTTGTGTTTGCCAGGTGAAGCTGTTATGAGAGGATGAATGACAGCATCAGTGCAAGTAGCAGGATCCCTGTAACATCACTCAGGATCTCAGCTCTGCTTCGTAAACAGCTGCTTGACGGAGACATCTTGAGCTCTGGAATCGTTCCTTGTTCAACCACGTTGCTCTGGGGGATGAACAGGATTTTTACAAACAGGTTTCTCAGCATGTTTTACTAAAAATGGTCACTTTATAGATTGATAAAGAGTGAATAAGTGTGTTGGATCAGCAACTGGTTAGGATAAATGGATCAGCAACTGGTTAGGATAAATGGATCAGTGAAGAGAGGGTTCGATGGATAGGAGGAGGGGGGAGGGTTGGATGGGTGGATGGATGGATGGATGGATGGATGGATGGATGGATGGATAGAAGGAGGGGGGAGGGATGGATGGGTGGATGGATGGATGGATAGATGAAGGGGATGGATATAGGGGGATAGATGAACTGCTTAGATGGATGAATGGTTGGATGGATGGAGGGAAGGAGGGAGGAAGGGTTAGATGAATGGATGGATGGATGGTTGGATGGATGGATGGAGGGAGGGTTGGGCGGATGGATGAATGGATGGTTGGATGGAGGAAGGGTTGGATGGAAACTCCAATTAAAAAGATAACGTTAAATTCAGTATATTTTGCATCTGGTGACATTTTCTGTCCTTAGACACAGAAATAATCCATTACCTACCTACGTTACGCTAAAAACATACAGGATTACAAACAAAAAAAACCTGGTCAGGAGATCAGCAGATCACGAGTTTGAATCCTGATGATGCTCCATCCACCTGTGGCTGGAAATCTACTAAGCAAAACTGGTTGTGCTCTCTGGATGGGAGGGGCAAACTGTTGCTCCTGTCAATCACAGAGATAACCCACTGTGGGCATCTTTGGGCTCATGTATGAGGAAGAGGGTGAATAGCTCTCTGTTGATTGTGTTTTCCCACCATACAGACTCCCCCGTATGGTGGAAAATGACCATACTGGAGGGTCAGTTCATAAAATTTAAGCCTACTTTTAAAATAAAGCTTAAAAAAGAATCTATAAATGCTACTTTCTGTATAAACAAATGTGCACACAAATTACATGCAAAGCAGAAATAATTTTTTCAAGTTTGCTACACAGGGCATTCTATGTAAGCCGATTTCCAGCACTAGAGAAAAAATGTTGGCTTGCAGGTCATAATTAGGAAGTAGCTAAGTCATAATTAAAAACATAGCATCTCATTATTATGACTAAGCTATCTCATAATTACGACTTAGTATCTCATAATTATTCTTTAGCATCTCATAATTATGACTTAGCCATCTCATAATTTTGACTTAGCATTTCAGAATTATGTCTTAGCTATCTCATAATTATTACTTGGCATCTCAAAACTACGACATAGTATCTCATAATTATGACTTAGTTATCACATAATTACAACTTAGCATCTCAAAATTATGTCTTAGCTATCTAATAATTATTCCTTAGCATCCCATGAGTATGACTGAGTATCTCAGAATTATGACTTACAAGCCAACTTTTTTCCCTAGTGGCAGAAATGGGCTTCCGATACTCGGAAATAAGTAACTAGAAATTTGAATGCAAACGTTGACCAGCATCTTTAAACAAACTTCCAACCTCATCCATCCATTCGTGGTTAATGGATTTCTCCTCAATTCCAGATCTCGTATGACTGGAAGGAAATAAGTCTTGCCAAGATGGCCGTTTGGAACTCACCACTATGTTTCCAACGACGGAGTGCTGTTGAATCGTCTTCAGCGTTTCCTGGTACTGCAGGACCGAGTTGTCATCCCACACTTTTGAGTTCATTATCTTTATCCAGTGTCTGTACAGTGAAGAAAAGTAAAGCAGTTTCAGATCACCTGCGGTGTGATAATCAGAAGGGAGACCCAGTCAGAGTAATTAGCTGTGTTACGTGGAATTGGCGGCTCCCATCTTGGCCATGAGCATCTGTTCGTTGGGAAGGCTGCTACAGATGCTCAGCTCCGTAGCGGGGTAGTAGTAGAGAAAAGCCAGACACATCTCATCGTTAGTTCCCAGACCTCCCTGTTAACAGAACACAGATTAAACAACTTCACCACTGTACAAGTTACTTCTCAAATCTGATTGGTCATCTGGTCAATAGATTCTCAGAACCCTTCAAGGATATTAGGTAATGTAGATGACAATATATTCAAAGTCTGAAATTTTGTTGTGGGCAGCATGGTAGCATAGTGGTTAGCGCGTCAGCCGAACAGCAAGAAGGGCCTCGGTTCAATTCCCGGGCTCGGGTGTTTTGTTGTGCAGAGTTTGTTTTCCCTGTGCTTCCTTGGGTTTCCTCCGGGTATGCCGGTTTCCTCTTACAGTCTAAAACATTAGGCTAATTGGCTCTTCCAAACTGTCCCTAGGTGTGAGTGAGAGTGTGAATGGTTGTGTGTGTGTGTGTGTTGCTCTGCAATGGTCTGGGGAGCTGTTCAGGGTGTACCCCTCCTTCGCCGAGAGTCGGCTGAGTTGGGCTCCAGCCTCCCCGTGACCCTAGTAGGATTAAGTGGTTCAGCAAATGAGTAGGAGTGAGTGAAATTTTTAGTTACAGTTGCTTTTTTTATATCCAGTTATGTTCCTGGCTTGGTGCCAATTAACCAAATTAGTTACAACATTCCCAGGCTTTTGTTGCCCCCATTCCAAATTCTGCCATCCAGCTCAAAATGAGCCAATAGTTTTTATGTAATAGTCAAATATTAGAGGGGGGCTATAATAGAACAGTTGTTTATAGCTTCTGTAACGTAAGTGATAACAGACGTTATCCCCGTGCTTGTGAGGGTTTCTTCCCACAGTCCAGAGACATGCACACTAGGCTAATTTCCTGCTCCAAATTGCCCCTAGGTGTGGATGTAATGCGAATGGTTGTGTGTGTTGGCCCTGCGATGGTCTGGTGAGCTGTTCAGGGTGTACTCCGCCTTTACACCATGTCGGCTGAGATAGGCTCCAGCCTCCCAAAAGGTCTATCTACGACCCTCGCCCCCTCCATTCAGTCCCCCCCCTGACTACACTATGGTTCTGCGAACAAGATGGGTGATGGCTCTTTCAGAAACAGAAAACCGAAAAGGCTCCCAGACCCGACCGCGTGTCACCTTCCAGTCTGAGAGTCTGTGCAGAACAGCTAGCAACCATCTTCATCCAGATCTGTTTGGAGCTGTGTGAAGTACCCTCTTGCCTTAAATGCTCCACCATTATCCCGGTCCCCAAGAAGCCCAACATCGCAGGTCTGAATGCAGGTCATTTCACACAATTTCCTCCAGGATCAATAAAGTATTCTGATTCTGATTGCACTGACACCAGTGGTCATGAAATCCTTCGAAAGACTGGTGTTGAGCCACCTGAAGGACATCACAGGCCCCCTGCTGGACCCCCTGCAGTTTGCTTACCGGAGTAACAGGTCGGCAAACGACGCAGTCAACATGGGTCTGCACTACATCCGGCATCACCTTGACTCCCCAGGGACATATGCAAGAATCCTGTTTGTGGACTTCAGCTCAGCATTCAACACCATCATACCTGAAATCCTCCACTGGAAGCCTCCACCTGCCGGCGGATCACAAGCTTCCTGACTGACAGCCGGCAACAGGTTAAGCTGTGGAGCATCACGTCCAGCGCCCGGTCCATCAGCACTGGAGCCCCCCAGGGGTGTGTCCTCTCCCTGCTGCTGTTCTCCCTCCACTCTAACAACTGCACCTCAGGGGACCCCTCAGAGAAACTCCTGAAGTTTGCAGACGACACCACTGCCACTGGTCTGATCAGGTGACGAGTCTGCTTACAGACGGGATGTGGAACAGCTGGTCCTCTGGTGCAGTCAGAACCACCTGGAGCTGAACCCACTAAAGACTGTAGAGATGACAGAAGTCTTCAGGAGAAGCCCTCCAATACTTCCACCCCTCTCCATCCTCAATAACACTATGTCTACCGTGGACACCTTCAGGTTTATGGGAACGACAATCTCACAGGACCTAAAGTGGTCGTCCCACCTAAACACTGTACAGAAGAAGGCCCAGCAGAGGTTGTATTTCCTGCAACAACTCAGGAAATTTAACCTGCCACAGGAGCTGCTGATAACTTTCTACGGTACACCGCCATCATACAGTCTGTCCTCTGCACATCCAACACTGTCTGGTTTGGATCGGCTACTAAACTGGACAGGATCAGACTGCAATGGACAATCAGGTCTGCAGAGAGGATCATCGGGCCGACCTGCCCTCCATCCAGGACCTGTACTGGTCCAGGGTCAGAAAAAGGGCAGGTAGCATATTTGCAGACCCCTCACATCCTGTTCATAACCTATTCGAACTTCTCCCCTGTGGGAAGCGTTACAGAGCACTGTACACGAAGACCACCCGGCACAGAGACGGTTTCTTTCCCCAGTCTGTTGCTCTGTTGAACTGTAAAAGGTCACAGAGTGTCAGGAAACCACTGTGAAAATAACCCACGGTATTTCCCAAGTCTTTGTAAAAACCTACATGAACACTTCTCTGTACAGTGAGTCATTTAAACCGATTCCTTATTTGTGTTCAGAAACTTGGCAAATAAAGCTGATTCTGATTAGTGTTTCAATTTTGAAACCAGGTGGCAGCGATCTTGGTGAGACCACCTTACTGTTCATTCATTCATTTTCAGGACCGTTTAATCCTAATTAGGGTCACGGGGAGGAGGGCGGAGTACACCCTGGACAGCTCGCCAGGCCATAAACACGCTGACGGCAACGCAGCCTACTCCTGACAAAAATCAGCAATGGTTCTTTTACATGCCTCTCACCACAGACAGTGAGAGACATGGCCGGCCTTTGATAACCCAGTTAGCTGCACTGGGGGGGACAGCAGTGAGATCCAGTTGATAGTGGGGCTTGAACCCCCGACCTTGGGATCAGTAATCCAGTACCCTACCACCGAGTCACCACTGCCCCAACCACCTTACTGTTGGTAAGATGGGAAAATGGAAATAATTACATCCAAGATGTACGTTTCATTTAAAATCTTTTTTTTTTGTCAAATTTCAGCTATGCAGAGCTTTGTTTATTTTATTGTTTTATTTTTTTTTTCCAGTAAATTACAAATATCAGTGAAATGATTGGTGAAGGTATATGAATTTAAGGTATTCTGACCACCAGCAGTAAAAATTTAAGGTTTTGCGAGCTGTGTTGGCTTTCAACGGCTCCATTTTGAGATCTTAAAGCGAGGTAGTCTCACCAAGATGGCTGCCACCTGGCTTCAAAATTGAAACACTAATGTGCAATTTGGGTCCTTTTTTATGAGATCAGTGATCGAAACAGGTGGAAGGTGTGCCTACTGCTTGGTTGTAGTGAAAACCTGCACCCACACCGACCCTTTGCGGATAAGATTGGACATCCCTGCTAAAACTGAACTCCTCCCGGTCTTTTATACCTCATGTACATCATGTATTATTCAACATCAGTTGTGTTGAATGGTTTAAACTGTGATGTTTATTGTTATGAAATGAGAAATGACCAACCCAGGTGAGTCCTGTTCGGTTTTTCGTCTCATATGTGCACTCCACCACGAGTTTGTCCCCCTGTGAGAGAATACATGAAATACATCTTTAGAGTTCTGGTTATTCAGTCATATTGAATTTCGTTTCTGAAACGTAGATAATGCGACACCTACTATATTTACTGTTTTGGTTTTTCCCAGGTTCGTCACTTGCTGGAATTCAAAATTGTAATGTTCATTCAGCGCCAAGAAATCAATCTGCTTTCCATCCCTAAAGAACACGAACACCGTAATCACCGGCTGTGTGTACTCTCTGCGTCCTTTCTACTCACCTGTTCTTTCTCTACTTAAAACGATCGTGTTAACCGGGTTTCAGGGACATCCGCATGCAATCATTCTCATGTTTCTGCATCATTTGTTATTTTTTAAAAATGTGTTCAAATCAGTCAAGCATCTCTTCCACCTTACCGCGTCTATCTGGCGGTGATTTTCACATTTATTCAGGTTTATAAAGGTATAAAACAGTGTCACGTCCTTAAAATATATTACTCAGATTCTAATTAAATGTTAAACATACCTATGACTTTTGATCACTTTACCTGATGTGGCCGACTCGCACCTTCCTTCCTGCCAGATGTGTGTGCAGGATAACTGCGAAAACCTTTAGGTCCGCTGGCGACTGAGAGAGCACCTGAGAAACAGGAAGCAGCATGATTAGCAGCCTCGAAGTTCCATTTTGTTCGCGCCAATAAAAAGCGAATGGTTTGAGAACAAAAAACTAATAAAATGTCACTGTTTACAAGACACTTGCCAAACATCCACAAAACAATCACAAACCAACCGCAAATTACTCGCAAACCAGTCAGAAATTGTCACGCAGCCTTCTTGCAACTTTCGCGCGATATACGTATTTAAACTGCTAAATATTTGCTTGCATGTGGAGTCGCAAAACATCGGGACGCGAATTTCAAAATTCGCAAAAAAAAAATCAATTTGCGTCACTCGGTTCTCTCTCGCACCTCTAGTGTGGTCATGTGGAGGCTGAAGCCTGTCTCAGCCGGCACTGGACGAAGGCAGGCTACACCCTGAACAGCTCGCCAGACCACTGCAGGGCAAAACACAACTATTCACACTTATACTCACACCTAGGGGCAATTTAAAACAGCCAATTAGCCTGATGTGCACGTCTTTGGTCTGTGGACCGGGGGAAACATACGCAAGCATGAGGAGAAAATGCAAACCCCACACAGAAACGCCCGAGCCAGGGACTCAAACCAAGGACCTTCTTGCTGTGAAGCGGACGTGCTAACCACTACGCCACCGTTCCGCCTGATAAATATCCTGCTTCACTGATTTATTAACAACAAGCAGCAAACTCTGTGTTCCTCTCTTTAAATCTCCACTCCGCAGTCACTCCCACCATGACTGGTCATGCTTCGCATTTTTTATTTTTTTTGTATTTTTGTGGAACTGCATTCCTTTAAATGCTTCCTTTTTTCACGAGCGAACCTATTTGGTATAAATCCTTCTCCTCATGCTAAGCGTCAGTAATTCCTAATTCCTCTACAGAATGTTCAAGAACAACTTCTTCTCTTTGTAATTAATCAAAGACAAAACGGTGCACCTGAAGTGTTTTAATCCCTTCATACTTACCCCAAAAACTAAAATATTGCTCTTCCGAGTTCTTCCTGTTTTGCAGGATGTCATTCGAACAATTCTCCCAGCTGCGCATAATAATGTAACTTGCCCACATTGATTGTTATTGTTATTAAGGATGTGAGTAAGTCAGAGCCTGACAGAAATGTTAAATAAAAAGATAAATTAGTTTTTGTACCTGGGGAAAGTAGCTGGTATCACACAGGCCGTACGAGAGGAAGGTTGTAGCGTTAGGCGGGATTGCGTATACCTTCCTGACTAGCGGCAGGAGTCCCGTCTGCAGTACGGCGGCATCGAACTGCCGCAGCTGAGCCGTATAGTAAAAACGCAAGCCTGAGTTATCAACAATACCTACACACACACACACACACACACACACACACACACACACACACACACACACACACACACAAAACACAGAGGAAATCTGAAAAGATCTGAGTACATATAAGGGCAAAAGTCATGTTCCGTCATGTTTTGGTGGCCTGATACTGATACTAAGGGTGGCAGGTTGGCGTAGTAGTAGTTAGCACGTCCACCTCACTGCAAGAAGGTCTGGGGTTCAAGTGCTGGGCTTGGCGAGGGCATTTCTGTGTGGAGTTTGCGTGTTCTCCCCGTGCTTACGTGGGTTTCCTCCAGGCACTCCGGTTTCCTCCCACAGTCCAAAAACATGCACATTAGGTTAACTGGCTGTTCCAAATTGCCCCTAGGAGTGGGTTTGCGTGTGGATGGTTTTGTGTGTTGGCCCTGCAGTTGATTGGCCAGCTGTTCAGGGTGTACCCAGCCTTCGCCCAGAGTCGGCTGAGATAAGCTCCACCCTCTTAGAAGGATTAAGTGGTTCGACAAAGTAAAAGGAATAAATGAATGATATTGATACCAGATATCATATCAGTGGCAATGCTAACCCTGATCTTGTGCTTCTTCAATTTAGTGTCATCAGCATGCTGCAGTCATACTACACTGAAAAGCAACCACCGTCCAATCACAGCCCGAAGCTGAACTCAGGGGCGTGGCTATAAACAGAGGCGGATTAAGGCTTTAAACTGGCATTTTCCCACCTTTTATAGTTTCCCATTGATTCACTGTGTTTTTAATTGATACTATACTGAACCGTTAATCAAAAAGGGCAAAATCCTGAGCAGCCGTAGCCTAGGGACCGAAAGGTCGCTGGTTCAATACCCAAACCAACAGAAAAAAAATGTGTGGCGGCAAGGGGAGTGAGCTGCACCTTCCCTTCCTCCACATGCCCTTGAGCAAGGCATCTAACCCCTAACTGCTCTCCGGGCACTGCAATGCGTGGCTGCTCCGAGTGTGTGTGCTCACTTTGGATAGGTTCAATGCCGAAGACCAAAGTTCCCTTACAGAATTAATACAGAATAAAAAATGATCTGCTATCTGTGTATATTTGTACCTGCAGTCTTGTACAGGTTGTTGTAGTGCACTTCAAGCCTGTAGAAGGTTCCATTTCCATCTCCACCCACAGGAAGTCCTGCCACTTCAGGAAATTCAAAAGCCTGGAGATGCAATTAATAAGTAAGTAAGTATGTAAATAAGTAAATAAACAAATTAATAATAATAATAAATATTAATATCCACTGGTCTTTAGGGCCAAGCAGAGGATCTGCACCCGTCTCAGAGAATTAGAAACAGGGTCAGATTAAATAATTGTGTAATGTCGTTGACCTTTAACCCATCCGACATTAAAATTATATATATACCCTCCCCCCTTTTCTCCCCTAATTTAGTTGTATCCAATTCTCACCCATCAAATATTGCCTTCCCTATCATACTACCACCACATAGAGGAACGTAAGCATGTACATGCCCTATACGTAACACGCAATGCTGCCACCCGCTTCTTTACAAGCGGCTGTGCATGCATATTCAGTGGCGGCTTAACACACTCGGAGGGAAAGCTCTATCCACACCCTCGTATGAATGACGGGAAAATGAAAGCTTGGCCAATTAGCTCCCATGGACTCCCAGTCGCGGATGGCTGCGGCTTGTTCAAAACATGATCTGAACCATTCGTTTGTTATTGAACAAGTAACAAGGTTGAGGGTTTGGCATAAAATTAGCAAAAACACAAAATATGATCAACTAGCATCTACACTAATGAAAAAAGAACGATAAGGAATTTCCAATTACCTACTTATTTAAAAAAAACTTTCAGTCTATAATTTGGGTAATAGATTTACTACCTGTAAGTAAACATCATAATATCATTGAACAAGTGCCTGATAATCTGGAATCGGCGTTTGATTACACTTCCTTAAACATAATTACTGCGTGAAAGAAATCTCAATCTTCACATCCTTGTGACCTACATGCTTGGTGTAATCTTACCATTTGTTACTGAACCCTGATCTATTGCCACATTATAAATCGTCACTTTCTCTGAACCACTTGATCTTACTAGGGTCACGGGGAGGCTGGTGCCTATTTCATCTGTCAATGACCAGAGTCAGGGTATACAGACCATTGCAGGGCCAACACACACACAACCATTCACACTTACATCCTGGGACAATTTGAAACAGCCAGTTAGCTTAATGTGCATGTCTTTGGACTGTGGAGAGAAAACGGAGTACACGGAGGAAACGCACGCGAGCGCGGGGAGTACATGCAAACATCACACAGAAATGGGCTCGCCGAGGCTGGGACTCGAACCCAACCCTTCTAGATGTGAGGTGATTGTGCTATCCCCTACACCACCGTACCGGCCGTTACGAATCTGCTTTTACCTATTGTTTATGGTTGCCTATTGCTTGCTCATCGCCTGACCTCTGCCTGTTTCCCGATGAGCTTCCACTTGTCAGTGTGGAATTGTTTGCAAGCTTCATTTAAGCTGCATCCCACCTGCACCTGCACCTGCATCCACGATTATTTTGAGATTCGGTGAAAAATGTGTCAAGGTATTTTGGTTGGCGACAATGGGGATTAAAACACTCGATTCTTACATGAAATGTGAGAAGCACAAGGTTTCTGGTAGCAATGAAACTCGATAAATGATGACAATGAGCATGTTAAGCAGGCATCACTCACTCCTCCGCCAACTCCCCAAACAGCAACGGCCTGATAGCACTCGGTTTCCTTGTGTCCAGTGTAACACTCCTCCTCAACGGGCTGGGTCACTGATGGTGGACAATGGTACAGCAACAAATGATGCACGACGTCCTGGTTCTGGATCACTGGTTCTACCTGGGGAGCAAAGATTTTAACATAGCGAGAATCTCTTTAGCATGAAGCAGTAAAAAACTCCATACGCTACTTCTAAGTGTAAATAACATGACGCTATGGAATACGAATACTGTAAACACTGTTACTTACACGGTAGACGTGGTACTTCCTGTCAAATTCTGGAAGCCTCATAACCTTACAGTGGTAGTACGTGTTTTGGGCAGGTACTATAAGCTGCAAATAAAAATAAATAAATAAAAGAAAGATCTGTTTACTAAACCAATTTATTTGTTCATATAGTTTCTATGGTGTTTATCCATTGTGGGTTGTGGGTGAGCCTCAAGCTATTTACACTCAGCATTGGGCAAGAGGACGGGGTGCATGCTGAAAAGGCAATTTAGGGTAGCCAGTTGACCTCATGTACAGGTCATTGGACTGTAGGAGGAAACCACATACGCAGAGGGAGAACATGCAAACCTTGCACAGAAATGCCGCGGTCAGCCGTGAAGTTCGTACCCAGAACCTTTTTTTTTTTTTGCCGTGAGACGACAGTACTAGTCACTACATCACTGGGGTTTTTTTGGTTAATTCGTTTTATTACTCATTAAAAATATTCCCTCGTGTCTGATTGGTGGAAAGCCATCAAATAATTATTGATATTCTTCTACCCAGCTGACTTCTACATCACTGACATAGGATGAGTTCCTCACTCACTGTCTCATTTACTGAACCTCTTAATCCTACTATGGTCACGAGGAGGTTGGAGCCTATCTCAGCCAACACTGAGCAAAAGCAGGGTACACCCTGAACAACTCACCAGACCATCGCAGGGCCAACAGACACACCACACACACCCACACTTACATTCACACCTAGGGGTAATTTGGAACCATTAATTTATTGGATAAGTTGAATAAATGACAGTTATTTTGAATGAATAATAATTCAGCTTATTCAATAATGGGGTGGCGTGGTGGCCTAGTGGTTAGAATGTCCATCACACAGCAAGAAGGTCTTGGGTTCGAGTCTTGGGCTCGAGTTTGAATGGAGTTTGCATGTGCTCCCTGTTCTTGTCAGCATCTTCCGCTTGATCCAGGGTCGAGTCGCGGAGGGAAGCAGCCTAAGCAGTGAGGTCCAGATGTCCCTCTCCCCAACCACTTCCTCCAGCTCTTCCGGGGTGGACACCAAGGCGTCTCCAGAGAGACACCAGGGAGGCGTTCAGGAGGCATTCTAATCAACTGGCTCCTCTCAACACGGAGTAGCAGTGGGTCTACTCCGAGCTCCTCCCTTTAAAGCATTACTGGAACTATGTGTAGTCGTGGCTTTCTGATGAAGTTGCAACACTTGGCTCTGTTGATGAAACGTTACAGGAAAAGAGGTCGAGCTGCCCGTTACTCATGAATAGTTTGTGGCTGCTGAAAACTCTGATGGTCCTTAGGATATGGTTCATTAAAGTATTTCGTTTGGCCTGCAGCCAAGGTCTATCATGACCCACGCATTCAAGCTTATCACACTTGTCTGTACTGGTACCATTTATTTTTAAAATGTTGAATTCTGTCTTGGTGTGCCGACCCAATACTTCATTTCATCATCTTACTCCTCTCCATACCTTTTATTTTGCAGGCTTTTATGTTCATTCATTAATTTGCCCAACTGTTTCTTTCTACCTACTAGAGTCACAGTCGTCTCAGGGCGAAGGCGGGGTACACCCTGAACAGCTCGACAATCCATAACAGGGCCAACACACACAACCATTCACACTCACACCTAGGGGCAATTTGGGACAGCTAATTGGGTTACTGTGGATGTCTTTGGACTGTCGGAGAAAACCAGAGTACTCGGAGGAAACCACGCAAGCATGGTGAGAACATGCAAACTCCACACAGAAACGACCTCGCCGAGCCCGGGGCTCGAACCCAAAACCTTCTTGCTGTGAGGCGGATGTGCTAACCACTACGCCACCGTGTTTGCATGGGCTTTCTCCAGGTGCTCTGGTTTCCTCCCACAGTCCAAAAACATGCACAGTAGGCTAATTGGCCGTTCCAAATCACCCCTAGGTGTGAGAGTGTGTGTGAATGGTTGTGTGTATGTTGGCCCTTCGATGACCTGGTAAGCTGTTCAGGGTGTACCCCGCCCTCGCCCAGCTTCGGCTGAGCAGGGCTCCAGCCTCCCCGCGACCCTAATTAGGATTAAATGGTTTAGAAAACGAATGAATGGATGAATGAATGAATATATAAGAATAATTGAGCCGTACGTTGGTCATGGTCAGGTCAAAGTATTTGCTGTCAGGAACGGTGGTTCGGGGCATGTAGTTCAGAAGGTTTACTTCCTTCGTCCCTCGCAGGCTTTTGTGATACCCAATGTCATCGGTTGTACCATAGGCGTAGATCAGCTTTACTGGCGTCTCCTGAGGAGAAGATGAAAGTGATTAGTGCTAAAGTGATGTGGAAGACACCGTATGTATCTAACTTTCTTGTCGGTTACTTACAGGGATGGAAAAGTCATGTTCATTACAAGTCTTGATGAATCGCTGGAACTTCATGACAGTCTGTCCGTCCGCCTCAGTCAGAGAGACGACTTTATAGTCTTGTTTCTGGTCCACTTCTGGCATGACGTTCCCATCCGCAGTCCTGTCCTTAATGAAACATAATTAGGCAAACACTTACATGAATACTCTAATAAATACAGCTTTTATTTTCACATTGGAAAATACAGTTTACTCTGTGGGCGGCAGGGTGGCGTAATCGTTAGTAAGTCCGCATCACAGCTAGAAGGTTCTGGGTTTGAGTCCCGGGCTCAGCAAGGGCGTTTCAGTGTGGAGTTTACATGTTCTCCCTGTGCTTGCGTAGTTTTCCTCAGGGTACTCCGGTTTCCTCCCACAGTCCAAAGACATGTACATTAGGCTAAGTGGCTGTTCCAAATCGCCCCTAGGTGTGAGTGTGAGGGTGAATGGTGGTGTGTGTTGGCCCGGAGATGGACTGGTAAACTGCCCAGGAAGTACCCTGCCTTCGCCGAGAGTTGGCTGCGGTAGGCTCTAGCCTTCTCGCGACCCATGTAGTATTAAGCGGTTCGGAAAATGAGTGAGTGGGTGATGAGTTTACTCTGTGATTATAAATCCAAAGCAAGTGACTATTAAAGAAATACATGAAAGTGATACTGCATAAAAATATTCACCCCCTGCTCGTATTATACTGTATGTATATATACACTGTATAAAACCGTGATTGGACAATTTCACGTCATAAAAGTACACGATGCTGACACTAGAGACTACTGAGAAAAATTCTCAGTAAACATCTGTTTAGAGAAAAGTTCCCTATGACAACAATAAGTACCACGGTCTCAGGGGTGCTGCGATTTTACACCCTGATCTTTCCATTTTCCTTCCCTTGTGTATCACGTGTTCCTCCGTCTGTTTCTGTGTGTTTCTATAGGTTGGTGTGTTTAGAGGTTGTGGGTGTGGCACTCCTCTCACGCTTCATGAATGCCCCTGGATCATACAGACAATCCACCACTGTAATCAACCCTGGTTTATCATCCACCCATCACTAGATCATATTCCCTCAGGACTTCCTTAAGCTTTCCGTCTTTGTTGACAGATCCTGGGAAGATCCAGGCAGTGGCAGAGTGACCAAAACCCACTTCACCTCCATGGACGCTTGGGCTTTGAGAGTTGATTCAACAGTGACTCTAGCCAGGTAGCGGCACCACTCACTAAGTTCACTTCTGCTTTGACCACCTTCCCTGCTGAACTCAAGAAACGTTTCATCTGCGCTCCCATCCAGGTTCGGCCCGACCTGCTCCCTAGCTGGTCATGAAAGTGGACACTGGGGGTGTAAGCAGTCCTCGTCCAGGGCAAAAACTCCATCTTTGCACTTATTTTTCTAGCTGTTTAACCCTGGCAGACCACAATTACGATGTCGTGGACAGGGAATGGCTCACAATGGAACTCACCTTGGAAACATGGAGACACTGGCTTTAAAGAGAAGAACGTCTATCCACTGTTGGGACAGACCATAAAAAAATAGGCTACTGGGTTTGAATACTGGCCAAGCGCCTTTCTGTGTGAAGTTCGCATGATCTCCCTGTGCTTGCGTCGGTTTCCTCTGGGTACTCTGGTTTTCTCCCACATTCCAAGGACATGAAGACTGGCTGACTGGCAAGACTGACTCACCTGAAGACAGTTGGAAATGCCATCAGATTTCCCTGTGACCCTGACAGGTGGTAATGGATGGATGGATGGAGTGATTATGTTACATTTGATTGAAAGATGTGTGTGATTGTGGGTTGTAGCTGTTGTTGGTTATCCTTCTTTCTTTGGTGCACTGGATACCCCCCCTCCCCATGAGATAATTTTTCTGGTTTTGATCCTGCCTCTGCCCAAGTTAATTCATCCATCTATCCATCCATCCATTTCCTGAACCACTTAATGCTACAAGGGTCGCAAAGAGGCTGGAGCCTATCTCAGCCGACTCCGGGTGATGGCAAGGTCCACCCTGAAAAGCTCGCCAGTCCATCGCAGGGCCAACACACACACAACCATTCACACTCACACTCACTAGGGGCAATTTGGAACAGCTAATTAGCCTACTCTGCATGTCTTTGGACTGTCGGAGGAAACTGGAGTACCCAGAGGAGACGCACACTAGCACGGGGAGGACATGCAAACTCCACACAGAAATGCCCTCACCGAGCCTGGGACTCGAACCCAGGACCTTCTTGCTGTAAGGCGGATGTGCTAACCACTACGCCACCATGCCGCCTCACTTGAGCCTTTGGATTTTTATCGACCCTGAACTCAACGACCGATTTGGATTTATCTGCCTTGATCTTTATTAAAGTTCTAAGCTTTCATGCCGCACATGCATCCTCGTCTGCCTGCTGCCCTGTACATGATTATCATAATATATATATCAAAGTGATGAAATAGATAATCTCACTCACTCACTCATTTATCACACCACTTAATCCTATTAGGGTGGCGGGGAGGATGGAGCCTATCTTAGCCAACACAGGGCGAAAGCAGGATACACCCAGACCATCGCAGGGCTAACACAGAGACAATGATTCACACTTTCATTTACACCTAGGGGCAATCTGGAACAGCCAGCTAGTCTAATGTGAATGTCTTTGGACTGTGGGAGGAAACTGGAGTACCTGGAGGAAACCCATGCAAGCACAAGCACATGGAGAACGTGCAAGCTTCACACAGAAACGCCCAAGCCCAGGACTCGAACCCATCCCGAAAACATCCTTAAGCTGATTCTATGCACGAATGAGTAAACTAGAGTAAAATATTTAAAACGATGTTCTTTACCGCAAAAAAAAAAAAAAAAAAGAATAAGAATTACCGTAAAATATATCCCACCAGAGCCGACTCCTCCGATAACGATATCCGATCCAGCCATTCCTCCATTGGGGCTGAACCCAAATCCGACCCATCCTGTGGTTTTCACCGTCACCTCCAACGTGATGGTGTCCTCTACCACGTCAAACCCCCATCTGAGCAGGACGTTAGCTTTTGAGTCCAGATACTCAGAGAAAGGCAGGGTTGGATTAACATCAGCTGTTGATGTTCGGTCCAAGAACAAGACCAGAGCCATGAGGAGATTGGACACAGCCGTCATGGCAGCCAAAAGTTATTAGTGATCTCTATCACTGGAAAACAGTTCTGTGCTATCAAACTCTTAAATGTACTTTTATAATCCCCCTTGCAACACTCAAGCCTCAGTCACCTCTCCTCCCTCTCTGTCCTCCCTTCCTCTCTCTCTCTCTCTCTCTCTTCATTGTGTCACACTTCATCAGGTTTCCAGTTCACCAGGTCTTTAGAGAAATGCTGGGAATCGCTAAATATAATGCGAGTAATGAGAAGAATGTTTTGTGGATGAAAGAGACGCTTGTTTGCTGAATACACACAACACCTGTAATTATGCTTGCGGTAAGACTCGGTTAGCCGTCAGCTCTGTTTGCTACTTTCTGCAAAGGAAGTACTGTTAACGGCTCACTCGAGGGCAGCTGAGAGCCAACATGACATTTGAAATGACTAACTTCACTAACATGAGGTACTCGCATCTATCTAGATACCATAGATATAGAATCATGGGGAAGAAATGACCCAGTTATAATCCCTGTTAGTGTAAAATACTGGAAATGTACAGCAGTGCTTAAAAGTTCGTCATTTTTCTTATTTTTGCACAAATGTGACCTAAAACATCATCAGATTTTTACAGAAGTCCTGAAAGTAAATAAAAAAGAACAATTTAAAAAAAAAATATATATATATATATATATATATACTTAGTTATTTATGTATTGAGGAAAACAATCCAGTATTACGTATCCATGAGTGACAAAAGTGTGTGAACTTCCAGGATCAGCATTTAGATTTGAAGAGTCGGGTGTTTTCAATCAGGGGTGGCACGGTGGTGTAGTGGTTAGCACATCTGCCTCGCAGCAAGAAGGTCCCGGGTTCGGGAAGGGCGTTTCTGTGTGGAGTCTGCATGTTCTCGCCATGCTTACGTGGGTTTCCTCCAGATACTCTGATTTCCTCCCACAGTCCAAAGACATGCACATTAGATCAATCGGCTGTTCCAAATTGCCCCTGGATGTGAGTGTGAATGATTGTGTGTGTATTGGCCCCGCGGTGGACTGGTGAGCTGTTCAGGGTGTACCCTGCCTTCACCCAGAGTTGGCTGAGATGGGCTCCAGCCTTGCTGCGACCCTGATAGGATTAAGTGGCTCGGCAAGTGGATGGATGCTTTCAAGCAGTTGGATAACAATCAAGTGTGGGCGAGCACCTTGTTTTATTTAAAGAACAGGGATCTGTTGAAGTCTGATCTTCACAACATGTTTGTGGAAGTATATCATGGCACAAACAAAGGATATTCGTGAGCATCTCAGAAAAAGAATTCTTGATGCTTATCAGGCTGGGGAAAAAAAGTAAAACCAGGTCTAAAGAGTTTGGTTTCCATCATCCATCGCCAGACAGACGAAGGAAACTCGAGACCGTAGTTACTTTCTCCAGGAGTGGTCAGCCAACAAAGATCAGTCGAAATGGCAAGGTGTGTAATGATCCAGGAGGTCTAAAAGGTACCTTGGGTAACGTTAATGTTCTTGAGTTCACCACCAGGAGAGTACTGAACAAAAGTGGTGTACATGGCAAGGCTGCAAGTAGAAAACCACTGCTCTCAAAAAAGAACATCGATACCCTTCTATAGTTTATTAAAGATCATATGGAAAAGCCAGAAGGCGACTGTAAAATGTCTGTGGACTTTGGCTGAGACCAAAATGTTGTTTTTTTGTTTTTGTTTTTTTTAATGAGAGCCATTATGTTTGGAGAAGGAAAACACAGCATAAGAACCTCATTCTATCTGTGAAACATGGTGGTGGTACTATCACGGTTTGGGCTTGTTTTGCTGCTTCTGGGCCAGGACAGGTTGTCATTATTGATGGAACAATTGGTTCTGAATTATATTAGTGAATTTTAAAGGAAAATGTCTAATAACACAAGAGTGAGCTTTTTCTAAAAATGAGCTATAACACAAGAGAAAGCGGGTCATAGAGCAAGACAACGACCCAAAAACATAAGTCATTCTACCAAAGAATGGTTAAAGAAGAATAAATGTAATACTGTAGAATGGCCAAATCAAAGTTCTGATCTTAGTACCTGCCCTTCCCCTAGTAGAGGTCACTGCTACCTCATTTGGCTTTGAAGTTATTCCAGTTCAGCTCTTCCAGTTTATTCTGGATGCCCAGTAAATATGCAACCTGCCAAAACACCCTCGCTAAAGGAAACAGAATATCATTCCGCCGGTAAGTTTTTGGTGTGATGTAACGTTGCCGGTAAGCTACATTGCCATGTGACCAAAATTCTGGCCTGGGTACCTTTCCAGTGTAGACTCGATCTTTCCAACAAATATATATTATGTGTTTTAATTAAAAATAGTATTTTGTTTATATTTATGTACCGTTGATATTATTAACATTATTAATCCTTAATATGGATATGGAAATGTGAGTCCAGGTTCTAAGGTAAGGGTAACCTTTAGGGTAAGGTTAGGGTAAGGTTAGGGTAATGTTTAGAGTAATGGGTAAAGTTAGGCAAGTGGTGTGTGTGTGTGTGTGTGTGTGTGTGTGTGTGTGTGTGTGTGTGAGTGAGGGCCCAGTGCGTTTCTGAGTAAATGATTTATGGCCTTTAAAGATTGGTTTTAATCAGAACCTGCTGCTGAAGTTCTTCACAAGTTTTAATCAGAAAAGTGTCAGAACACCAGATTAGCAGCAGAGGGCGCCATGAAGTTCCACATGAGACAGAAGACGGTCCCAAACAGGCATTAACTTTCCACTAACCCTTCCAGCACTGACACTAAAAAGAAATGAGTGTGTGTATGTGTGTGTGTGTGAGAGAGAGAGAGAGAGAGAGAGAGAGAGAGAGAGAGAGAGAGAGAGAGAGAGAGAGAGAGAGAGAGAGAGAGAGAGATTTGTGTAATTCAGTCCTGGGTGTTGAGGAGCTTGATGGCTTGAGGAAAAAAACTGTTATACAGTTTGGTTGTGAGGGCTCGAATGCTCTTTGGACACGAGGGTAAAGCGTGTGTGTGAGGGGTGTGTGGTGTAAATGCTGTTAGCTTTGCGGATGCAGAGTGCAGTGTAAATGTAAGGGTTAGGGGGAAGAGAGACTTCGATGATCTTTTCTCCTGTCCTCACTATCTACTGAATTTTAAATTTAAATCTGGTACAAAACTCTAAGAGCATTAACCAGTGGAGTTCATCTTTCCAACACCATGTTTGCCGATGATATCAAGTCATAATTTCCAAACTTTAAAAACATGAGTATTGAATTCTCTAAGAATAATCACAAGATGTTTCTCTGTAGTGGACATGCAGCTACCCAGTTTTATCAGAGAAGCACTCCTTCTCCTTGAGAGTACACTGCATGTTTGGTGCATATAGGCTGCTAAGAATGAGGTGGTCACCATTCCTCTACTATATATGCATTAACATGAGTCTAACCCTGACTAAAGTTGGGCTAATACCCTGAGCTGCTAGCTTGTTTTAAATGGTTAAACCAACATCTGCTGTTTTCCATGACTCCAAAAATGTTTGTATCTTCTCTTAACCACATTTCCTGTACCAGGATGTCAAACTTCACTGAGAGTGTGTACCTTAACTTCCAATATGTGGCAGATAAAAACCATTGCACTCTCGGGTCTTATTATGAGGTCCGTTTCTTTTTCTGTGTGCACATTCCAGGCTCCAATAATAAGCTGTTGTTTGTATAGATGGTGTTGTCAATCGTTTGTTACCCCAGACATGTTAGCAGTGTACTGATGTCACCTACTGTATTTGACACCACCACTATATTTTGTGGTGCATCGGTTCCCCCATATGTAGAAGACATTTCTTCAATCCAAACTGTGAGGCTGCACCTTCGAAGTATCACTGCATAGTACAGCAAGTGTCCCTTGGCAAGTGGTTCTGTCAATCAACAACACAGCAGAGCTGAGATGGCTGCAGGAACTAACTTGTTGCATGTTCTGGAACAGGTCTTTATTTGTAATCCTGCTGGGTGATATAAATACCATCACTGTTGGGGAATATAGTTTCGATGCCAAACTCATTCAGTTAGTGTTGAGTTGCATGTTATCAGTAGCAGACAACATGCCTTACCTGATGTGAAACCTAAACCTTTTCTATCACATATAATACAAGCACCTAGTCCCCATGCTAATGTTAATATTAGCTATCACTGTGATGGTAATTTCAAGGTTATGCTAGAACCAGGCAAATTTTAGGGTCTCCTCCAACAGTGCTTTGATCTGTACAGTAATAAACATCAGCTTTTATAAATGCACAAGTGTTTTTTTATTTTAATTCCAGATCATCTACGTGTGCAGAAACGGCAAAGACATCATGGTGTCCTACTTCCACTTCAGTCACTTCATGAAAATATTTAAGAGTACACAGACGTGCAATGAGATGATGGAGAGATTCTTCAGTGGGCGGAGTCAGTACTACACACACACACACACACACACACACACACACACACACTTAATGTCTGATGGTTTACTATCTAAATTCAGATTGTTTTTGTCCTGCTGATAATTAACACTCAGACTTTATTTGAATGTTTATACAGTACAATAAATCTGAGGACTGTAGAGCTGATTTGGGTTCAGGTGGATTAAGGTTATTGTGTGTTTTGTGTGCAGTGGTCGGCGGCTGCTGGCTTGATCATATCAGAGGATTGTACACCAACAAGGACAAATACAACATCCTATTTCTCAGAGATGATCAGGGTGAGACTAAACACACAGCCATTTTATTTATATATTGTGTTAATTACATTAATGTTGGGTAGATAAAGTTGGAGAAAGCAGACAGATTAATTTAGATTTGAATTATTTATATCAGTCCTCCCTCCAAAACCACTTCTCCAAAACACATGAACGCATTGCCTGACTACTGCCAGAGGACGGTTTTATCATACCAAGGTGTGGAATAGATGAAACTTTATCTTGATTACAAAAACATGTGAATAAGCTACATCACCATGTTCGTAAACATTTGTTACACAATCATGGTTTGGGGACTTTCTCTACCTTCAATGGCCATTTTTGATTACCCCACCCATTAGCATTAACTACCTCACCCTTTTCTGTGTCATGTACATTACTGATATGCCTACATGTCTTTGAACCCTGTTTTCAGTCTTGTTCTTTGCTTATTCTTTCCTTAGCTTTGATTCTCACTGGTTTGTATATATGAACTCATCTTAATTTCGAATCGAATATAAATTGCTACTTTTAACCTATAAAGCACTTAATGGTCTTGCACCACATTATCTTAGCGAACT
>JBCNYH010000017.1:3182375-3187958 GCA_039654325.1 Tandanus tandanus | reverse complement strand
ATAATTTTTTTTTTTATTATTTTTTTTTACATGGCTCTGATCGGATTTGAATTAAATTGAACTATTTTGGTGATGATTGTATCTCCTGATCATCAGTCGACCTTCTTTCATTATAACAATCATCTGAAGAGGGTTTTTTCTGAATGACTGCGTGTGGTGATATTATTATTATTATTATTATTAATATTGCGTATTATAAATAATATCTACATTTTTCAAAGATGTATAATCTAGCAATGTGTTTAAAGGTGCCGAGGACGACGAGTGGGATGATGATTGGGATGACAGGAAGTCCTCAGGTGGATACGGTGAAGGTGAGACAAGCGAAGGCGGCGCCATCAGCAGAGGAGGAGTTTATGGATCCACCATGAAAATCACCCTCAACAAGTAAGACGTCTCATATTTACCCCCCGAGTCTGGCTGTGAAACTTCAGCTCAACTATAGTGGGATGTAAACAAATATCATCTGTTATTATTATTATTATATTCTCACTGTAACATTCCTGCGTCATCATGTGCAGATTCCCGGGATTTTCCAAATCAGGCCCTGAGCTGTACCTTCTGTCCAAACAGGGCTCCAAAGGACCCAGAGTCAATATCTACGTAAGATACATCTTCATTTTTAATGACTCAGCATTAGGGAAAAACGCTCAAGGTTTCCGGACAGAATTTGAATGATTCTCAGATTTGAATGAAAGTCAACACAGTTGTTTTCCAGGCCATAGTACAGAACCCTGTGTAAATGAGGTCAAAAGGTCAAAGGCCAAGGTCATTATGACCTTTTATGTGTTTTCGTTGAATATTTGGTTTTTGGACAATCGTACAGTAATAATAATACGGTATTGTAATAAAGTACTTTTTTT
The DNA here is from genome assembly GCA_039654325.1 of Tandanus tandanus. Classification (NCBI taxonomy): domain Eukaryota; kingdom Metazoa; phylum Chordata; class Actinopteri; order Siluriformes; family Plotosidae; genus Tandanus; species Tandanus tandanus. The sequence goes on along the minus strand of JBCNYH010000017.1, from coordinate 3,187,095 downwards.
TTTTTAATGGTGGTGTAGTGGTTAGCACGTCCACCTCACAGCAAGAAGGTCCTGGGTTCAAGTCCCAGGCTTGGTGAGGGTGTTTCTGTGTGGAGGCTGCATGTTCTCCCTGTGCTTGTGTGGCGAGCAGTACAGGGTACACTCCGCCTTCGCCCAGTGTGGGCTGAGATAGGCTCCAGCCTCCCCATGACCCTTGTAGTAGGATTAAGTGGCTCGGCAAATGACTTGAGAGATTTTTATAGTTAATGTGCATTACTAGTTTTATTTTTATATCACCGGTTTGACTAAGGGTGGCTCGGTGACATGGTGAGCACATCCACCTCACAGCAAGAAGGTCCTGGGTTCAAGTCCCGGGCTCGAGCGTTTCTGTGTGGAGTTTGCATGTTCTTCCCGTGTTTGTGTGGGTTTCCTCCAGATACTCCAGGTTTCCTCCCATAGTCCATAAACATGCACAGTAGGCTAATGGGTTGTTCCAAACTGCCCCTAGGTGTGAGTGTGAATGGTTGTGTGTATGTGTGTGTTGGCAATTGCGAAGGTCTGTCGAGCTGCTCAGGGTGTTCTTTACCTTCGCCCAGAGTCGGCTGAGATAGGCTCCAGGCTCCCCGTGACCCTAGTAGCAGGATTTGGCGGTTTGGTGAGTGAGGGAGAGGTTTGACTTTTTTTTTTTTTTTTTTTTCACTGCTACTTTTACATTTAAAAATACATTTATGGCATTTGGCAGACGCCCTTATCCCGGGCGCCTTACAGGTTTATCTTTTATACTACTGAGCAAAAGGGTTAAGGGCCCAACAGTGGCACCCTGGTGGTACAGGGGCCTGAACCTCCGACCTTCAGACAGGAACCCAGACTTTTTTTTTTTTTTTCTGACCGGAGAGTGTAAAAGTCATTATTAATAAACTTTTATTTTGTACACTAACTCCCATAATGCATTTCACCATTTTAAGGTTTCAATGTTTTACCTTTTTTATGATCCACTTCATGGACTTGAACTTATTCAGTTGTTCAGTAACTACGATCAGTTACTCAGTAACTACAGACAAACAGGAAACTCCTCCAGCATTAGATCTCTTTATTTCCTGTATGACCCAGTTGGCCCGCTCTTTAGCGTTTAACAGATTTCTCCAAAATCCAAAACAACGACGCGGAGTGTTAAAAGTCCTGAGATGGTCGGGAAGGAAATGATGAGACCCCTTTAGGAGGCGTCAGTCGGGTGTGTGATGCCGTGTGTGTGTTGCAGCCTGGTGAAGTCGGTCCGGTGTGGGAGTACCTCGAGACTCAGCTGGACTGTGTTGTAGCGGACCCCAAAAAAGGCTCCAAAATGTACGGCCTTAAGAGCTACATCGAGTACCAGGTCACCCCGAACGTGAGTCCCGCAACATCACACGTCCAAATTTGAACACTCCCATAAGAATTAACACCAAAAAATAATAATAATAATAATAAAATTCTCCTTAGACCACCAACAAACCTGTCAATCATCGATACAAGCACTTTGATTGGCTGTATGAGAGACTCCTGGACAAGTTTGGGTCAGCCATCCCCATCCCGTCCCTACCTGACAAGCAAGTCACAGGTAAGCTGGAAAAAAAAAAAGGTGTGTGTGTGTGTGTGAGAGAGCGCTGATAACATTAACTCGACTTCATCGGTGGCGCAGTGGTTAGCACGTTCACCTCACAGCTAGAAGGTCCTGGGTTCGATTCCCGAGCTCGGAGTGTTTGTGTGGAGCTTGCGTGGGTTTCCTCCCACAGTCCAAAAACATGCACATTAGGGTAATTAACTGTTGCAAGTTTGCCCCTATGTGTGAGTGTGAATGGTTGTATGTGTGTTGGCCCTGTGATGGCCTGGTGAGCTGATCAGGGTGTACCCCGCCTATGCCTAGAGTCGGCTGAGATGGGCGCCAGCCTCCCCGTGACCCGCGATTAAGCGACTTAAAAAAAGAACGGATGAATGAATGAGTGTCCTGAAGTGCTTTTACTAACAATGGCGGCGCAGTGGTTAGCACTTTGGCCTTACAGTGAGAGGGTCCTGGGTTCGATTCCCGGGCTTGGGGTGTTTCTGTGTGGAGTTTGCATGTTCTCCCCGTGTTTGTGTGGGTTTCCTCGAGGTACTGCGGTTTCCTCCCACAGTCCAAAGACATTAGGCTAATTAACTGTTCCAAATTGCCCCTAGCTGTGAGTGTGAGTGGTTGTGTGTGTTGCCCTACGATGGTCTGGTGAGCTATTCAGGGTGTACCCCGCCTTCGCTCAGATTCGGCTGAGATGGGCTCCAAGCCTCCCCGGTTTATCAGGTTATCATCTATTACAAAGTGCGGACACTGGAGACTCCTTCCGTTATTGTTAATTAATTATGTGCGTTACGTCATCTGTTTATACCCAGCGTTCGCCATACACGTCTCTGAGCATGTTGTTGCTATAGAAACAATAGTGAAGGATTTTTAGAACGGTACAGTAGTATCAGAATCGAGAACTGAACCGTAGCGATTTGTTTTTTTGTCTCCGCTGTTTATCTCGCAGGACGTTTCGAGGAGGAGTTTATTAAGATGCGTATGGAGAGACTTCAGGCCTGGATGTCCAGAATGTGCCGACATCCCGTCGTCTCCAACAGCGAGGTCTTCCAGCTGTTCCTCACCTACAAGGACGAGAAGGTATGCAAATGAGCGTGAAGGATGTACCGGGGATTAAGCGTGTGCTGATTTTTTAAGGGCGTGTGAAAAGATTTGTTTGTCGTTCAGGACTGGAAAACAGGGAAGAGAAAAGCAGAGAAGGACGAGACAGTCGGGGTGATGATCTTCTCCACGATAGAGCCTGAAGGACTGCCGGACATGGAGCTCCATGACGTGTAAGAGCACGGACATCACACTGGCTGAGCATCTCACGTCAGGTTTCCTTTAAACAGGAAGTGCTTTGTTTTATATTTAATAACTACGCCGTGATCTGGTTTTATGGATTTGTGGCAGGATCTCGGAATTCTCGGAATTTTGTTCCCTAATTTTACTCGTACCCAATTCCCATCCGTCAAGTGTTGCCTCCGTATCACATGACCACCACCAGCCCTCAGTGACATGCGATGCAGCTACCTGCCTCTTTACGAACTGCTGCTCATGCACATTTGGAGGCAGCCTAATGCATTCGGAGGGAAAGCGCTATCCGCCCCCTTTGTACGAATGAGCTCACAGATGCCCATGGGTTGGCTGGTGATCTCTGTGAGTGACAGGGAAGTGAGCGTATGCCATCCCTCCCTCCCGTGAAAGCTCGGCCAATTAGCTATTAGGCCATGGACTCCTGGTCACGGCTGGCTGCGTCAACAACCTGGATTCGAACCTGTGATCTCAGAATGACGATCATTATTATCAATGTTAATAATTATAATAACACCGACAACAACAAGAGCACTCGGAGAGTGGAAACCCTCGCCAAGCCCAGCGATTCCCCATATGAGCCAAAATGTCAAGACTCATCCCATCTTAAAGAATCCTTCCAAAAATTCCCAGATCCAGTATTTGATTCGTATTATCTCCAAAAATCTAGCGGCGTCCTCCTTGTCCAAAACTCATGAAAACCTGCACAGAGCTTGTTGCGTAATCCTGCTAGCAGTGATGCTCGAGTGGAACTCGTCTACACCTCTGCAATAGTTCTCTCAGCGGAGGTTTAATGAGTTTAAAATGTTTTCAGTGAGCAGAAGTGTGAGCAGTTCAGTCGCTTCACCAAGGCGATGGACGACGGCGTGAAGGACCTGCTGACCGTCGGACACGAGCACTGGAAGCGCTGTACAGGCCGTGAGTGAGAAGCTCCCACATCTCCTACAGGGATGTTTCACACTATTCGCCTCTGAATGTCTTCATTTCCTCCCACAGCTCTGCCGAAGGAGTACCAGCGGATCGGGAAAGCCTTCCAGAACCTGTCGTCTGTCTTTACCAGCAGTGGTTATGAAGGTCCGTTGGGGCTCTGCGCTCTTTTCTCTGGACGTTGTGCTTTGGTCAATGTGGGTTGGGTTTGAACCATAATGAAAGGGTACGGTGAAGTTATGTGTGTGTGCGCGGTGTTTCCTGTAGGAGAAGCTACGCTCACTGATGCTCTCACGGCAGCGGGGAAGACCTACGAGGAGATCGCTCAGTTGGTGGCCGAGCAGGTATGCTGTTAATCACGGCGCGGGGACTAAAACCCAACCCCCGCGCTGTATATGAAACTCAGGGTTGTCAGTGCAGGCCCGAAGGTTTCTGGTGCTTTTGCAGATGGATCAGCTCCCGTGTTCTAATCGTGCTTGCGTGGGTTTCCTCCTGGTACCCTGGTTTTCTTCCACAGTCCGAAAACATGCACGGTAGACTCAATTCTCCGTTCCAAATCGCCCCTGGGTGAGAATGGGAATGTGCATGGTTGTGTGTGTGTGTGTGTGTGTGTGTGTGTGTGTGTGTGTGTGCTGGCCCTGCGATGGTCTGGCAGGCTGTTGAGGGTGCACCCCGCCCTCGCCCAGAGTCGGCCGAGATAGGCTCCAGCCTCCCCGCAACCCTGATTAGGATGAAGCGGCTTAAAGAATGAATGGATGGTGAATGAGACACAATTGGGTTTCAGATGCAAGCTGTCTGTATCGTCACTGACTCCGCCCACAGACGCAACACGTCCAGTTTAGCATTCAGGACTTTTTTGTTATATTCCAGCTCAGGTCTTTTTTTCCTGCCTGGTTTGTGTCCTCCACACCCTCTGTTGTTGTGCTGAAATAATTC
>JBCNYH010000017.1:3174875-3177375 GCA_039654325.1 Tandanus tandanus | reverse complement strand
GTCCTTCCAGGTGAACCAGACGACGCCGTTGGGTCCCAGCGTGTTTTTCCCTTTCGGAGAATAGCGTCCACCCTGAAGAGCAAACACAAATATCTACTACGTTTACACGCGTTATGAATAATCAGCAAAATCCTCTCTCATAGCTGCATGTAAAGGTTAATATGCATGCATGTTCCGTTAATGCCGGCCAGCGTTAGGATAAATTCGGCACACCGTCCCCCTCTTCCTTTTTTCTTAATGTTTTTGAGAACGAATACCTAAATATAGGGGCCGGAAAGACCCAGCATCTTCAAACTAGCCTATCACAGTCGTGCTTTGTTTGAACAGACCAATCACAGCCCACTGCCTGGAGCACTTTGTGTGAACCGACTACTCATGGCTTGCCTTTGCATTGGATCATATTTTGCAGATTTGAACATTTGCAGCATAAGATTAAACATGTTTGTACCTCTGGATTAAAAGCCTCTCTCACTTTAAAATCAATGAGAAACTCTGTTGAATCCATACGTGTGGTATCGAGTACGGCGTTCCTCACGTTTTCTTGGTGTGGTGCCTTTAGTGACAGACAGTGAATCGAATTACAGGATAGAATAATAGGATTCGTGTGTTAAAGAGGAGCATGATGTCACTACTCTTTCGTGTGAATGCTACTGAAAATAAAGTATTCTCAGGGTCTCTGCAGTCATTTATAAAGTCGCACGTGAACATCGTGACCAAAGTGTGTGTACCACCGGACCTGCACGACATCACGCGGTATGATGACTCATAACAGTTACTGCTCGCTCGTGCTGTATATACATGACCATGTGGTACTTCGTCCGTTCTTTGCCTCGACATGGTTTGATGTCGGGTGCCGAGGTAGAACCGGGACGCTCGTGCTCAAGTTCTACGGCACGGCGGTTTATTCATCACGTGTACTCAGATTGCTGTCGCGCTAACTTTATCGTGTAGCATGAGAAACTGGTGGACGAACTGGTGACGGGTGTTTTGTTTTCTACATTGATTCACCTGATTGGACAATAAATTGAGAGTGTCTGATTGGTGTACTGCGTGCCAATGCCATTGGCTGGATAAGTAAGAAGAGATTTGCATTGACTACATCAAGGATCCAAATTACGGACAAACCAGAGGCAGGAACGGTGAAGAAAACCAAGTGGTGACAGGACATAGAAACCTTGACCTAACAGAAATAACTCATGACCGTATGCAGCACGCGTTGAAGGGTTTACCTTGTGGTAGACACCGTTCAGGTTGGCGTAGAAACACTGGTTGTACCACCAGCCTGCGTGTGAGATCTCAGCACAGATGTTTCCGGTATCAGGTGTGCTGAAGTCCTGCTTGTCGTGATACCAGCCGAACGAATCCTCGACTGTACCGCTAAAGCCAGAGACGTGAAGCCGGTACTGAGCCGCCTCATCGTGGATCCTACCCCCCCAACACACACACACACACACACACAAACACAATCAAATCAGATCTATTGATCATGACACAGTTCCAAAGGGGGTTTTTTTTTTGACGGCGGTATGTCCTCACCTAAAGCTCTGGTAAAGAGCGTGTTTGCGTTTGCCGCTCCAGTCCTCCATGTCGATGCGCAGAGCATAGTCTCCCTGAGTGGTCAGGTCGTGGATGTGCCGATTCCCGAGCCAGTACTCACCGTGCAGGTCTCCGAAACCGTCCTTGTACTCTTTCCAGCCACGGTCAAATTTCACCAAGCCGTCCTGCCGACGCTGAATCACGGTCCATCCACCACCTGAGAGAAGAACATGATCCAGGGTCCAATACGAACAAACTATTAAAGAAAAATCTCTACAAAAGAGTCAACAGCACGTTGGTAGTTTGCACAGCAATTTTCTAACCTTAACCTGATCTACAGCGGTGCTCTGAATACCCATGAACCACAGCTATGACTTCTTCTTCTTCTTCTTCTGTAATGAGAATTTAAACTTTCTCTTTTCTCGCATTTTCCCCTCAGATTTTATTTAATAGAAATGACACCAGTCCTGCCAAAGTACCCGAATCACCCATCTGCTCGCATCGTCTCCCGCTTTAACCCAACCTCAGAAACTAAAACGTCTTTACTGCTCTTTGACCTCTTGGTGCACCCACCCATTTTTAACCAAATTTAGACTAGTACCAGTTATCCCGTTACATAACAGCCAGCAATGAGGGAGGGTGAAGGCTGGTACACGTTTCCTCTGAAATTTTTCAAACTGCTGCATCACGGGACAGTGTAACGGTCTCAGCGGAAAGCGCTATTCGTCATCGTAATTAGGGTCGCGGGGAGGCTGGCGCCCATCTCAGCCGACTGGGCGAGGGCGGGGTACACCCTGAACAACTCGCCAGGCCATTATAGGGCCGACACACGCAACAATTTACACTCACACACACACACACACCTGGGGGTAGCCGGGCTCACGATTGAGAGATCATGGGTTCGAATCCCCGTTGGACCCCCACCATGCTAAGACCCCTGGGCAAGGTCTTAACCACAAGTGTG
>JBCNYH010000017.1:3135190-3146057 GCA_039654325.1 Tandanus tandanus | reverse complement strand
TTACGCGCCGCAATGCTAATTAGCCCTTATGCATCATGATGCGTATTGGCAGTTTTGCATGGTGATGCTGATTGGCTCTTAAAACACTTGATGCTGATTGGCTCTTAAGCACTGTGATGCTGATTGGTTGTTACGCGCCGCAATGCTAATTAGCCCTTATGCATCATGATGCGTATTGGCAGTTTTGCATGGTGATGCTGATTGGCTGCTCACTCTTTGGCAGGAACTTGATGCTGCAGATATCCGGGAATGTATACCAAGACAGTTTTTTTTTCCCTAAAACTTTTTTTATTTTACTGAAAACACCAAAACAGCAACAAATTAAAATTCATTCACCGAGTATTTCTGCCAACGCTTAACTGATTTTTCCAGAGAACATGGCTTAAACTTTAAAAACATAAATAAATAATTATTAACGGAAATGAAACGAGGAGCTTCCGTAACACTCTATATTATTTGTCATCTCTAAATCGGCCCCGCCTTCTTCCCGTGTCACCTGCAAGGCCAGAGCGAGACGAATCAGATCCACCACCACCTCCTCGTTAGCGAGCTCCATGCTGATCAGAGCGAGGAGAGAGTAGAGCAACTCGAAGTGCGACTGCACGCTGCTCTGCTCCTTACACGACAGGTAGATGTGTCTGTAGAGCTGTTGGGCATGCTACAACACGCACGCGCGCACACACACACACACACACACACACACAACCTTACTGAGCTACATCATATCGCACTACATCACAAGATATTTAAGAATTAAACCGAAAGAATCATTGGTTAAGCCAAAAAGGGAATGGTTGCGAGGTTAACGGCGTACCTTCTTCATGAAGAGGTTATCCTGACGGGAACACTTCTCCATCTTCAGTTTAAGCACAGAAATATCCGTGATGATGCTACAGAAGAACCCACCATACGTTAATTGCTATTGTTTCCATAGCAACAGCACACTGAAAGGTATTCTAACGCTGATGCGCCACATAAATGAATTATAGCTCTGTCAATGAGGTGACGTCTTCCTTAAGGAGTCGTTAACTTCACAGTGATGGAAGGAGTCTCCAGTGTCAGCGCATTGTACCACTCGGAGTCCACACTATCCGGTTTCTGAGCGACATGAACATAATGGGAAGAAGATCATGTACACGAACCTGACGGTGGACAGCTTGGGAAGGTTGTCATGGCGATCGATGAGGCTGACCAGGATTTCGAGGACCAGCAGGCGGATGTGCGCGTCCTCCAGCAGAGCGAAGGACAGGAGCGGGTCCAGGAAGGAGCTGGGTAGAGCCGTCAGCATGTTGGTGCTCTGAAAGCCGCACGTCACCTGCACGGCAGAGGAGCGTCAGCCTCGCGCCTTCGCTACAGTGTACTTTAGTTAGGCCTTTTAGAGATCGTACCTGTCGTAGAGACTTCAGCAACATGACCTGGATCATCCGGTCACCCTCAGACCTGAAACACACAGCAGGGGGGTTCGGAGGTCAGAGAAGAAAGTAATTTTAAGACTGCTGATAAGACGCAAGCTCTTCATTTTAAACTTTTTTTTTATGCTTATTTACTTTTTTTAATCTTTGTTAGTACATTTACATAAGATTACTCAAGCTATATCTCTAATGACTCTGTAGAGATGTTTACTTCATTATTTATAATGTTTTTATTATACATATTTACTTTTGGTGGCACGGTGGCGCAGTAGTTAGCACGTCCACCTCACAGAAAGACGGTCCTGGGTTCGATTCCCGGGCTCGGGACGTTTCTGTTTGGAGTTTGCATGTTCTCCCCGTGCTTGTGTGGGTTTCCTCCGGGTACTCCAGTTTCCTCCCACACTCCAAAAACATGCGCAGTAGGCTAACTGGCTGCTCCATATTGCCCCTAGGTGTGAGTGTGAATGGATGTGTGTGTCGGCCCTGCGATGGCCCGCCTTCGCCCAGAGTCGGCTGAAATGGGCGCCAGCCTGCAGGCGCCCCAAATTAGGATTAATGGCTTAGTAAATGAATGAATATTTACTTTTATTATAATAATTATTATTATTATTATTATTGTTATAATTATTAGATATCCCTTCAGGGACAGTAATTTAAAACAAATGATCCTTATTTCTATCATTACACACTTTCTTAACAAAATACCAAATGAAATAAAAATTATTTTTGTCCCAGGGCGACACGGTGGCGTAGTGGTTAGCACATCCACCTCACAGCAAGACGGTCTGGGGGTTTGAGCCCCGTGATCAATGAGGGTGTTTCCGTGTGGAGTTTGCATGTTCTTCCCGTGCTGGCATGGGTTTCCTCCGGGTACTCCGGTTTCCTCCCACAGGACAAAGACATGCATGTTAGACTAACTGGCTGTTCCAGATTGCCCCTAGGTGTGAATGTGAGGGTGAATGGTCTGCAGTGGTATGGAAAGCTGTTCAGCGTGTACACTACCTTCGCCCAGAGCGGATGAGATAGGCTCCGGCCTCCCCGGGACCCTGACAGGATGAAACGGTTTGGAAAATGACTGACTGAATGAATTTTTGTCCCAGACACCAATTAACCTCACGGATTTTATTTATTTACTTATTTATTTTTGGGCGAAGCAGGGTGATGCATCAGGATGATGTTAATATTGTAATAAATTACTTCTCAGTGTGATTTTCTGAGACATCGCTTATCTTGATTCCTTTTGATCAATTTTATAAATTATTACAGAGTGAAAGGAAGCAGCTGATTACCTAATTTTGAAAGCAGGTTTAACTTTATCCTCTTTTTTGTTAATGTTTTCAAAAATAAATATTAAAATTACTTTAGATTTTATTTCATACATTATTTTTGATATATTTGCATAAGTTTACAGTAATTTATGAATAAGAGCATATTATTATGGTGTTTATTAGTTAATAGAATAATTATTATGCATTTAATGACACACCACAGTGCAGTAATATACACAAATTCAAGGCCACTTTTAAAATAAATATTAACAATAGTTCAAAAACGTTTCTCCCTGAGTAATATTCAGAAAGCATTAAGAAATAAACAAATAAATAATGAATTAATGCATCCAGGCATGTTTTTAAATATCTGAAGTATGAAAGATTTCATCAGCCTCAACTCGAGGTGTCCCTGCTGCTTCATGACGTTTCACACACTTCTGATGAGCTGGATCTTACTCCAGCGATATTTCCGAGGCTGCAGTACCCACCCACAGCCTGTAGGAGGCAATGTAAGGTGCATTCCAGGAATCGGGATCTTCCCCATGATGAAGAGCATCACCTCAGAGCGCTGGTACGTAGGCAGAGTGCTGGCAAAGGAACCTGGAACCCCAAACAGCACAAAATAACACTAAATAAAACCAAGATAAAATAATGTAATACGGTAATTAGGAGTGTAATTGTACACTCCCGTCACAACCAGATACACAATACGTGATCCTGGTTTCACGTCCCTGGCTGCACGATACGAATCAATTCACAATCCTGGCATCGTGATTCAATTTGCAATCCTGACTTCCCTATTCGATTCATTTCATGATCCTAACTTTATAATTTGATTCACTGTCCTGGGTTCATGATTCGAATCATTTCACGATCCTGGGGTCACAATTTGATTCATTTCATGATCCTGGCTTCATAACTTGATTCACTGTCCTGGGTTCATGATTCGAATCATTTCATGACCCTGGTTTTACCATTCAACTCATTTCACAATCCTGGCTTCACGATTCAATTCATTTCATGACCTGGCCTCACGATTTGATTCATTTCATTATCCTGGCTTCATAATTTGATTCACTGTCCTGGGTTCATGATTCAATTCATTTCATGATCCTATCATCACGATTCAATTAATTTCATGACCTGGCTTCACGATTTGATTCATTTCATGATCCTGGGTTCACCATTCGATTGATTTCATGATTCGATTGATTTCATGATCCTAACGTCAAAATTTGATTCACTGTCCTGGGTTCATGATTCGATTCATTTCACAATCCTGGCCTCACAATTTGATTCATTTTTACAATCCTGACTTCATGACTTAATTCAATTTACAATCCTGGCTTCACGATACAAACCTGATTAAGTAATCCTAGCTTCACAATTTGAATCAGTTTACGATACTGGCTTCATCATCCAGTATCCAAACTGATTCACAATCCAGATCCTACAAGTTGCTTCCATGCACAAATCTGAATCTTTATGATTTGATTCGATTCACAAAAATCCTGGTTCCAGGTATTAATTAAATTCAAGCTGAACATTGAGTATATTCACACGAATTTACGCACACAGCTTTAATTTAACGTTAATGAACTCTGTGTTCTCGGTTTGCCGAAAAACAAAGCAAAAGCATCTCGTTAGCGTACCCTTGAAGAGGGAAACCCGAGAAGCTAAGAATCACTAATATAAGATGAGAGGGAAGCGGAAGGGCTGTAACATTTACGTGACTGTCATTCACTCCAGATCCACTTGTTGATTGGCTGTTGAGCCATTCGCTAACTTATATTTACATGTATATGCTAACATGGCATCTTTATATATACATGAATGCTAACATAGCAGCTTACGCCAAAAAGCATAAATGATGGAAGTTTGCCCCAGCAGTGCGCACGCACACACACACACACACCTATGGTTTTAATGACCGCTTCCTGGAGCTGCCTCTCTTCATGTTCGTTGACGGTTTTGTTGCCGGTGGTGGTGGCGTCGTAAAATCCGCTGAGCTCGTAGTCCACGCTGAGCTTCAGATGCCTGAGGAGAGTGTTAAACACCTCCAGTACAGTCGGGCCTGAAATACACACACAGATCAGACGGGAATCATACAATTTTAATCGTAGTAGGAGTAGAAGGAAACCAGAGTACCCGGAGGAAACCCATGCAAGCACGGGGAGAGGGGAGAACATGCAAACTCCATACAGAAACACAGACATCTGGGACTCGGACTCAGGACCTTCCTGCTGTGAGGTGGATGCGTTAGCCACTACGCCACAGTACCTCCCCGTGTCAAACATTATGTACTTCCACAGTGAGAGTTCTGACTGGGTCGTGGTGTCTCAAATCAGGCGCGGTAAATCACATGCTTTCCGAAATGATGTCATTACGCTAACCGGATTTGCACTTTTTGACTGCAGCGAGCGCTAAATGTTCGCTAAGCTCTTTTCAAACTAGCATCTTTGGCCTCCATTTTCACAAAGGTGCAAGGCCCCGCCCCTTCCATATATCGCCAAGATGGTGAGCCATCCTGGTTCTAATAGTACAGTAGTAGTAATAGTGTTAACATTCTCCACAGTGTGAAGTACACAAGTAGACAAATCGAGACATCTTCTGTAGCGTAAATGCTAATGGATGTAACAGAAAAATAGGCGGAGCTTGTTTTGGCGATGAAGTGCACGCGAAACCGGATGGTAATTTATTCTTGTTCTCTCGGTTAACCCCTGCTAAACACTTCTGGGGCTTCTCTGGTTACTAGGAAATGGACACAGTGCCCTTTGACCAACTATTGGACACCCTGGAGATACACGATCCACGCAAGTGTAAATGGTGATGTCTTCTGGAGGTCCTCTAGTGATCCAATCAACCAGGACGCATTTTAAAAATGGAACATAAACAGGATCTCCAAACGCACACTGATAGCAAAACTCACCCGCAGTGAAAATGCTCACCTATAGACCCGCTGGCTGCTATAGTAGCGGCCTCCAGGAGAACCTCCACGATCCCGGCACGCACCGTCGCCGACGTCTTACTGTTAGCATCCAGGTGACCCAGGAGCTGCTGGATAACCAGGTGAGAGTGCTGAGACTGACAACAAAAAAACACAACAAAAACACACTTATTTGGGGTAACCGTCGAATCTTTGTTCAGAAATAAACTACAGCTCGTAGCATATTAGCGCACAGTGCTAAAATACTTCGGGAGTAATCCAGAACACGAAGAGCAGATCGATAATGATCCCGAAAGCGTCATAATCGAATCGATGCATGCCGCGTATCCTTCATGAACCAAATTTTCCAAATTTTAAACAAAAGTTTTTTTCATGAAAACGATCTCAGGCCTTCCAGTCTGATAACATTCTCCATTTCATTTCCAGCCGGAGGGGAAAGAAAAAAAGACAACGTGGAGAAGCCCGGAGCAGAAGCGCTCACCTGAATAGAGTACATGATGATCTTAAAGCAGCGCACTGCGAATGTTTTTCCCGCCCACAGAGAGTGATTATCAAGATGCCTGGAGGGAAAAGCAGAGCGAGCGAGAGAGAAGGAATTAAGCGGTGCCTTAAAAAAAAAAAAAAAAAACCAAGAAGAACCTGATAAACACTCGGAGAGAAAAGGAAATGATTAAGCACAGGGACAGAAGCATTTCTTTACATGAGGACGGGAGTGACAGCGTTCTTGATGTTGCCGTAGGCGGCGCGACCTAGCAGCTCCCGAAAACAGCGCTCCGTCAGCTCGGCTGGGCTTTCCTTCTCCTTCTCGGTGGCCTGAAGTGGAGAGGGGGAACGACTACACACGCGCACACACACACAGATTAAAGATAAAGAAGGGAAATTAATCATAATAACATCCCAACTGACAATTTGGATATCTTTCAATACTGATTACAATATGTACATAAATGTATTGATATATATTCCTTTTTACCAATTTGCTTTTTTTCTTGAAAAACAACACAAAGCTACATAAGCTATCACATGACATTCAGTTTACATACAATAGTAAATACTACAAATATTACTGAAAATAAAACTACACCAGATACATGCTTCATATGCGCATCTTGCCAACCGTTCAGTTGCAGTGTGCGCTCTGGTGGACAAATCATGCAATGACGACACTCATAAGAAGGGTGCTTTGCTTATTTCATTTTCTCCGATGTATGTAGCGATTTATTTATTAGGCAGAAAAATAGCGTGGCGTAACACAATAAAAAAAATGCTGTGGGTCGCCATAACATCCTAGATATCGCAAAAATACAGCCCCACATAGCTATACATGTCCGTGAGTCTATGGGAGCTAAATGGCCAGGCTCTCACGGAGGGGACGGAAGGCATGCGCTCACATCACTGTCACTTGTCAACAGCCAATCACGGGTGTTTGTAAGCTTATACGTACAAGATGGCGGATATCCTTTTCCCTCTGAGGGTGATAAACTGCCCCTGCATATGCATGCAGAGCAGTTCGTAAAGATGTGGGTGCTTCCCTTCAAACCATGTGATATGGAGGCAATAATTTAAGGGTGAGAATTGACTACGACTAAATGAGGTGAGGAAACATTGTGGGGAAATCCAACAAACAGACAAATAAATAAATAGTATTTAAAATAAAAGTACAAAAAAGGAGATCCCTGAAGTGCTTCAAATGTGCATGTTGCCAACAGTGGAGTTGCACTGTGCCCTCTGGTGGACAAACCATGCAATGACATGGATGAAGTGTCCATCCTCTGCTTTGTGTCTTCTAATTTGTAATTGTTTTTGGTTGTTAGAAACAGCCACTCAGCCCTCTAGAAGGGAGGAAAAAAGCTTTCACGCTATTATCCGGAGATCACAAGTTCGAGCCCCGAGTGATGCACACAGCCATCCGTGGCCGCGAGCAAGTCAGGGAGGGACTACATACGCTCTCTTCCCTGTCACAAGCAACGCTAGCCAATCGTGTACAACTGGGAGCTCATGGGTGTTGTATTGAGTGTGTTACGCCACTCCTGATTACGTGGTTGGCTGGCATTACGTGCATTCCTTTGTCCTCCCTGGTTGAAATGTTAAAAGGGAACCCATACCTAAAAATTGAGGGGAATCCTAGCAGCCAGGGACCTTTGCATTGCCGTTATGGTGTCAGTGGAATCACTGATAATCACATCCCGACAGCAGGCCTGGTTATAAATGGCGATATGGATAATCAGCAATTAGTTCATATCAGTCGATAATATCGGCACAGCGATTTATCGATCATTCATCTGATGCTGTGATAGAAGCTCAGGGTGTTTAATTAAAGCTGATAATTAGTGCAAGGTTTCCAGTGCGCCTCAGCGTGAGCTCACGGCGTGTTCCTGTCTCTGTTCAGAAGGTCTCGCCAATTTTCCATAATTTATTCAGCAGCCTATTCTTGTCCCTGCTCACTTCCTCGACTCATAACCGTGTCCTGCTGCTTCCACCTGCTACAGCTGGTGCTACAGAAAGGGCTGACGCACAGAATAAGAGAAAGAACTGAGTAAAGTTTTGTTTAATGCAACAGTGCAGAGTGTAGCGAGAGTAAGCTGAGGCGATCTCGGTCGGTTTAACTGAAAACGACTCGACTCTGAATCGACTCGTGTACTCGGAATCAAACTTGCTATAGCTTACATGTTATAGCTTCACCTCTGGCTGCTATACGCACTGACACTGGAGACTCCTTCCGTCAAAGCTACGTTCATCTTATCAGCCAATCACGTCGCAACAACAAAAAAATCTTTTTGATCTTTGTGACGTCACATGGTCATTTATGCCAGATGTATGGGTTTGAGTGTGTCTGCAGAACAACGCCCTCTAGAGTTTACACAGAATGCTACAAGCAACAAACAAACGAAAAAACAACTCATCCCAGGATCTACAGACTGCGACACGGGGTTGATTAGCAAGCTCAAATGAAATCTACAGCAACTCAAATGATCACTCTTTACAACCGTATTGAGCAGAAAAGCATCTCGAAACAAAAAATAGACCACAGGGGTCCAGACGCTTCTGCCGAAAGGACCATTTCATAATATGCCAATATAGAACAAGCATACCGAGTTTGGAAGCCCCAGCTTCAGCCTGCGGCAAGTAAATGTCCGAAAACTAACGTGTGACGGACAGACAGACGGACGGAACCTGTTCCTATAGCTCCCGATGGGCGGGAGCTAACAATCAGTGGTTAAAGCTCTGCTCTGGATCCGTATGACGCACCGTTCTGCTGCCACACCTAACTGCCTGCAAGCAATCAGGTCGCCAGGTGTTCCCATTAAAGTGACCATATAAAGCTGTGAATGGACTCCATTCCAAGCAGCTCTGACCAATCAGAATCGAGAATTCACCAACACTGTAGAATATGCGCTCTTCAGAACGTGATCTCAGATCTCCATTTAACAGGCAGAACTGACAGTAAAAAAAAATACGCTGTCTGACACTACACCGTAGGCGTCGATGTGAACTGCGGCCAAAAGCGGAAAGGTGCCAGATGAGAAACTGCGTCGTGTTCGGATGAGAGTGTACGGGCCGCGTGAGAAACCGCATCTGAGGCACGAGTCGCTGCAGTGAAGTGAACTGTGGCTCCTCGTTCCATCCTCTGTTCCGCCGATAATGACGGTTGAGGGGGAGTTAATCACGAGCTGCCGTTTACAGTAAGACCCAATTAGCACTTCAAACAGCAGAAGAGGAGTAATTAACGTCTCCTCCGGTGCTGTAATTAGGCCCGTCGGTGGGCACGTCGATGGGGAAAACGCAGTGGGAGAGTCGACACGTGAGGAATGAGGCAGACCTCTATTAAACTCCACGCATCAGTACATCAGTACAAGACCGCAAACCTGTCCCACTCTCCCTCTCTCTCATACCAATTATTTCCAGAACTCTCCGCCCGACATGCGTTTTCAGTATTCCTGTCAGAACCTCACGGCTGTGTGTAATCACAGTGCAGCATCGTTAATCGTTATCGCTAATGCAGGTGCAGCACCGGTTAAAATTCCAACGTACAGAACACCAGCAAGGTTTCACGATTAGCTCTGATAGCAGAGTCTCTTCTCATTCACTGTTTTCCAGTGACATTAAAGCCCCAGAATGCAATGGGGCTACAGCTACATGATGCTAGGCCTGCGCTTGTTGTACATACGTGATCGCTTTAAAGAGCTAGTAATACAAACCACAGGTACCCTTTACCTACTAAAGCTCCGCCCACTGGAAGGTAGAAGGGCCTTATGGGTAATGATGGAAACCTTTAAACCACGGCATGTTAATGAAAGAGGTTTTAAAGGGGCAGTGTCATGGTAGTCATGGTTATGTGGATATGTTGTGGATAGTTGACATGAATTAGATTCGTACAACAATCCGGGGTTTGCCGGAGGATGTCGGTCTTTGAAAACTGTTCGGCCCGACAAGATTTTAAAAAGTCCTTCCGGAATCTGGTTCCACCCGCTCCGTGTCAGGTTCCAAAACTTTTTTTGTAATTTGAAAGTCTAATTAACGTTCTGGACAGTCGTTGCATTTTAACACGACTTTTGGGCAACTAAACCTGGATTTAAAAAATAAAAAAATAAAAAATAAAAAAAAAATGACACAGCTCCTTCGAAATTAAAGAGCGATTCTGAAGAACAAGAACAGCGTTAAGTCGCGACCGAGCTGTGACCTCTCACCTCTCCGTGCCTTCTCCAGACTGCAGGTTAAACAGGAGAGAGGGTACGATCTTATCCATGTGCTGCGGATCCCAGATGTTCGCCTGCAGTTCGTCGTTGACCGTCTTCCTCACCACTCCCTGCAGTCCTTTTATACCAGCCATGCGAATCCTGCGACACGGCGACGTTCAGAGAGTCAAAAATCCTCGGAAACCCGAACTAGTTTCTAACTGAGTCTCTTCAGCAGTCTAGTCAGTGTATTAATTATCACATTACAGGACAAGATCCTTATTACAGAGAAGATCCGTTACATGCCATGTGTATGACATCAATCGATATGATCCACTTCATACAGAACGTTACTGCAATTAACAAGTCGGGCATGTATAACAGGACCGCATGTAAGGCTGGAGCCTCTCTCAGCCGACAAGGCGGGGTACATCCTGAAAACAGCTTGCTAGGCCATCACTGGGCCAAGACTCACACAACCACTTAAAGTCACAACTAAGGGCAATAGACACACACACACACACACACACACACACACACACACACACACGCACACACACA
>JBCNYH010000017.1:3110699-3125162 GCA_039654325.1 Tandanus tandanus | reverse complement strand
CAGACGCCACGCCCACATCAGACGCCACGCCCACATCAGACGCCACGCCCACATCAGACGCCACGCCCACATCAGACGCCACGCCCACATCAGACATTAGCTTTACTAATCTCTTTACTAAACACTGAGACAGTGACAGCTAGATAGAATAAAATGGAAAAAGCAGTGTGTGTGTGTGTGTGTGTGTGTGTGTTGCTGCGGACAGGGGTGTCCTATGACTAATACGATCTTGTATGTGCTGTGAATTCATCTCCAATCTGGCTGATAATGAGGACAGATTCAGGATGGCTGTGTATCTGTGGGTGTTGTGCTACACCAAACCACCTGGAGAGAGAAAAACGGGATGATGGGAGAAAAACTAAACAGACATCAAGAGAACAGAGAGAGATCACAGAATGGTAAAATTAGCGCTGTTTGCGCGATAACAGCTCGACTAATCCAGTGTTTGTTATATAACCATGTAATAAACTGTACAGCCTTATAGGATATGCAGCATCTTCGAAAAAATCTATTAGAGGGCGTTAACTTGACGTTACAATTCTCTTTTACGTCAATTACTGGGTGACCTGCAGTAACGGCAACCCAAATAAAGACGGGGTGCCGATACTTTAGCGATATTACTGAAGATATAGACACTGGCACTGGGATGGATGGCATACATACTTTTTCGAGGTGGTTTCCATCTCGAAACCACTCCATCCTCGAAACCATTCCTTCCGGGCTTGTCGAGGTGGTTTCCATCTGGAGTTTGCATGTTCTCCCCGTGCCTGTGTGGGTTTCCTTCGGGTACTCCGGTTTCCTCCCACAGTCCAAAAGGCATGCACATTAGGCTAAATGACCGTCCCAAACTGCCCCAGAAGACTGGTTGTGTGTGTGTGTGTGTGTGTGTCAACCCTGTGTTGGTCTGGCGAGCTGTTCAGGGTTTACCCAGACTTCGCCCAGTGTCTGCTGAGATAGCAATAATCGGTTTCAAATGAGTGAGTGAGAGTGAATTTCGGAGAGCTGGTTATTGTGTATTAAAGCATGCTGTATATTAGTCCGTCGCGATAAAGAGGGAGCTGAGCTGAAAAGCAAAGCTCTCAATTTACCAGTCGATCTACGTTCCTACCCTCACCTACGGTCGCGAGCTTTGGGTAGTGACCGAAAGAACAAGATCGCGGATACAGACGGCTGAAATGAGCTTCCTTCGCAGGGTGGCGGGGCTCTCCCACAGAGATAGGATGAGAAGCTCGGCCATCCGGGTGGAGCTCGGAGAAGAACCGCTGCTCCTCCGCGCTGAGAGGGGCCAGTTGAGGCGGTTCGGGCATCTGATTAAAATGCCTCCCTGGTGTGGTGTTTCAGGCGCGTTCAACCGGGAAGAGACCCCGGGGTCGACCCAGAGCCCGCTTGAGGGACTAATGGGGGACTAAGGGAACGCCTCGGTGTCCCCCCGGAAGAGCTGGAGGAAGTGGCTTATCAGGCTCTGAGGTGCTAAATTCTAAGATAAAATCGTGATGGGCATCTGAAGGGTTACAGAAAAATGCGTTGCCCTAAACCCACACATAAATCGCGACGTTTTTCTGTGACTATTGTTGTTGACCAATCAAAGAGCAGCACTGTCTGACTCGGGATCGTTTTATAACCGATTCTGCCTTATAATATGTTATTCGTAATTTCCTGTGCGGTAACGAGAACCTGTGAGTGAGAACAAGACGGTCTATGCTTTCCGCTTCACGGCTAATAACCCCTGCAGATGTGAGCCAATAAATTCAATCACTCTGAAGGTTTTTTACTGCCTGCATCATTTGCCTGGTGTGTGTGCGTGTGTGTGTTTCAATTTCATTTCAATCCAGTGCTGATTTCTCTTGTCGTGTTTAACCTGAACACCAGCTCATCAACACAGAAGAGCTACAGGACAGATTTCTCTCAGTATGAAGTTACTGCGTTGTGCTGAATGTGAACCGGTAGGATGATGTCACCCATTAAAAGTCAACATGAAGTCCACGCAGGATCAGGAATAAAGCAGAACTCAGAGAGAGAATCCATGAGAGGAGGGATCGCAGTTCTAGCTACATTTACAACAGGAGTTTAATTTGGTTAAGTGTATGGAACGGCTGCTAAAGCAAACCTGACTCGCTGCCTCATTCCCGACTCTGCAAGAGCCAAAAACGCTCTCATCCATCAGCAGTTTTCTCAGTAACGCCGCACAATTACCCCTAAATGAATCCAGATAATAAGGATCACAGCGATGCAATATCAGCAAGATTGAGATTAGCTCAACGCTAATGCTAATCTAATGCTAGATATGGATTTTTGACTTTTTTTTAATCATTTGGCTTAACTTGCTTGCAAACAAGGTGGCACGGCGGCACAGTGGTTAGCACATCCGCCTCACAGCTTGCGTGGGTTTCCTCCGGGTACTCCGGTTTCCTCCCACAGTCCAAAAACATGCACATCAGGCTAAATGTCTCAACGACCTCAGTGTTTATGAATTTTGTTTATAGTGAAACGCTAAAGCGTGGTGGTGTTACATCTTTTCATCAGGACTCGTATTCTCCTCATCACCAAAAAAAAAAAAAAAAGACATCTACGTGAAAATTGTTCGATTTCATAGCTAACGTCTCTAGCCACGTTACTAGTCTGAGGTCCAGTGAACTGCCTTCAGTGAAATAATTAACATAAACACATGCGATTGGATGTAATGGAAGATCAGATACAGTAGATGTGAGGTTCCAAAGCTATCTGACCATTAAACTGTTCTGAAATCCATTAGCCAAATCCGCCCCGCAAACTCATTTTGTATGGCCCGCGAGAGCGTTCAAAGAATATGACTATCGTACATTCTTTGCATCAACTGTTACCATGAACCGTAATTCATCATCCTTCCACTAGGTGGCAGCAGCCTATTTAAAGTAAACAGCTAGTCGTTCATGACACAAAAAAGATTCCGAGCTAGCTTGTTGCTGTCCGGCGTTGTTAGGTATGAGAAGTGAATAAAGGAAAAGTGGACAAATGTCTGGACTCACCATTTTGCCAAGCAGATTTCATGGTTGCCATTTTTTTAATAGATATTCAACAACCAAGCTTCAAGCTTTTCTCCTCAGAATCGGTGTTAATCACCCCCCACCCCTCTTTTTAAAAACCTTCACCAACCCGCTCACTCGTAAATCTGCAGTCAGAACGCATTAGTGTGATTAAGTCACATCCGGAGTGGGATGCGGGGTGGGGTGGGGGGGTAATATATGGTGCCCTTCAGTGCGGTTACGTAAGAGGCATCCTGAGCCACTTTCTGCTATTTTTACATGAAAGTGTAGATGAGAAGCAGCAGCAGCAGGTTCATCCTCGACTCACAAACACTGACACCATTTATTATTTTTTCATTAAAAAATCTTAACTGCAATAAATAATAATCCTGACCAAAACCCTTTAGTGTGGAAAGTCTGTGCACGGTTCTCTCTCATGTTATAACAGTCATTCGGTCACCGTCCTCTCTGTTTCTCTCCAAAGTTTGAAGCTAATAAAACAAGAACGTCCTCTATCCAGGTAGCTGATGATTTCCATACAGAAAGATTTCATTATACGGTTTGTTTTTGGAAAACTATTACTAGTATTCACTACTTAATGTCTCCAAAATGATAAAACACTAACAAGATTTTTTTTACTAAACAAAATAAATATTTATCATTTTTGTTTAAAAAAAAAAAAAAAGTGCACTTTTTTTTTTTAAACATAATCCTAAAACAAATTTGTTATTTAAAAATGCATTTCTAATGCATACATTCTTTTTAATAATTTCTCACATGATGTGATGCAGCCAGTGGACGTTTAACAGTCGTGGTTTTACAGCAACCCGACTGCCGTAACACGCTACGCGTCGTCCTGCTACGTCGCCGCTCGACGTCGGAGCGTATCCGGACATCGCACGACTCGTAACAGGACACGGTGAACCTGCTGATTCAGTTACAGCTCTGAAACACTGGCTGATGCCCGGACAAATCGATACCGACCCACGTATGGTGCGTGACCGATCGCGTCATCCGGAGCAAAGTTCCTCAGTGTGGTTTCCTGCAGAGCCAGAGAGTGTGAGCACACTGACGTCTCGGAGGAATCTCATCTGAGAGAAGCTCCATCACCGGGACACTACAGCTGCCTCATGTAAACCATGTGTGAAGGACACCAGAGCGAAAAAGTGTGTGGCCAGAGATGACCTTGTGCATATCAATAGGATTATTAATCCTCACACACACACACACAGAGAGACAGAGAGAGAGAGAGGGAGAGAGAGGGAGAGAGAGAGAGAGAACGAACTGCAGTCCTTACCGTACATGGACAGAGGAATCTGTAAAGATGTCCTTTCCTCGTCCAAGCCTGCAGCTACTCTGATGCAGCTACAGCGACGCTCTCATACACACGGAAAAAAAAAAAAAAAAAAAAAAAACAATCTCAAGCTCACACACTCCAATTCGTGCAGAGGGAAATCATAAGCAGTGCATCATGACCTTGGCTTTCCCTGACTGCGCTCCCAAGTGCTGGAAAAAAAAATTGCTGATTGTCCTCAGGGCAGCGTACACTTCCTGTACACCAATCAGCTCTCGGGGGGAAGCAAGAGGGGGTGGGGTCATGTGTTAGGAAAAAAGAAGCTCCTCCTACTTTCAGAGCTATTCCTGCCCCCCCTCAGCCCCCCTCTCTCCCTCTCTCTCACGAAGCATCATCATTTATTATCCGTCATTACTCATCCTCAGTCTCTCTGTGGGTTTTCTCCTGCGCTCTCTCTCTCTCTCTCTCTCTCTCTCTCTCTCACATACACACATATCTTGCTATCCCTATGAAGCATCCCTATGATATCCCTATATATCCATTAATAAATCTAATGCAGATAATCCATGTGATGTCACGCTCTAACCTAATCTTAACCGACTCAATAACCAATGGGAAACATTCTAAAACATACATACAAATTTTTTTTTTTTTTTTTTTTTTTTTTTAAATCGGTCTGCCTACCAAATGTCTCGACAGGAAGATTTAACATGGACATCTAGTCTCCACCAACCTATAAATCCATATTCACACATACACCAGAAGGCTACTATATGCAGTAAACCATAACAGAGACGGATAAGATCTGGAACAGCGGAGATGTCAATAACGACCTCAAACTTGGACTGGCTCGGTCTACTGCCTTCCCCACTGTGGCTTATGGAAGCGAGTCATGGTTCGTCTCCAAGAAAGTGGCGGATAAGATCAACGCCTATGAGATGTGGAGCTTTAGACGACTGCTGCGAGTCTCTTGGAGGGACAAGCGTAACAACCAGTGGGTGCTTCAACGACTGAGAACAAAGAGTATGCTCTTCCGACAGAAAACTGCGATTCTTCGGCCACGCTGTACGACACGATGGCCTTGGGAGATCCATCATCCAAGGCAAAGCAGAAGGCGCCCGCGGAAGGGGAAGATCCAGAAGAGCATGGCAATCAGACATTGAGCAATGGCTGGGATGCAGTCTGCATCAGGCATCCCAACTGGCACAGAACTGGCACGGGATCTATGGCGTACGTCCATGAAGGCCACAGCAGCTCATCAAAACTAACACGAAAAAAAAACCTTCGCAGAGAGCAGCGCAAGTCAAATACAGTTTGGACCATAATTATAACTGACATGCTCAACTTTTAGGACACCCCTTGAGAAAAGTATCCAGAGAAGTAAATCTTGCTGCAAAACAAACGGTGTGGATATGGACCTGGTCTATGGTGGTGTTGAGAAAGAAAAAAAAAAAAGGGTGTATCTTTATTTTGGTTTTGTGTTTACAGCGATGTGTTTGTGCACGTAGAAAACCATCTGCATCGAGAAGGTAATTGTAAACATGATTGCGCACACACTATGCACGGTACTGGAAGATTCCACCAGGGGGCAGACATGGACACACAACTTTTCTTCAAAACGTTCTGCTATTTTTATATCGCTGCCGATCATGTGGCTATTGTCCCATCCCATATACTGCCCCTACCATTCACGGGTGTACCGCATCTTGTGGGTGCGTGCCATTCATTTCTGAGGACGTGCACAAACACCACAAATGGACACGGCAGCCAAACACAGTTAGCGGCAGGAATATCTCCAGTCTTAGCTTATCAAAGAAGGTCGGTGAGCTCCAGCACCACCTAGTGGACCTGTGGAGCATCTCTTCATGCATGTCTGCATAAACAGTCGTCTTATAGCTACTAACGTCTTAATTTTGGATTTCAGAAGACGCTTGATTAAAAAATAAATATCATTTTAAAGCTTACAAAAACATCTTCAGATAGGGGCTAATATTGGTCGATAATTAAGCATTCAGTATCTGAAAATGAAAGTGGTATCGCGCCATCTCTAATATTAGCCTTGCTTCACGTGTTTGGTTCTTTGTGGGGACCAAATATTCCTACAAGGATAAGAATATCTGAAAGTTATGGCCCTTGTGGAGACCAAAAAGACTTAATAATAACATTTGCCAAAAACAGGTTTCTTTTAGCACAATGAATTTAAGATTAGGTTTAGATTTATTTGTAGGTGCTGATATAACTGAGGAAACAAGGTCCTCACAAGGTTAGTTATGAAAAGACGTGTGTGTGAGAGTGTGTGACAGAGAGAGAGAGAGAGACAGAGAACAAAGCTTCGAAACACATAAAGGCACTCTCACCACGGGCCTGGCGATGATCCAACCAGCTCCGGCAATCCAGTGCCAGTCTGTGTGAGGTTTGAGGCTCAAGAGCGGGCGTTGGCGCAAGCATCCTGAATTTTTACACTTCAATCACTCACACATCCAGCTGTAAATCACACCCGGAGCAGGTTTACACACCTGTGAATGGTCTAGCGGTAGGTGTGTGATGGGACAGACGGAAATCCAGACGGTTCAAACTTTTCCCAAAGAAAGCATCCACAAACAGCTGATCCACAAACTGACCCACTGCTAATCCTCGACACGAAGTAGAGAGTCTCGAGAAAGAGCAGCTTTCGGGAGAGAGATCTCCAGCGCTGTATTTCACACAGGGGCTTTAAACTTCTCCTCCGTCATTCTCTTCCACTTTTTCCCACTGCTGAAGCAGACAATGTGAGAGGTGGCGCAGTGAATGGCATTGTGTAAGTGAGATGTTTGTTAATTAGGGGCGAGCGAGAGAGCGAGAGAGCGAGAGAGAGAGAGAGAGAGAGAGCCGAGGGTGTGCTGAAACACTGAAAGACAGTTGAAAAGCAAAGTGGTAAAAGAAAATGAACTTTTCTCAAGTTCAGCCAGTGCAGAGACACGCACCGCAAAACAAAACCTCAAGCTTGTAGAGAAACTAACTCCGGTAAGTCTTAGTATTTATTTTTTTTTAAATACTTCAGTAGTGATTTTTTTTCTTATCCTTCTCTCAGTCACAGTTACAAAGTTTAAATAAATGCCAGGTTACTTAAGAATTAAAACGACTTAATAATCGAGCGTGAGGTCTGTACAGAGAAGCCTCAGCCCGAGGTCTATACTACTGGTGGAGCTGAAGGCGGAGCCTGTACAAAAAAGCCCAAGGTCTGGGTTTCTCTGTACAGACCGAGCAAATGAGATTAATACGTACTCTATTATACGCCACTTTAAAATGGCGGCCTTTCTTTAATTCTCTTTAGGCACTGTTACTTACATTTTATATTTTTATCGTCACTACATTTATATTTTATATTGTATATTTACATTCGACTTTTAACTATTGGTGTCCTTCAAACAGGTATTAAAGTTATTGTTATTGATATATATATTTTCTTCTTGAGATTGATAGTTTTATTCTTCTTCAAATTTTAGGACAGTCGTAACAAGCATTTCACTACATATTGTACTGTGTATCATTTTGTATGTGACAAATAAATTTGAAATGTAAAATTTTCAATTTGAATTTATATGCGTCTGTGAAAGCTTTAGTAACTTTTAGCTTGTTTCCCCTCCTGTGACAAACCAGAGCTTTCCGACGAGCTGCGGGTACTTCGCGGGACTTAGTGAACTCTTCGTCCTTCATGATATTTTCTGTATACTTTCCTCTTCAAGAAAACGCCGAATGATTCTCTGGAAGCCGCTAAAAATCAGAATGCACAGTGTAGCTGGCTAATTTAACGCCAGCACACCTACATATCAGATTGCAGGTACTGCCGTTGCTATATAATAATTCGTTATTATTTTTACACTAACTTACATGATCAAAGTCTGACACCGAAATGTCATTTAACAAAGAACAACATATAATCAAAGATGTGTTAAAATCCACGTTTAGGATGCACTGTATTTTGGTTCACCACTTTAGACCATAATAAATGCTAATTCGGAGTCGGTGCATCCCGAACCAGTTCTTTGCTTTGTGATATTCTAGAAACCAGTTCTTGACCAGGAAAACTGGTTCGGGAGTGACACCGACATTTTGCTGGTCAAGAACCAAGAACCATTTACGTTGGGGGCTGGGGGCACGATTATGGTTAACAACAAAAAACTTTTAACCGCCAAAAAAAAAAAAACACCCACAGAGCTTATATAGCATCTAATCTGCATAAACCAAGGAAGAGGAAGAAAAAACTTTGGTGTTCGGTGTAAGAGTTGCTGAGATGTATGCAGATGTGTACAGTCACATGACGTGACGACGTAGCTCTGTAACCTGTGGAAAAACAAACCGGTCTTTGAAGGTTCACAAGCCAAACCAAATCTGAACCAACACTAGGACCTACTCAGAGCTAGCACTTAGTTCATGCAGGTGGAAGGTGGGTGGAGTTGCCCATGTGTCAACCCCCGTGTGGGTTTTCTCAGGGTTTTCCCGTTTCATCCGACTTCCCAAGCCCTTGTGTTATGTGGATAGTTTTAAATCGGCACTGGGTGCATTAGTATATTTATTAAATATGTTAGTGTGGGAGTGTGTGTTGACTTGCAGTGGACTGACGTTCTATCCGGGGTGTGTATTCCCACTTCATACCCGGAGGACAGACTCCGGACCCACCGTCACCAACACCCGGATAACGGATGGATGGAGGAATGAATGACTGAATGAATGAATGATTCGGAGCTCAGTAACTCCAAAACAAGTTGTGCGTGGATTTAATATGTTCAGTCCTTGGAAAAACCAAGGAATAAAAAGCTCCACACCTCCAGTACATAACCACATCACTACTGCAGAAAAACATTTCAACTACGAGTCTGCTTTTTGAAGAGTTCTGTTTTATGAACTAAATGCTTAGGGCTGTTCATCAACTTAAGAAGCCAGTCAGTGCTTTAGGATGTTTTGCATAGACCACTTCTTCAAGGAAAGGCGTTTAAAAATGTAAATAATCCTCGGAAAGGTGTAAACTTACCTGCCATCATTACTTCACTACCACCGTGTCCCGGGTTCGAGTACAGCACAGACGCTTGGCTGCTCCTCCGGTGTCAAGTCGCTCTGCCCGCGTTCCTTCACATCAGGAAAGTCCCAGGATGACATCCGGGCCTACGATAACAAATCGTTCAAAAATAACTTTATTCACCCTGTATTTATGTCGAACCGCATTTACGTCATTTTGACATCGTCGGTCAACAAACGTGTCATATTACGTCACTAAATATCGTTAATTTATGTTAATAGTTTGTTAGTTCGCTAGCTCCATAAACAAGGGAACAAGCTAGGTCTTTATCGACGGGTTAGCAAGCTGGATAGTTAGCCATGCAATTTAAGTATTTAATATTTTTTTTATATATCAGTAACAAAAGAAATATTCGTATTTAAAGAAGTAAAACTAAAATAAAAATGTATTTTTATATAGTAAATCCACCGCTGGTTAATTCGTTAACTTAGCATGAGTTAGCTTAGCATGACAGCCGACTAGCCTGTTTATGGCTGTGTTTAGGTTTGGTCAGTTATTCACATTGTTTGCATGCAGAATGTTTACAAATACGGATTAATTACTAACTCCGTGACTAACGTCTGACACAGCAATGAAGGAGAAACTCATATATTTATATCTGAACAAAAATAAGTCAGCATTCTTAATAACTAACGTTATAAAGTTATCCACGGAGACCCGGGAGCCCTGCTGTCATTTACACTCCACGGTTTTACATCACTTCTCCTCTGGGTCTCCACTCAGTATCTCCTCTCCAACATGAATTCCATACTTTTTACTTTCATCTCTCTGACTCTCTGAGTCTTCACTCCATTTTTAAGAAGAAAAAAAAATAAGTACAGTGTTATATCAACAATCAAATTTAGATCTTGTGATGTTTTCATTAAATAACATGTATTTATTTGAAATATCTTTAAAAACATAATGGAAATTTTTCTTCGAGACTCATCTCTTAATGAATACATTTTTGCGAAAGTCTCAGTCACCTTATTTTTTCAGCACAGATTTTGTTATAACTTTTCCTATCATGTTATTGTGGCACATACTTCTCAGGCTACCTAAACCATGTTGCAGCCCAAGGTCACCCCTCATGGCAGCACTATTCCCTGATGGCAGTGACCACCTTCAGTAGGATAACGCACCCTGGCGCCCTGCAGAAACTGTACAGGAATGGTTTAAAGGGGCGCTCACACAATACCGATCATGATTCCGAGTTGCCCCAATCATATTCCGATGTTACATCGAAGGAAATCGGAGAACATCGGAAGAATCTGGGGCGGAAGGGTGAAATATTTTGGGAGTGTTGGAAAATTTGCAGTTTTTTTTGTTTTGTTTTCGTGGTACATTGGGGAAACAGGAAAAAATTGGAGTAACATCGGTACGCATTGGTATACACCGCTGAACATCGGTATACTTCAATAGTGATCAGTGTAACGTCGGTATAAAATTTTTAAAAAATGGGAGCACTATAGGCACACATCGGAGTGACTTCGGTATAGAGGCTAATAACATCTGATGAAACATCAGAGAACATTGGTACATATCAGAACAAAATCGGCTGGAACACTGGACTAACATTGGAATAACATCGGAATATGATCAGCCCAAATCGGGATAATGATCGGTATCCTGTGAGCGCACCTCACAGAACCAAATAAAGAGCTCATGGTGTTGATTTGACCTACATATTTCCCACATCTCAATTCAATCGAGCATCTGTGGGATGTGCTGGACAAACAAGTCCAAACCATGGAGATCGCACTTAGAGGACTTAAAGGGTCTGCTGTCATCATCATCTTCTTCCGCTTGATCCGGGGTCGGGTCAGCATAAGCAGTGAGGTCCAGATGTCCCTCTCCCCAGCTACTTCCTCCAGCTCTTCCGGGGGAACACCGAGGCGTTCCCAGGCCAGGGGGTCTGCTGTTAGCATCTTAATTACTGCCAGATGTCACAGCAGACCTTAAAAGGTCTTGTAGAGTCCATGGCTTAAAGGATCAGAGCTGTTTTAGTGGCACAAGGTAGTCCTACACATTATTTGGCACGTAGTTGTAATGTTATGGCTGATCAGTGCAGCGCGTTGTTCAACCAAATTCTAATTAAAGTAATGTAATGAGATAGTACTGCACGTGTCCACGGGATGGCAGTATCACATCATGGCATCCATCCATCCATCCATCTTTCCATCCTTCCATCCATTTTTAGTGCCACTCACCTGTCGGGAAGCTGGAGCCAGACGGCACTGTGGCATAGCCACAGCAAGAAGGTCCTGGTTCAAGTCCAAAGCTCGGTGAGGGCATTTCTGTATGTAGTTTGCATGTTCTCCCCGTGCTTGTATGGGTTTCCTCCAGGTACTCTGGTTTCCTCCCACAGTTCAAAGACATGCACATTAGGATAATTGGCTGTTCCAAACACAGGAAGTAGCCTGTGGGAAGCTCTCCAGATATTTTACAGAGGTGGACATGATCAGGTAAAAGGGGAATATTGTAATGATTGTAGTTATAGTGAGCCAGGATAAAGAGAAACGCTGTTTTCCACGTGAGGTTGCAGTTTTCCCCGAGATCTATCCTGAATCACGTGTGTAAATTAGCTGAGAAACCGGAATCCCATTAGTGACAAACTAGCATGGCTAATACCAAATCCCTCATGAGCAGGGATATCAGAGACGAGTGCCACAGGACACAAGGCGCTGCAGGCCTTAATGCTTTTCCTGCTTTAGCACACGTGATTGGGCACAGACGATGATTATTCAGAACCCTGAGTTCTGTAACGGAAAGCTGTGCAATGCTCTCATGTCTGTATGCTTACACCAGAAAGAGTTCCTTCTTGACTTTATTTGCTAAGATTTAGCAGTATTGTGATGGACTAGTGCAAGTTCCAGAAGTGTTTGGAACGATCCAATCAGGTTTAACAATTTATTAAAGATGAGCCAAAGAATATAGCGATTACACAAATATGCATTAAGATTAAACAAACTAGCTGGGAGGGAGGCAGTCGTAGGCCGGGTGTAGTGAAGGTAGGAGACGGCAGGCGAAGGTCGGAGATAGTTGGTGACGTCCACGATCTTGGGTTTCACAGCGGTGTTCTTGGTGGAACGTTTTCAGAGTACTCTTCACACTTATCACTGTCAAAGCCTGTATGTTTCTGGGCTACTGTAGAAACACGGTGGGGTGAGATGGCGGCCTCCATGAGAGGGGACCCGCTCCCCATGTACGTACATATTACTAAGCTAAGATTAAAGGTTACAAAAACTCAATGACTTTTATTTATGGACTATTTACTTAATTTCTGCTAATAGATGCTCTAAAATGTTGCACACTGTACAAACTTTGTTTGTTTTACAGAAATCACTAATTTATAATATAGTATTAATAAACCTTCTTCTCTGTTGTAAAGTAAAATCCAAATTTCATTTCAAAAATAAAAGTTATTCATTCATTCCTTTTCCAAACCGTTTTAGCCTATTAGGGTTGCAGGGAACCTATCTCAGCCGACTCTGGGCAAAGGCGGGGTACACCCTGAACAGCTTGCCAGTCCATAGCAGGGCTAACACACACACAACCATTCACGTTCACACTCACCTCTAGGGGCAATTTGGAACAGCCAATTAGCTTAATGTGCATGTCTTTAACTCATTCATTCATTCATTTTCTAAGCCGCTTAATCCTAATTAGGGTCGCGGGGAGGCTGGCGCCCATCTCAGCCTTCTGTGGGCGGGGAGGACTATGGGAGGAAACCAGAGTACCTAGAGGAAACCCATGCAAGCACAGGAATATCATGCATAAACACCCTCGCCAAGGCCGGGACTCGAACCCATGACCTTCTTGCTGTGAGGCGGATGTGCTAACCGCTCCACCACCACGATATCCACAGTGAATTGCTTATACAATTTTTTAATAATTAAAGAATGACACAACAAAATTTTCTGCTTTTAAACTTAATGTAATGCTTCTGTTATCACTTGTATGATAAAACTTCTCTTTTTCTCATCACTCACTGATTTGCTGAGCAGCTTAATCCTATTAGTGTCACAGGGAGGCTGGAGCGAAGGCAGGGTGTATACCCTGAACAACTCGCCAGACAATTGCAGGTCCAACACACACAACCATTCACACTTACACTCTCACCTAGGGGCAACTTGGATCAGGCGGTTAGCCTACGTGGGAGGAAACCGGAGTACCCATAGTAAATACTAAGTATTCAACTACGGGAAGTTTGTAATTTTCACATATGGAGCTCTCTTTATAATCATGAAAGCCGTGCATGTGTAGCTCGAAAAGTAATCCCGTCATATTGATGCTTTTCAGTGACGTCTGCCATCAGCGCCCTGGAGACCGAGAGCATCACGGTTGAGTATGTAATCCTATTTGTTTCTATCTGTTTGCCTTCTGTCTCCTGTACTCCCTCCACACCTGGTGCTCCTCACATCGGCAAATTATTTCCATCTCGATCACATGATGCTGTTTTTATTCTTCAGTACATTTATCACCTGACATTTAATTTGAGGCATTTTTGTGTCTGTTTGTTCCTCATGATGCAGCAGGAAAACACTCTGGATTATAATACAGCATGTGGGATATTCCCGCAAATAATCCTTTATGGAAACATGCAAAAGGATTTACAGCACCTCCGAGTGAAGATGGAAAATAAATGCAGACCCAATGGTGAGTAGTTTCATCTTTTCATTTTTTTATTTTTACACACACACACACAAATATATACATATATGTTTACATACAGTGTTTAACCAATGTATTAGGCCACCTGGAGAAGCATAGCAGCAACTGCCTCACAGCACCAAACTCCTGGGCTCAAGTCCAGGGCTCAATGAGGGCATTTCTCTGTGAAGTTTGCGTGTTGTCCCCGTGCTTGCGTGGGTTTCCTCAGGGTGCTCTGGTTTCCTCCCACTGTCCAAAGACATGCACAGTAGGCTAATTGGCTATTCCAAATTGTTCCTAGGTGTGAGTGTGAATGGTTGTGTGTGTGTGTTTGCCCTGTGATGGATTGGCAAGCTGTTCAGGGTACCCTGCCTTCACCCAGTAGTGGCTTCTACCTCCCCATGTCCCTAAATGAATGAAAGAACCACCTGCCCCCATTTATGACAGGTGGTTCAATAAAGTTGTTAAGCACTGTATAT
>JBCNYH010000017.1:3086215-3098696 GCA_039654325.1 Tandanus tandanus | reverse complement strand
CGCAGTAACATTAAACTTTCATATTAAGGCGGGGGCCACAAACTATCGTCCTGCGGGCCGCAATTGGCCCGCGGGCCACGTGTTTGAGACCCCTGGTTTAGCCCATCCGCCTCACAGCAAATAGGTCCTGGGTTTGAGTTTCTGGTTTGAGTCTCTCGGGTGTTTCTGTGTGGAGTTTGCATGTTCTCCCCGTGATTGCTCTGGTTTCCTCCAACAGTCCAAAGGCATGCACTTTAGGCTAATTGGCTCTTCCAAATTGCCCATAGGTGTGAGTGTGAGTGTGAATGGTTGTGTGCGTGTTGGCTCTGCAAAGGTCTGGCGAGCTGTTCAGGGTGCACCCCGCATTCGCCCGGTGTCGGCTGAGATGGGCTCCAACCTCCTCACGACCCTGGTAGGATTGAGCGGTTCGGCGAATGAGTGAGTGAGTTGTTAGACGTAACATGAACTTGTTTTTGTCTTAGGAATGTACGAAAGCAGTTAAACCATGACATGGACATGAGGATCGGGATCCATTCTGGCTCGGTTCTGTGCGGCGTTCTGGGTCTGCAGAAGTGGCAGTTTGATGTGTGGTCCTGGGATGTCGGCGTAGCTAACATGCTAGAAGCAGGCGGTATCCCTGGGTGAGCAATGAAGGACGAATACTTTAAATAAAAGATGACGCTGACCAACACACACTGATGATGAACGAATGAAATGCATATGAGCCGTCATCAGCCAATCAGATTTTTTGATTCTGGATTTCTGCTGTATGTGATTAGTCGTATCCATATCTCTCGCGCCACACTGGACTGCCTGGAGGGGAGCTATGAAACCGAAGACGGCCGTGGCTATGAACGCAGCGAGTTTCTGCGCAAACACAACATCGACACTTTCCTCATCTGCCCCAAGGAGGTGGAGATTGCTCTTAAGGCGGAGCCAACTAGAATATGCATGACCATTCGTACCCCCAACACCGACAATTTATTTGGCAGCATCACCAATATGAGCTGTGTAAGAATCTCTCGGGTATAATAGATTAAACTTGATATCACATCATGGTCTGAAGAGTTTCTTGTGGTTCTAATGATGAACGATTACCTTCCCAGATTCTGGCGTCATTCACAAACGGCTCTGTGGTGCACCTGCCCAATTCAAGAAACAGGTATACCTGTGGCAAAGAGATTAATAAACGGATAGAGCACGCCATTGACCTGCGCTGCAGTGAGCGTATGCAACAGGAGCACATCACTCCTTCCACACTGGTGTTCAAGGATACTCACATTGAGAAGAAGGTATGAAGAAAATCAACCCAAACTCTCACCGCACTTCCTTTTTAGGGTTATTAAACATTATTATTAACATTATTTATAATTTTGGGCGGCATGGTGGCGTAGCAGTTAGCATGTCCGCCTCCCAGCAAGAAGGTCCTGGGTTCAAGTCCCGGACTCGGAAAGGGCACTTCTGTGTGGGCTTTGCATGTTCTCCCTGTGTTTGTCTGGGTTTCCTCCGTGTACTCCGTTTTTTTCCTACAATTCAAAGACATGGCTAGGCTAACCGGCTGTTCCAAATTGCTCCTAGGTGTGAGTGTGAGTGCGAATGGTTTTGTGTGTGTTGGCCCTGCAATGGCCTGGTGAGCTGTTCAGTGTGTAACCCCCTTCGCCCAGAGTTGGCAGAGATAGGCTTCAGCCTCCCTATGACCCTAGTAGTATTAAGCGGTTTGGCAAATGACATCACACAAAACTCACTCGCACTTCTCAAGTTCATACTGCATTCTTACTACGTCCATCTTTGGACTGTGGGAGGAAACGTGAGTACCCAGAGGAAACCCATGCAAACACAGGGTTACCATGCAGACTCCACACAAAAATGCCCTTGTTGGCCGTGAGATGCAAACCAAAAACCTTCTCGCTGTGATGGAACAGTGCTAATCATAGTAATGATGATGATGATGATGGTGATGAAGATGACTCTCTGTTAGTCTTCCAAGTTACAGTTATTTCTTGTCTTCCAGTTCTCCCAGATGAGGGATGAAACATTTAAGACCAACCTTGTCTGCTCCTTCATCATGCTCCTCTTCCTCTTGGCAGTCCAGGCCCTTATTCCTGCACCCAGGTAAACAGCATACAATCAGTCAGTCACATTTACGAGAACACACTGTTTTGAGTTTACATAAAAATATTATGGGCAGCACGATGGAGTAGCGGTTAGCACATCAAGAGCCTCAAATTTGTGATATGGATATGATCAATCCAAGTTATGTTTTGAAATCTAAGTCTATTCCTTGATCACAGCGTGCAATCTTCATGGCACAGTTGCTCCAGTTGGTCCAGTCGAGGCTCAGCAACATTAATGTGGCAATAAAATGAAGTCAGCTGATGACCTGAATGTAGTGAATGAGCAGGTTATCACATCAATGCACTTTTTCTTCCCTGATGGCACGGATATAAAATTGGGGCTCAACTAGTGAAAGAGAGGAATCATTTTCACATATGTATTGGCACCCCACAGTCCTGACCGTAACCCTGTTGAAAGTTTTTGGGATGTGCTAGAGAAGACTTCAGGAGCTGAGCGGTTCAGTTTTCCCATCGGTGAACCCATTTCAGGATGGAAATAAATACTGTGATGTTGCTAATGTTTGTTGAAAGAATGCCATGGCGTTTACGTGCTGTAATCGAAGCTAAAGGCGCCCAAAAAAACATTAGCGTGTGCGACTTCTTTTTTGGCAAGGCAGTATATATTACATTACAGTACAGCTCTTTTCCTCACACGACTGGTTAGGACGTTGGGGTCAGATATGATGAGCTCAGGAGCAGACAAGATTAAGAGCTTTGCGCGATGACCCAACAGTGGGAGCTTGGCAGAGCTAGGCCTCGATCATCCAAGATTATGATCAGTCATTTAGAGCCTCTAATCAGTGAGCCATAACATCACGTGTGGAGAGCTTGGAATAATCTCAAGTGAGCTCGAGTCTTTAATTCTTATTCAAAAATTTTAAGCTGTGACTGTTATTGCATTGAGTTTGCACCTTCAGGGGTGATTAGCCGCTGTAGATTTGCTCCAGCGAATGTGCCATATTGGTTTAATTAGCTCATAGCAGAGACTTTGACATTGATCATGGTTTACTTCTCCAGCATTATGTGTCAGAGCCAAAGGATTAGCGTTTAAATGGTTTACCTCGCTTTTTTCTTATGCGAGAAGGTGCATGTGAGGTCGCACGGGGTTTTTCTTGATTTATTTTCAGGGTTTCTGTATTCTTTTTATTACATATAAATTTTACGTGTGAGATACGGTTGCTCAGTGTTGGGCACTGTTGCCTCACAGCGAGAAGGTTCTGGGTTCGAATCTTGGGCGAGGGATTTCTGTGTGGAGTTTGCATGTTCTACCTGTGCTTGTATGGGTTACCTCCAGGTACGCCAGTTTCCTCCGACATAGTCATAGTCATGCACAATAGGTTAACTGGCTACTGAATTGCCCACAGGTGTGAATGTGAGTGTGAATGAGTAGCCTGGGTGTAACTCTGCCTCTCGCCCTACATCAGCTGGGATTGGCTCAAGGTTCCAGCCTCCCTGCGACCCTTAGTAGGATTAAGCGGTTTGGCAAATGAGTGAGTGCGTACATCCCTGATGTATTTCCAATTGAATTAGAATTGCATTAGTGTCACTTTATCGGCCGCTCAATTAATTATTTTGGGATCTTGTACAAGAATGTTACTGTTCATCAAATGACCCTTTATTCTGCAGGCCATATCCAATTGTTGTCCAGTTCTTTGTGGTGCTGCTGGGATATCTGCTGTTGCTTGCGATGGCTCTGGCTGAGGAATTCAAACACTTCCCCACTGCACTTCAACGATTCTGCTGCTGGATTCATGAGCACAACTTCATGCGCTCGCTACTGACTGTCACTGCCATAGCCTTGAACTTCGGTATGGCTTCTGCTGACATGGTAAACCTCGGCACCACCAATAAGAAGCTACAGTGTGTTCAGCAACTTGCTAACAGAGGAGTAGAAAAAGCCTTCCGTTTGTACCCCTGTGACTTGCGCTAAAAGTTTACTTCACTGGGCTACGGTTTAACATGAGTTTGAATCTCAATGATGCCACAGCTAAATGTGGAAGTTTAAGAGTTTAAGACAATCTAATTAGCCTCACCCTGGGTTTTTCCAGGTCAAGAATTCAGTGTAGCTCCCTTTGCCTCTGATGACTTGTTTAATGCTGTCAAGGATTGCATCAGACGATTATCACTCAAAGGCAGGACCATTTTATTTAACATTATAATATATGGGGTTCCACAGGGGTCTATTTTAGGACCTCTTGTTTTGTATGTTGCCGATTATTTGCAAGCAATACACATCGTTCCACTGTCATTCTGACAAAAATCAGTTTTGCATTTGTTGGAGATATACTTGAAGAAGAAGCATGTGAAGAAGAAGAGACGTAAGGGGAAAATGTATCAGTATTGTGATATATAATTTGTTTCAATGTTAGGTGTGGTGTAACGTTATGCATGAAGATCTGGAAAGCATTAATCAGACCAGCCAAAGACCTCTAACCGTCTGCACATATCCTGAGGCGAGGCTTTTATTCATTAGTAATAACAATATAATGATATTTTTGTAATCAAAATAATTTTTTTACATATTATATGTGTCGTGCATTCTTCC
The DNA here is from genome assembly GCA_039654325.1 of Tandanus tandanus. NCBI lineage: Eukaryota > Metazoa > Chordata > Actinopteri > Siluriformes > Plotosidae > Tandanus > Tandanus tandanus. The sequence goes on along the minus strand of JBCNYH010000017.1, from coordinate 3,094,058 downwards.
TCTTCCATGAATAGTTTTTTGTACTCAGTGGCGTTGTCTCCATGGTTACCTGTGCAGTGTTCATAAGACTCAGCTCACTTCTGAAGCTCACCGTCCTGCTGCTGGTTGCGACCGTCTATACTTATTTTGTTGAGGTGGCCTTCCATACTCTTTATGTCAGTCAACAAGAGCAGGAGCAACTGTCCAGGTAAATGTCTATGAGGAGAAAAGAATCATGTGTTTTAATGCATTATTTCAGCTCAAACTTATGTGTGTCATTTTCAGATCTCACTACCTGAGAAGAAAAGGCATCTCCATTCTGTTAATGGCCATGTTTGTTATCGCTGTGTTCTACAATGGGCGCCAGGTACGCTTATACAGCACAGATTTTGCTGTAGCATAAATATTTACTCAAAATTCATCCATCCATTCATTTTCTGAGCCGCTTAATCCTAATTAGGGTCGCGGGGAGGCTGGCGCCCATCTCAGCCAACTCTGGGCGAGGGCGGGGTACACCCTGGACAACTCGCCAGGCCATAGAAGGGCTAACACACACACACAACCACACTAACATCTAGGGGCGATCTGGAACAGCCAGTAAGCTTTCTGGGCATGTTTTTGGACTGTGGGAGGAAACCGGAGTACCTGGAGGAAACCTGAGTACCTGGAGCACGGGGATAACATGCAAACTCCACACACAAAAAAAAGAAAAATGACAAACAGCTCCTTTAAGTCTATCTATATTGTTATTTCACAGTAATTATGTGTAATATGTTAGATGAGCTTTAAACCACTTTGGCGAAAGTAATCTTTTTGCCCTGTGACAGTGGGAGGCCACAGCCAGACTGGACTTCCTGTGGCGTCTGCAGGCTCAAAAGGAAGTGGAGGATATGCGAGAGCTGAGAGAACACAATGAGTGTCTTCTGCACAACATCCTGCCTGCACATGTCGCTCACCATTTTCTGGAGAGGAACAAGAACGATGACGTGAGTGACGGCACCAGGGTATCACGGCAACCGTTTACCAGTGATCCTATATAGGGACAGTGATGCAAAGCTGGGAATATACAAATTATCAGGCAGTACTTGGAACTTCATTGAGGCTAAAGGGCTTAGCCGAGAACACTATCTTGTTTATATGAACTCATTCGTTGTAGGATGTTTTTACTGTAACAGCTAATTTACAGGAAATTATACAGCAAGCTCTCCATTTCCTTCTTCCATTCTTTCAATAATTTGCCAAACTATTAGGGTAGCAGGGAGGCTGGGGTCTAGCTCCGCCAACTCTGGACGGGGTACACCCTGAACAGTTCGCCAGTCTGTTGCAAGGCCAAGACACACAATCATTCATACTCTTACTTACACATATGGGCAATTCGGAAAAGACAGTTAGCCCGAAGTGCATGTCTTTGGACTGTGAAGCGGACGTTCTAACCATTATACCATTGTGCCACCGGGCCTCCATTTGAACTGATTAAACAAGTGTAATTGTTGATATGGCGAGGTTTCCTGATATAGGAAATTTTTCAGTACAGAGGAGTTTACACTCTGATATAACATGACCATCTGCATTTGTTATTTCTGCCCAAAGCTGAGTTCTGGTGGAGGTACAGTACTCACTGATGTGTTTGTCTGTTCGTTCTTGAGCAAAATCCTGACTACAGCCGTTCACGGATTTTCACCAAACTTGGTAGGGACACTACCCAGAGATGATTTGATTCTGGAATGTCTGGGTCAAAGGTCAAGGTCATAGTAAGGTCACACACAAAAAAAAACGTTTGTAGATATAATGTCAAAGTGAGTGCTGATAGACATGACGTTTCTATGGAACACGGATGAAACCATGAATGGACTTACAAATGAGACAGTTCGCTTTGATCTTGAGTGACCTTAAAAGGTCAAACCCCAACCATCTTCATCCTTAAAGGAGAGAGTTTCTTCAGTAATTTGGTCATGTTAACATACTACAGAACATATTATAAGATGAGCACATAGGTAATTAAACCCAGTACCCATATAGGACTTATTTGCTACATTAGCCACACTACGTTGCAAAGGTATGAGTGCCCCTTTTTTTGCTTTTTTTTTAAATTTGTCTTATTAATTTTAAGAGAGAAAATCTAAGGCTGGTGAGGGACTGTTTTGTGGATGTTCAACAACCCCAAATGTAACTATAAACAAATAAGAATCATGAGGTTGCTGCGAAACAGTGTGGAATCGTGGGGTAATGATTAGCATAATCGCCTTTCAACAAACTGGGGGTTCGACCTAGAGTCAGTTCTGAAAAATGTTCTCTGTTTTCTTTCAGGAGTTATACGCACAGTCATATGATGAAGTCGGTGTGATGTTTGCCACCATTGCTGGCTTTAACGAGTACTACGAGCAGAAAGAGATCAGTCACGAGGGGGTGGAGTGTCTCAGACTCCTCAACGAGATCATTGCTGACTTTGATGAGGTGAGGAAAGAATCTTCCGGAGTTAGTCACTTATCTGATCACCATATAATGATTTATTAAAAGAGTCCACTCAATTTTGAGTCTGGTAAAGGAAGTGTGAAATACCTTTTCTGCTTCTCTCTCTGGGACAGTTGTTAGACGAGACCTACTTTTTGGATATCGAGAAAATCAAAACCATTGGGAGTTGCTACATGGCAGCATCCGGCTTATCACCTAATAAACAGGTCAGTCGTGCTGTTAGCTGGTTTCAAAATACCCTCTTAGTAGGAGATGATCATTACTCTTGAGTTCCTGGTTGTCTGGCATTAGAAGAATCTAGAGTAAAATTTGCATTCCTAGGCAAATTCTAACCAGGTATTACTGTATGCCATAGATTTCAATAGGTCAGAAGGTGTTGATTAATTTCCTATAACTGCAGTTCATATGCCTTTGAGGATATGATATGACAATATGTGACTCCATGTGAGAAAGCCTGGCTAAAGTCACTTATGAAGTCTTCTGTATTGTTAGGATGGACAAAGTCCAATAAACTTTTAATCCAAATTTAAACTGATTATCTCCAATATTCTCCGACATATTGAAATTTTCATAACATTTGGTTTAGGAGTAGGACATGGCTCTGGAATGAACCCATTAAATTTTGAAGGTGATCCATGCATAGTATCATATTGGAAAAAAAAAAATCCAAAATAAAAAAATCCCTGGGCGGCACGGTGGCGCCAGTGGTTATCACGTCCGCCTCACAGCAAGAAAGCCTGGGTTTGATTCCTGGGCTCGGGAGTTTCTATGTTCTCCCTGCGCTTGCGTGGGATCCCTCCAGGAACTCCGGTTTCTTCTCTCAGTCCAAAAACATGCACAGTAGGCTGACTGGTAGTTACAAATCTCCCCTAGGTGTGAGTGTGAGTGTGAATGGTTGTATGTGTTCAGGGTGAACCCGGCCTTCGTCCAGAGTCGGCTGAGATAGGCGCCAGCCTCCCTGTGACACTTATTAAAATTAATTAGATTAGGCTGACTGGCTGTTCCAAAATTGCCCCTAGGTGTGAGTGTGAGTGTGAATGGTTGTGTGTGTTGCCCTGCAATGGTCTGTCGAACTGTTCAGGGTGTACCCTGCCTTCGCCCACTGTCAGCTGAGATTGGCTCCAGCCTCCCTGTGACACAAGTAGCAGTTTGGCAAATAAGAATGAGAGAAGGAGTCTCCAGCTTCAGTGCTGTAAGCCTCACAGCTAAAGTTGTGACTTTAAACGGAAGTTAAAGTTCCACAGCATTAAACAAGAGTGTAGATCCACGTAAATGACAGGAATGAAGTCTTTCGTTACTAACCATGCTCCCTGATACTGCTGTGAGCGTTATACTGTATATGACTTGCAGAGACAAATAAGTGAATAACAAGCCGGAAGTTGAAATGGGCATTCGAGTGTTAAAAAATTTTAAACTGTGTTCACTCTCTGGCACTTCAGAGCCGTGGTGGCAGCGACTGGCATCACCTGAGCGAGTTGGTGCTGTTTGCTCTGGCGATGCAGGAGACCTTGACGGAGATCAACAGGCACACCTCCAACAACTTCCAGCTACGTGTCGGTAAGGTCTCACAAAACGCTTGATCATATCTCCAAATGTTTCAGAAGCTCCAGATTTATTTATAATGTGTAAATGAGCATTTTGCAACTTTTTCACAAATATCTTCAGCATTCTATTTTTACTTGCCACATATATACACACTTATTAAAAAGCTTGATTGATTATTCAGCTGATGATATCTCTGGAGTAGATAGGATGATGGCTTTGGTCAAATGTCCATCGTTGGGAGCTTGAATGGGGCTTAAACCCAAAACCTTCTAATCACTGACCCAGACATTTTAACCATTGATATGTTACTGCTGTATTTATCTGCTAATCACACAGGAATCGCGCACGGACCCGTCATTGCCGGAGTCATCGGCGCAACTAAACCGCAGTATGATATCTGGGGGATGACAGTTAACCTGGCGAGCCGTATGGACAGCACAGGCATCAGTGGGAGGATCCAGGTCCCCGAGCCCACCAAGATGATTTTGTGCAACTGGGGATTTGTGCTGGAGCTGCGTGGAGAGATCTTCATTAAGGGCGTGAGCGAGCGGCAGGGACGCTTACGCACTTACTTTATCAACAACAGCAGGGCTTACCGTAACATCAGTACGTCCATGAAAGGGGAAAAGACAGCAGGACGCAGCGTAGGGAGGAACACACTGGCTTCTGTGGTGTTTAATCTCCTCCGGGCCATCCAGAAAGAGAAGCAAAGTGGCACCGCTGGACGATTTTCACTGTCCACCAACAACATGCAGTGTTAGTTTTAAATATGAAAAGTGGCAGGAGCTATAAAATGAACTGTACTTGTTGCCTTGATCCTTCAAGAGAAATTTCTCCACACTATGTTTTCCTGAACAGTGCAGTTATAAACCACAAAATTCACAATTTATTTTAATTCATGTTTTCATGCCATTTCAAAGGTTACAAAGCTTTTTATTCATGCAAAATTTTTCTGTGACATGGTAAAATTTCCTTTTAAGTACCCCAAGGACCATTTTGATTTAAATGGATTGAGGCAATTATGTACATTGTACCTCTCCAATATGAAATTCATAGTCCTGAGCCATCACTTTCACTTCATTATTGTTTTTAACATACCATAATCAATGACTTTTCCTTTGGTTCGCTTCTTTCATTGTTGTCAAATTAAGGGCTCTTTAATTACTTTATTTATTAAATTCATTTTTTCATAATTAACACTTGGTGACTTTAAAAGCAAAAATTAGTAAAGAGAATAGCTTGACGAATTCAGGTTCAGAACTCGGACTGAAGCAGACCTACCTTGGTACCTCAGGAGCAGAACATGCTTAATTCTGTAAAGGAACTTGGTCATGATGGGAGCAGACCTTGGTTTATTTAGAAATAGGACTTTTCAAATTCAAGATTAATTCTTGGCTAATTCAAGATCCGAACTTGTTAAATTCAGAGGCAGAACTTTGTGAATTCAGGATCCAAACTTGGTGAATTCAGGATCCAAACTTGGTGAATTCAGGATCCAAACTTGATAAATTCAGGATCAGAAAGATTAGAACTTGGTAAATTCAGGATCAGAATTTGATAAGTTCAAGATTAGAACTTGGTAAATTCAGGATCAGAATTTGATAAATTCAGGATCAGAACTTGATAAATTCAGGATCAGAATTTGTTAAATTCAGGATCAGAATTTGATAAATTCAGGCGCAGAATTTGTTAAATTCAGGATCAGAATTTGATAAATTCAGGCGCAGAATTTGTTAAATTCAGGATCAGAATTTGATAAGTTCAAGATTAGAACTTGGTAAATTCAGGATCAGAATTTGATAAATTCAGGATCAGAACTTGATAAATTCAGGATCAGAATTTGTTAAATTCAGGATCAGAATTTGATAAATTCAGGCGCAGAATTTGTTAAATTCAGGATCAGAACTTGATAAATTCAGGATCAGAACTTTGTGAATTCAGGATCAGAACTTGATAAATTCAGGATCTGAATTTGATGAATTCAGGATCAGAATTTGATCAATTCAGGAGCAGAACTTTGTGAATTCAGGATCAGAACTTGATAAATTCAGGATTAGAACTTGATAAATTCAGATTCAGAATTTGATCAATTCAGGATCAGAACTTGATAAATTCAGGATCAGAATTTGTTAAATTCAGGATCAGAATTTGATAAATTCAGGAGCAGAATTTGTTAAATTCAGGATCAGAACTTGATAAATTCAGGATCAGAACTTTGTGAATTCAGGGTCAGAACTTGATAAATTCAGGAGCAGAATTTGATGAATTCAGGATCAGAATTTGATCAATTCAGGAGCAGAACTTTGTGAATTCAGGATCAGAACTTGATAAATTCAGGATTAGAACTTGATAAATTCAGATTCAGAATTTGATCAATTCAGGATCAGAACTTGATAAATTCAGGATCAAAATTTGTTAAATATAGGATCAGAACTTGATAAATTCAGCATCAGAACTTGATAAATTCAGGATCAAAATTTGTTAAATTCAGGATCAGAACTTGATAAATTCAGGATCCGAACTTGATAAATTCAGGATCAGAATTTGATAAATTCAGGATCAGAACTTGATAAATTCAGGATAAGAACTTGATAAATTCAGGGCAGAATTTGATAAATTCAGGAGCAGAACTTGGTAGATTCAGGATCAGGACCTGGTTAATTCAGGATCAGAATTTTATAAATTCAGGATCAGAACCTGGTAAATTCAGGATTCGAACTTGGTAAATTCAGGACTTTATCAATAACGTTATAGTTACAAAAATGTTAAAAATGATAATGAAATAGGATGATAGTTTTCCAGGATATGACAGACACAGCTTATTAAATATCATGAACAATCCCCTTCACACGTGTAGCAGTTATAGCGTGTCCTTGTAGTTATAGCACAATGGTAGCAGTTGTGAAATTTTATCCTCAAGTTGTGGTGGTGTTTGTATCTATTAAATCTCTTTGCCATACTTGAGGCATAGTAACATATTTGTTTTAGTTTCATATTTATATCCATTATATACAGTAATATGTGCAGTCAAAGCCAAAAGAGTCTCTAAATATCCTGTGTCAAATTGAGTTGTTCTTTATTTTAGAGAATCGCCATTTCAAGGCCATGATGGCTTACAAATACCTCAAACTTACTCAGATGCATATTGTATAATATTTTCATAATGTGTTGTATTGTACTATATTATATTGAAATATTTTGTACTGAACATATTAAAAACAATACAATTTCTACCTCTGAAGTGAGTGATTTAGTTGTGCTAGCATGCTAAGTTGAGCTACTCTGTTAAGAGGCAACTCAAACGAAAACCAAACCGATCTTTGTACATTTTTGTAAACTGTTTACCCCAGTAACATGTGTACAATCTAACATCTTGAATTGAAGTAACAACTCTCACTCACTCACTCACTCACTCCTTTGCCAAATTGCTTACTCCTACTGGGGTCACGGATCAACATTGGGCGAAGGTGGGGTTCACCCTAAACAGCTCACCAGACCATTGCAGGGACAACACACACAACCATTCACACTCACATCCACACCTGGGGCGATTTGGAATAGCCAATTAGTCTAATGTGCATGTCTTTGGACTGTAGGACTAAATTGGAGTGCACAGTTTACTCCGGACAGAAGGTCGGGACCTTCTTGCTGTGAGGCGGACGTGCTAACCAGTACCAGTAACCACCATGCCGCCCTGAAGTAACATTTTCTTCTATGAATTCTGCATGACTTCTTTTGTGAACATTAAAAAACAGCCCGGTGTGATAACTAATTTCATGCACTGGATGTTGAAGACAGGAAGAGGATAGTATATGTATATATATATATATATATATATATATATATA
>JBCNYH010000017.1:3063300-3073476 GCA_039654325.1 Tandanus tandanus | reverse complement strand
AAAGTGCCAAACATATCAAACTCGCGGGCCGCAGTAACATTAAACTTTCATATTAAGGCGGGGGCCACAAACTATCGGCCGCGAGTTTGAGACCCCTGGTTTAGGCAGTGGTAAGGCAGGTGAGTTTGGGTGGTGGTACAATGGGTGGGTTTATATATATATATATATATATATATATATATATATATATAAATACTGTATTAATCCCACAAGGGAAATTATTGCCTCTGCATTTAACCCATCCAAAGTAAGCACACACACACACTCTTGGAGCAGTGGGCTTCCACAGTGGGCACCCGGAGAGCAGTTAGGGGTTAGGTGCCTTGCTTAAGGTGGCGGAAGGGAAGGTGGAGCTCACTCCCCCACCGACACACATTTTTCCTACTGGTTCGGGAATCGAACCAGTGACCTTTCGGTCCCAAAGCTGCTCTTCTTACTATTAGGCTACGGCTGCCCCGTATTGCTATATACCTTCCAAGGCGTCAGTGCAGGGTGGACCCAGGTTTATCTTCTTTAAAAAAAAATTCTAACAGAAATTAAACCAGAACCGACCGGCAGTGTAACCGGAGTGAACCGGTTTTACCTTTTAAAAAACATTTCAGGGTTTACTTTTCTCTCCTGAACAGAGAGAAAGAAAAGGTGCACCATTTGTTGGTGTGTTTATTTATTACATACATCTTTTTGCATATAAAATCTTTAATCTATTTTTTTATTTTTATAATTATAAATGATTTACTGTAATATACTTTTATGTATAATTTATTACTAATAAAAATAAAAGCCTGTGTAATTACAGGTAGGCTTATCAGACATGGTTTGATTATTTGATTGTCCTGTTCCCGTGGTTACCTGACCGCCATCACATATCACTTCCCCTGTCTCCAGACAGTCTGTTTGTTTTTCACATGAGAGGCGGGGCAGGGGGTGCATCCAGCAAACATATTTACATACTTTTACATCATGTATTATTGAGGACAAATCCAGAGACACATGAATCACCCCGTGTTATTTTTACCCTAAATAAGTAAAATATACATGGCCAACTTTTATTAACTCAACAGAGACTTTTATTACAGTGACATGGAGTCACACACTAAAGCCAGATATTTGGGAGTGTGTGCGCTCGGGGTGTTTATGCTTATACACTGAAGGTGGTTTGTTCCATTGGATTTTTTAAAAACATCTGGTCTGTGATGAAATTGTGACCCGCTGTGATCCACAGATCTTGGACTGTCTGTCGGACTGCATGGCTTTCGGTGCGTTGAAGCCCTGCGGGACGTGTCAGGGTCAGCTCGTGTTCAAGAGCGACGCCTACTACTGCACAGGAGACATCTCTGCCTGGACAAAGTGCGTGTTCAAGACTCAGACACCCGACCGGAAGGACTGGGTCACTCCGAAGGTCCGTTCCTGTTTTATCTTTTCACAAATAAATCGGTGTTGCTTTAAACATTACGCTGATTTCTTTCTTTGTGTTTTTTAAGGAGTTTCATGAAATTTCCTACTTAAAGAAGTTTAAGTTTAAGCGCCAGGATCGGCTTTTTCCTAAAGAACCTATCGCCGCCGCTGCTACTGCGTCGACCTCGGCCGCTTCGACGTCTGCCTCTGCTACCTCTAGCACCTCCGGGTTTCCCGCCGAGCTTCCTACAGAAGTGTCCACAGGTCTGTGTCGAATGCATGATGAGGGAGATGGTGTCCTCACACGCTGTTCAGAACAGTGTCTCGGGCAGCTTTTCCCCCCTGTGTAAACACTGTACGGAGTCTTCTCTCCTCTCTGTTAGAAACCGAACATTATTCCGGTGTGTGCAGATAAGCCTCTGAGCGGGCTGAAGGTGCTGGCTGTGGGGAAGCTGAGCAAGAATAAGGACGAGCTGAAAACTGTAGTGGAGGAGCTGGGAGGGAAAATGACCAGCACTGTTAATAAAGCCACGTTCTGCCTCAGCTCCAGGAGTAAGTGATTGTATACATGTGTGAGTGAGAGCAGGAGCGAGCGAGTGTGAGTGAGGGCAGGAGCGAGCGAGTGTGAGGGAGGGCAGGAGCGAGCGAGTGTGAGCGAGGGCAGGAGCGAGCGAGTGTGAGCGAGGGCAGGAGCGAGCGAGTGTGAGCGAGGGCAGGAGCGAGCGAGTGTGAGCGAGGGCAGGAGCGAGCGAGGGTAAGAGAGAGCGTGGGAAAGAAACTGTGTGTGTGTGTGTGTGTGTTTACTGACATGACATGCTATTTAAATGGGGAAAAAAGTAGTGATGTTTCTCATGTTGTATTTTAGAGGAAGTTGAAAAGATGAGTAAGAAGATGGAGGAGGTGAGGGACGCCGGCGTCCGAGTCGTGGCTGAAGACTTCCTCACTGATATCAGATCTTCGGGCAAAGCGCTCCGAGAGCTCATATCCCTACACGGTATCTCGCCCTGGGGCGCCGAGGTCAAACTCGAGGCCGAGGCTTCATCATCGGCTGCAAAATCCACCGGAGCGTCCAAGAGCTCAGGGAAGAGCAAAGAGGAAGAGGGTTAGCATCATGGTTTCATTGCTCACGCACCTCACATCAGTGTTTAGAGCATCACCGAAGGGCCAGGACACTGTATCCTAAATTATTTACCTTCAGGAGTTTATAAGTGTTGAACAGAGCAAAAACATATTTCTCTGCCTCTGGGGAAACTCAATTGTGAAAACAATGTAAAGCGCATGAATCGTTATCTCTTACACCGTTTGGTTGTCATTTGATTGTTTTCTGAACATATTGACCTTTTATGGGCGTGGCTAAATGTAAATGAACTGTGCTTTAAATACATGTGAAACTTCTGAAAAAAAATTTATTTTGACCTCAAACATTTATACACAGTTTTACTAGATGATTGATAAATGAAGTTCTTTGTTCTTTAAAAAATGTTTTAATATTTGTAGTATTATTTAATATGTTTTATTTTATTTTAACATCAGTGATATAAGGCAGTGTTAGGGCTGGTTGACGTGACCTAAAAGTTATATCGCAATATCTTCTGACATTTTCACGATAATATTTAATCACGATATATTGTGCTATAAAAATGTACATATCATGATACAAAAGTTTGCTGATGTATTGCCCCCACCCTAGTGTACGTGTATGTATGTAGATATGGGCTTTTTTAATCATGTGTTTCCACAGGTGGCAGTAAGTCGAAGAAGATGAAACTCACGGTTAAAGGTGGAGCAGCAGTTGATCCGGACTCGGGTACTACACCAGTTCCTAGTTTTGTTTACACTTTACTCTGGTAATTTCTTTTCTTATTGCTGACGATGTATCTCGGTGGTGGTGGTGGTGGTTGTCGCTTAGGTTTGGACGACTGTGCGCATGTGCTGGATCAGAACGGGAAGATCTTCAGCGCGACACTGGGGCTGGTGGACATTGTCCGTGGTACAAACTCCTACTACAAACTCCAGCTTCTGGAGGATGACGTACAGAAACGGTGAGCGGCCGCTGTGGCGGGGATTTATTTTTCTCAGAGTTGTTGGGGGCCCCCACGTAATGCCGACGCTCTATTCTGTCCTTCCGTTCGTTCGTGCATCCCCATCCTTGTATGGGCTGTGACTTTCAATTCGTCTGTGGCACCTGCCTTAAACTTGGTGGAAATGTGTAGGATTGTAAGGTGGTGTGTTGCGTACCAACATTAGGTCACTGTGACCTTGGCTTTGACCTTTGACCCCACGTAAAGAAAAAGCATGTATGGACCATGTTTCCTTTATGCCTACCCTCACATATACCAAACTAGGTATACTTTTTTGGGAAGGATCTTGGACTGTTATGCACCGACATGGGGTCACTGTGACCTTGACCTTTGACCCGACTAAAAGAGAAAACTTGTCTGGGCCAGATTTCCTGTTTACTCTCAGGTATACCAAACTAGGTGTACTTATACATCTTGGGAAGGGCGAGTGTCGCATACCGATATTGGCCCGACAAGGGTAAATTTAAATGTTTAACACCCTCGTGTGTGTGTGTGTGTGTGTGTGTGTGTGTGTGTGTGTGTGTTTTGCTTCAGGTACTGGGTGTTCAGGTCCTGGGGTCGAGTCGGAACCACCATCGGAGGAAACAAACTGGACAAGTTTTATGACAAGAACACCGCCATGGATAACTTCCGCAGTGTGTACGAGGAAAAGACGGGCAACTCCTGGACCGCGAGGAGCTTCACCAAATATCCCAACAAGTTTTATCCTCTGGAGATTGATTACGGGCAGGTACGCACGCCATCTTCATCCACAACTCTCTGCAGCTTTTTTTTTCTCCTGTTGTTATTTTTGTGTGTATATGATACATTTGATTAGTATAAAAGCTCTCTCTCTCTCTCTCTCTCTCTCTCTCTCTCTCTCTCTCTCAAAATCTTTCCCACTATAACACTCTTCTTATTTCTCTCGCTCTCTCTCCCATTCTCTATCTTCCCCTCTTTCTCTCTCTTACCCCTCTCATTCTCTCTTCCAATATCTCCCCTCTTTCCCATTCTCTCTTTCTTTCAATCTTCCCCCTCTCGCCCTTCTTCCTCTTTCCCACTGTCCTTCTCTCTTTTTCTCTCTGTCCCACTCATTCTCCCTCCTCTTCCACACCTGCCCTCTTTCCTTCTGTCCCTCTCTCTCTCAATCTTTTCCTCTCTCTACCCCTCCTCTCTCCCTCCTCTTTCTTTCCTTTTTCTCCCTCTCTCCCGCTCTTTCCCACTCAATCACTCTCCCCTAACTCGAAATCCTACTCTCTCCCTCCCTCTATTTATGCAGGATGAAGAAGCGGTGAAGAAACTGACGGCGAGCAGCGGCACCAAGTCGAAACTCGCCAAACCAGTACAAGAGCTCATCCGCATGATCTTCGACGTGGAGAGCATGAAGAAGGCCATGGTGGAGTTTGAGGTGTGTGTGACTCGGAAAATGTTTTAAATCTCTCTCCCTCTATCTCTCTCTCTCTAACAGAAGTGTGTTGTATGGAGTGTGTGAAATGTAAATTCCCCCCCTACCCGAACAGATTGACCTGCAGAAGATGCCTTTGGGGAAACTGAGTAAGAGACAGATCCAGAGTGCGTACGCTCTCCTCTCCGAGGTTCAGCAGGTCAGTTTTCACTTTGTCCCACACTTTATACACCTAGATGTGAGAGTGTATGTGTTAATTTCCTAGTCTGTTTAATTTCTGTCCATGTCTGCACCAGGCGGTGTCTGATAACGCATCAGAGGCTCTGATTTTGGACCTGTCCAATCGCTTCTACACTCTGATACCGCACGACTTCGGCATGAAGAAACCGCCTCTGCTTAATAACCTGGACTACATTCAGGTGAGACGCTGGAAATATTAAAGCCTCCAGACACAATTCTTCAAAAACGTTTGTGTGTGTGAATGTGCTGGACAATAGGCAAGGGGTGTGGAAAGTTCTTCATGACATATTACAATTTATTTATATATAAACACACTGAACCAAATTATAAACGCACCATGTAACAAAATGCATGATATCATTTTATTATGGTCCCGCAAAGAAATTAAATTGGAACACACACATTGAGGCATCAGTCAACCAGAGTTTTCATCAATTCTCAACAAAAAATGTTCTCCGGTTGGCCGCAGACACTCAAAACAGCACCGGTGGGGTCAATGTCTGAGTTTCACACAGTCAGTACCTGGTGTGTCTACCTCTTTCATCTCGCAGGGCTACACATCTCCTTCTCATGGATGCCACCAAATGGTCAATTGTGGCTTGGGGAATGTTATCCCATTCCTCGACCGGTGCTATGTGGAGTTCTTGGACATGGGCAGGAACACGACAGCGGATCCGACGGTCTGGAGCATCCCAAATGTGCTCTATGGGATGATCCGACGGTCCGGAGCATCCCAAATGTGCTCTATGGGTGACATGTCTTGAGAATAGGCAGGCCACTGGAGTACAGGGATGTTTTCCGCTTGTCATGCTGGAACGTGCATAACCCCACCACCTCCATGGGCCACTCTTCGGACAGTGGTGGTGTCGTTATAGCGTTCATTGGTACAATGCCATATGTGCAGTCTTTCATCCGCGTGAGACGCATTAAAGCGAGCTGTGTCGGAGAAAACGACCTGTCTCTAGCGTGCCAGATTCCAGCGTGCATGTGCAGTCGCCCAAGCGGTCACGTCCAAACCGAGATGAGGACGGTGGGAGCGCAGACCTCCTTCCATGAGGCGATTACGTACTGTCTGGGCCGAGATTGTTCTGTTCTGTGCACACCAATCGTCTCTTCTCTTGTCCTTCTTGCCGGTCTTAGCACTCACGCAGGTGCTGCAGACGAATATACCGGTCTTGTGCCGGGGCCGTTTCATGTGGTCTGTGGGAATGCGGTTGATTGACCGTTGTACCAAACTGCAGGAAACAAGTCTTAGATGGCTGATGGTGGCATGATGAACATTCAATGCAGCTGCCACAGCTCTGATTGTCATTGTCATAGGGTGGTTTTTTTATTGGCCCCAGCCCAAGGTACTGCTCAGTACTGCTCATACCGTCTGGACAGTGTCTGTAACTACAGCACGTGCCTGATTTGGGCATTTTCTAAAAATACAGGTTACATGTCATATGTATATGTATATATTTATATATGTATGTATGTATGTGTGTGTGTGTGTGTGTGTTATTTTATTATTTTCTTAATAAAACCATGTTATAGGAATGATCTCATCACATGACGAGAAGGGTCAGAGTTCATGTGCATGTGTGAAACATCCAGAACACTGTGTCCTGTACGGTACATCTTAATAAACTGTTTCTCGGTCGCGCAGGCGAAAGTGCAGATGCTGGACAACCTGTTGGACATCGAGGTGGCGTACAGTCTCCTGCGCGGCGGAGCCGAGGACAACAAGAAAGACCCGATTGACATCAACTACGAGAAACTCAAAACCAAGATCGAGGTTTGCTTCCTACTTCCTGTTTTAAAACGTGTGAAGATCCCGTCTCTGTAGCGCGGGATCCCGAGTGCATAGCGCCGGCGGCGATGTTGATGACTGCATTGTGTTGGTGTGCAGGTGCTCGATAAATCTTCAGAAGAAGCTCAGATCATTGAACAGTACGTGAAGAACACGCACGCCGCAACCCATGACACCTACACGCTCAAGATAGATGAGGTAAGAGGAGTTCTGCAAAGTCCTGTCTACGTTTTTATACACACATCACTCTTTCTCTGCTTTGTTTTTTTTTTTTTTTTTTCTCCATTTCTCGCTATTCCTCCTGTTAAAAGCTAGAACCACCAAAGCTGGTAAAGTTCGGAAAGTTTTCATGCCATCTCCAGCGTTTGCATATAGACGCAACTCCTGAAACTAAGTCCTTATTTTCTGTTTATACTGATACTACTGATCTACTTTTGCCTTAAATTTTTTGATTCATCCCTCTATCATCCCTCACTTTTCTTCCCATTGCTTTCAAGTAAATTTTCTGAAGCCCAAGGGTGTAGAAGCTTAGAGAATAAAAGCTAGAACCGCAGAAGCTGTTAGTTATATATTTCCTCCCTTATAGAATTAGCACACCTTTTTCTCTGCTCCTTTTTTCTTTCTTTTTCATCCCTCCATCCTCCAAATAGAACCCACTGCTTTTCATACTAACGACACTCATCTAGCTCATCCTTCTATTCTGTCGCTCATCCCTCACCTTTCCTCCCATTAGCTTCAGTTCATATTCCACGGCCTAATTGGTACAAACACTGACGTTGGTAAATGGCATAAACTTGTTGTACCTTTACAAGTTTAACAAATTTGACTTTTTTTTACCCATCTTTTTCCTGTTGTTTTTCATCCCTCTATCCTCCCATTAGACCCCACTGATTTCACTACTTGTACATCTTTTAAGTTGGAGAACAAAACTTGGTACACGAATGCTAATGACATTCAGCTAACCCACCCTACTAGTCTTTCAACCATCCCTCCATCCATCGACCGCCAAGCTGTGTATATACGGTAGATTCAACGTGTATATATGGTATACAAGCTGTGTGTATATATGGTAGCTGGTTGTAGAGGTCAAACCCCCAAAAGCATTCAGTAATGTATACGGGATGGAAAATTTAAATTCAGTTTCTTGGAAGCTGGTAGACATCCTGTCTGTAAGAGATTCCTAATGAAGGCCTAATTTCTGATGTAACCTGTTTGCAAAAAGTGCTTGGACTCCTTGGGTCAACACTTGCAGCAGTTTTTCTTTTCTTTCAGTAGTTTTTTTATTTATTTTTTTTTTTAAAGTCCAACCTTTCAGGGAGACAGAGGCTACAGGTTTAGCACCAATCAGGAATAAACTTACTTACAGCACCTCACTGTGATATCGTGTCTCTTCAGATCTTTAAAATTGATAGAGAAGGTGAATACCAGCGCTACCGCTCCTTCAAAGAATTACCCAACCACCAACTCCTGTGGCACGGCTCACGCACAACCAACTACGCTGGCATCCTGTCTCAGGGTCTGCGCATCGCCCCTCCCGAGGCTCCTGTGGTATGAAGTTATGGACAATAAACAGTGTTCTTCTTCTCAGGCTATGGGGGGAAATGCCCCTGTTTTATCGATAGACTCGGTTTTAATGCCTGTGTCTGTGTTGTTCGTTTCCCATGTGCACTACAGACAGGTTATATGTTCGGTAAAGGTGTCTACTTTGCCGACATGGTATCGAAGAGTGCAAACTACTGCCATACGTCCCAAGCGGATCCCGTCGGCCTCATTCTGTTAGGAGAAGTTGCTCTCGGCAACATGTAAGTCATTTTCATTTCCACTTTTTTTACTGGTGTCGTTTAGCTTTTATATAATAATAATAAGAATGTTGTGTTTGTTCTTATTACAGGCACGAACTCAAAAAGGCTTCACACATCACAAAACTACCGAAAGGGAAACATAGTGTGAAGGGTAAGACCATGGGTAGATCTGGTTTAAATAAATAAATAAAAAACGTACACAGAAATTGTAAATAAATTCTCTGGTTTTGATATTTTATAGGTTTAGGAAGGACCGCCCCTGATCCCAGCGCTACAGTGTCTCTTAACGGTGTGGACGTGCCGTTGGGTAAAGGCGTCAACACGAACATTGATGACACGAGTCTGCTTTACAACGAGTATCCTCTCCTTAGTGGTCTAATTACTTAGGGTTTCGTGTTTTCTCAGCTCATTCTGCTTAAAATGCAAATTTTTTGGAGAATGCTGAGAGATCAGAGACAGGTCTGCACAATTATTAAAGATTATTGCAAAGAAAATATAAAGTATGGGTGCAGTAGTGAAGCCCTGTTAGTGCACATAATAAGGTCTTCTAGAGAATGTAGCCATAACAGTAAAAGCACTGACAGGTGAAGTAAAAATACACTGACTGTCTCATTACAGTGGTGTCTGTCAACAAGTGGGAAACCTTAGGCAAATGGTGAACAGTCAGTTCTTGAAGTTGACATGTTGGAAATTGGAAAAATGGGCAAGTGTAAGAAATTGATGTCCAAATTATCATGGCCAAACGACTGGATCTGTTTATCTCCAAAACCCCAAGTCTTGTGGGGTCTTCCTGGGATGCAGTGGGGCTCAAGGCAGGACAACTGGTGAACCACCGACAGCTCGGTGATAAATGTGGGGAGCGAAGGCTAGTACATCTGGTCTGATCTCACAGAAGAGCTTCTGTAGCACAAACTGCTGAAAGAAAGATGTCAGATTATTGTGTGTGGGGCTGCATAGATGTAGCATGGCCTCGTTTAGATATTTTAGAATTTATTTATATTTTCATTTGGAAAAAATTATAATTCTAACATTTTGATAAATTGACTGGGGAAAATCTGAAAGGGTTTTAATCAGAATCAGAATCTGAATACTTTATTGATCCCAGAGGAAATTGTGTGCACACAGTTGCTCCATACCAACTAAGAATGAGAAAGTCTCAAGGAAGAAAAATTGCAAATACCTATATATGCACACAGATATATGTATGTCTAAAATTAGAAGTTACTAATATGTATATAAACAGATACAGAATGAATCCTGTCAATGAGTGATATATACAGTATTATCAATATGATAAACAGTTGTGATCCAGTTTTGATATTATTGGGATGTTTTGTTTTTTCAAGAGAAAGGCTGGACTTGAATCATTTTTATGTAGCATATGCATATATTTATACATTCATTCATTCATTCATTTTCTGAACCGCTTATTCCTAATTAAGGTCGCGGGGAGGCTGGCGCCCATCTCAGCCGACTCTGGGC
>JBCNYH010000017.1:3035104-3046508 GCA_039654325.1 Tandanus tandanus | reverse complement strand
CCGCCCCCAAATACGCATGCGCAGCAGTTCGAAAAAAGGCGGGTGGTAGCATCGCATGTCACGGAGGGGGCGTGTGCATGTTTTCGCCCCTCCCTGGTTGGTGGTGGTCGTGTGATAGAGAAGGCAAAAAGTTGATGGGTGGGAATTGCATACGACTAAATTAGGGATAAAATGGGGAAAAATCCAAAAAAAAAAAAAATCTGAAGTGCTGGTCGAGTTGCTTGCATTACAAGTACATTGAGTTTTAGTATATACAATGGTGCTTGAAAGTTTGTGAACCCCTAAGAATTTGGTACACTTCTGCATAAATACGACTTAAAACAAGGCAAAGCTCTCAATTTACCAGTTGATCTACGTTCCTACCCTCACCGATGGTCACGAGCTTTGGGTAGTGACCGAAAGAACAAGATCGCGGAAACAAGCGTACAAATATACCTTCGCAGGGTGGCGGGTCTCTCCCTCAGAGAAAGGGCGAGAAGCTCAGCCATCCGGGAGGAACTCGGAGTAGAACCGCTGCTCCTCCGCGTTGAGAGGAGCCAGTTGAGGCGGCTCGGGCATCTGGTTAGAATGCCTCCCGAACGCCTCCCTGGTGTGGTGTTTCAGGCAAGTCCGACCGGGAAGAGATCCCGGGGTCGACCCAGAACACGCTGGAGGGACTACGTCTCTCGGCTGGTCTGGAAACTACTTGGTGTCCCCCGGAAGAGCTGGAGGAAGTGGCTGGGCAGAGGGACGTCTGGACCTCACTGCTTAGGCTGCTGCCCCCAGCGGAATATGATGATGATGACGACAGATTTTCACACAAGTTCTTAAAGTAGATTAAGTTAAATAAATGAGACCAAAATATTTGACTTGGTCATTTATTTATTGAGGAAAATGGTCCAATGTTACATATCTGTGAGTAGCAAAAGTTTGTGAACCTCTAGGATTAGCAGGTAATTTAAAGGAGAAAATAGAGTCAGGTGTTTTCAATCAGTAGGATGATAATCAGGAGTGAGTGTTTGTTGAAGTGTATCACAACATGAAAAAAGGTCGAAAATGTTTCATAGTAGGGCGCATGGTACAGCATAAAACCCACCTCCCACCTCCTCATGTACAGGTCCATTCAGCTGGTCTCGATGTTAGGATATCATCCGATGCTCTTCCCTTTACAGAGTAACGAGCCTCCTGAGACGATGCCCATATCTGCGTTCGCACAGAAACAGCGCCCATCACGTTACCCGACCTTCATGACTCCACCACGGGGGGTGTATCCCAGCTCCACCCAACCCATCTTAATGGTAACAAGCAGAGCTTCGGTCCTAAAACACTTTTACACCTGATGCAGAAAGAGTATAACAGTGAAATAACGACACGTTGTCTCGCCGTGCATCTGCAGGACAGCGATCCTCTGTTCAGTCAGTCGCCCTGGAAGAATAAACTGACCGGAAGTGATGGAGAAACGCTTGGAGGATTCCCTGTTAAATTCCTCGTACAAGTCGTGAGTGTGACGTCGCAAATAAACCCGGTATGGATTTCTCTTTTCCTGGAAAATTCTTTCAATTTTATCGTTTTCTTGTTTGTTTCAGACACGGCTGTCTAAAATCCTCATGATTAAAAAGGAACACATAAAACATTTAAAGGAGATGAACACCGAAGCCGAAAAACTGGTACATATGTTTATTTTATTATATAAGCATGTCCTGTTTATTTGGAAAGAGATTTAGAATTTATTTCAATTATTTGTTTTCCAGATCTATTTCTACCAATATCATATCATTTATATGAAAACATCATTACTATATCGTTGTTTAATTCTCAATTCCGATTGGTTGGAAAGTGTAGATTCGTTTTCAGGAACTGCTTTTTTTTTTCTTTTCTTCCCCAATTTTCTCTCCTGAGTTTAGTCATATCCAATTCCCATCCATCAAGTATCACATGACCACCACCAACCAGGGAGGGGCGTAAGCATGCACATGCCCACCTCGGTGACATGCAGTTCTATCACCCAGGGCATGCGTATTTGGAGGCGGCCTCGGAGGGAAAGCACTGTTCGCCCCTTTTGTACGAATGTTCTCACAGACGCCCTTGATTGGCTGGTGATCGCTGTGAGTGACAGGGAAGTGAATGTATGCCATCCCTCCCTCCCGTGAGAGCTCGGCCAATTAGCTCCCATAGACTCTCGGTCACGGATGGCTGCGGCATCAACCCGGATTCGAACTTGCGATCTTGTCAATGCGATACTCGGGAGCCATGTGCAATTGGAATCCTGTTTGTGTTCATTCATTAATTTGCCAAACTGCTTAAGCCTATCTCAGCCAATGAAAGCAGGGTACACCCTAAACAGCTTGCCGTTTCATCGCAGTGCCAACACACACAACCATTTATACTCACACTCACACCTAGCTTAATGTGCATGTCTTTGGACTGTGAAAGGAAACCGGTGTACACAGAAGAAAACTACACGAGCGTGATGAGAACAGGAAGACTTGACTCAGGAGCACCCTCACCAGGCCCGGGACTCAAACCCTGGATCTGCTTACATTTACGGCATTTGGCAGACGCCCTTCTCCAGAGCGACTTATATTTCATCTCATTTGTACAACTGAGCAGATGAGGGTTAAAGGCATCGCTCAAGGGCCCAGTAGTGGCAGATTGGTGGGGCTGAGGCTTGAACCCCCGACCTTTTGATCAGTAACCCAGAGCCTTAACCACTGAGCCACCACTGCCCCTATCAGGACAGGGGTTTTCATATTAACTCCGAGAGAGAAAGGGAGCCCCTGGCAAATAAACGGCTATCCTATAACAGAAACATGTTAGTGCTGGATAGTTGATGTAGCGTAAGAGGAATAAAACGCACGTTGGACGTGATGTTCTTGTTAAATCTTCAACCTCGGGGTGGTTTATCTGATCATGAATGTTTAATCTTTCAATTCCCGTCCATGTTCAGAAGTCCTACTCCATGCCGATCGAGTTGGACTTCCAGAGGAAGTACGCGACCACAGTGCTGGATCTGGAGCAGCTCAATAAAGACCTGAACAAAGTCCTGCATGAAGTCCAGCAGTTCTGTTACGAAGTGAGTGAGCGTGTCGCGAGAATCTTTACTCCACTGGAAGTGCTGGTTAATGTAAACTCTGTTCATCTTCATTCTGATGGAATCTGTCAGGTTTCAGTGTCGAGACACTTAACACGTGAGAGCGTCTACTCAGGCCGTGTTTATGTAACTGTGTTGCTTGCACAGCTGGCCCCGGATCAAGGCATGCAACCTGCGGATCAGCCCAGCGAGCTGCGCAGACGCTGCGAGGACGAAGCCCAGGAAATGGTGAGGATGACCAATACTCTGTCTGATGGAGAACAGCGCGTCCAGAACCCTGCACTCGCGCAGCTCATTTCCCGTCTCACGGCTCTCCTGCTGCAGATCAGGGTGAGACCCAGAACCACTGTCTCACATCTGGACTCACTCAGATGCCGAATTCATTACCGCTGATTCACTCGTTTTGGGGATTATTGGGGTTTTTTTTTTTTTTTTTTTTTGCAGTGCTTGGCAGAAGGCGGTGACCTGAATTCATTTGAATTTAAATCATTGACTGACTCCCTGAATGACATCAAGAACTCCATAGACAACTCCAACCTCAGGTAAGACACAACATATTTATTATGGCGTTAATGTCTTTAAGAGATTTTAAGGCGCGTACACCAAAAGAAATTCCAGAGGATGAGAATTAGGCATCCAATTTGAACCAGTCAAACAACGGTTTTTTTTCTACACCAATCACAATTCTCGACATCCAATAACAGGTGTGTGTGTGTGTGTGTGTGTGTGTGTGTGTGTGTGTGTCCCCTAAACCCCGGTTGAAGTGACATTGTTCATTTATTTGCCTGAATACAGCCTGAGAGGTAAAAGTGATGTCCACTAGAGGGCATGTCTGAGTCATAACAGCCCTGTGCACCTGGATACCAAGTCCAAGTGTAAAACTGGAAAAGAGAAAATCCAACACACTCACATGTGTACTATGTATTTTTAAGTTTCAATTATGAAATAGTCATTAAAATAAAGGGTTTATGTTTTTGTAAAAAAAAGAAAGAAAAAAAAAAAGAGAGAGAGAGAGAGCTCTTCGGATTTGCTTTTTACCTCCGCCAGGACACCGTTGTCACCGGTTTGTTTGTTTGTTTTTGTGCAGTAAAATGCAGAAAGTTATCCATGGATTTTAATGTAATTTTGGTATGGAGTAGGGTCTGGTACAAGTAACAAGCTATTACATTTTGGAGGTGATCCATCCATGCGTGGGATTATGTTGAAAAATAAAATTCCGAAAAATCCTTATATGGGGCAACATTAAAAAAAAAATCCTGTCTCAGCCAGATGTTACCAGATTTAATTTTAATTCACACCAGGCATGTAGAGTACCAGAATCCTGGTGTATTAAAGACTTGACCTTGAAAGGTCAAAGGTCAAGGTCCGAAATGACGATTGTGAAAATCATGAGATCAAAAATTTTTGTACAAAGAATGTACGCTGTTTTAAAAAATCCTGAGCGAACTTGCATAATTAAGGTCAATAAGTGTAAATACTGTGTGAATAAATGTTCATCAAATTCCCACTAGGGGGAGACATTTCATTATAACTGCTAAATTATAACAAAACCTTCTTAGCTGGATTTTGCAGGTTAATCACTGCGCTTATCACCGTCGTCCATTTGTGCCTGGTGGAGGTTTGTTGCACTCTAAGTGCCCCTCTAGTTTTGCATTTCTTTTTTATGTCTTTTTTTTTCTTTTTTCGAATAAAGTAGGATCAGCAAATCGGTTCTCGTTTTGTTTTTCTCTACTCACGGGAAACAATCTGATGTGGCAGTAGTAGGGGAGCCAATCAGAACACACGATTGCTCATATCCAGTGGGTGTGGATATAATATCCTGTATTTATTTAAATAACCTGCATATTAGAATAAGTGCATTGATATAAACCTGTGATTTGCAGCTGCACTTCCGTTAGATTTTAAAAAATAAAATCGGCAGCACTGTGGTATAAGTCACATGATGAAATTGATGTAGTTCTGCTTTTCTCAGATTGAGTGTTTCTCTCTCACAGTTGTTTTCAAGACAACGTAGAGATCCATGTAGCACACATCCAGAGCGGCCTGAGTCAGCTGGGGAACCTGCACGCTTTCTCCGCCAACAACACCAACAGAACGTGACCGCTACAGAACCCAACCCCGTTTTACACACGGACTGATAAGAAACCCGAAGCGGGACGAGCTTCAACAAAAGGAGCCATTTTTAAATCCCACAATGTCTTAAAGTAGAGCGAGAAGCACGCAGACGCTCGCACAGCACGCAGAGGAGCCGTTAGCGCGTTATTATCTGTGCGTTGTGGAATCTAGGCATGGGTATGATTACAATGCGCACTGTAGGATTAACGCTGATCACCTGTCTTAATCTTAAAGTTCCTTTAACATCTCTCACCTTTTGCTCAGTTTTGGTTCTTATTTATTTTTATTTTTTAATTTTTTCCCCCTCAACAGAAGGGAATTATTCTTTAAAGACAGAAGAGATTTTTGAATATGTATATTGTAGATAATTGTACAGTTTGACGTTTTATTGGTCATGTACCTACAGACATTTTGTAACTACTAAGTATTTTTGTAAAGAGACAAATTTGGAGGTGAAGGCGGCTGTATAAATGATCTGACCCCACACACACACACCAACCCCTGTGGTTAGGCTTCGCCAATATCCTTGCGATTCTTTTCTTATTTTGGGTTTAGAATTTCCTTATTTTACTTTGAAATGATTTCTACCAGTTGTGGTTTATGTAAATTATATAAATATATACACATTTTGTTAATTTGTAATTAAACATAAAAACAGAAGATGATAGTTTTCCTGAATTTTGTAGTAAGTCAGAGACGTTTCATGTACACTGTAATCTGGTTTATTATTTTTTTTCCAACAGTAACATAGTGCAACTATTTATAAAATAAATAATTGGTTGAAAATCTCTCGCCTTTTTTTTTCCCCCTGAACATTGGCTGAAAGAGGAACAAAATGATTACACGAAAGCAATAAATCCAGCCAGAGCTTCTCTCTCCCAGTCAGAGTCCGAATCTGAACAATCTCCCGCATTGCTGCTGCCGATGGGGGAGAAATGGCCAAGACTGTCATGTGGCACTCTGAGGTGCGTGTGCTGTAGTGGACAGGTCACCTGTGTCGGTGGTGAGCGGTTTGGGGTGAAATTCACCTGCGTCGGTACAGGAGGGATGACCACCCTCATATCAGGCCCGATGGTTCTGTTAGGAGGGAAATTGTCATAATCCACTAACACGGGCTTCAGCGCAGGTTCGGATTTGGTCGGAGCCGAAACAGATCCGTTTGATTTTTGGTACTGATGGATTTCGCGCAGGTCGTCTGTCTTCACCTGGCCCGCTCGGATCCGCTCGTCGCTAGCCTGAGTGAACAGGCAGGACGTGGACTGGGAGTCGTAGCCAAGTTGTGGTTGAGAGAAAATGCCCCTCACATCCTGAGCTGGTTGAGTAAAGTTGCCCCTCAGCTCCTGTCTTTGCTGCTCCTGTTGAAGAGGGTAAGAAGCTGGCACTCTGTTGTGGATGATGGGAATGCTCGCTTTGGTCTTCATTGGAACTGGAGCTCCGACCTGACGCCGTGATTTGGCACGTCTGTTCTGGAACCATACCTAAAAGAAAAAAGGGTAGTTAAACTGTTAGTGTATCCGATATATAATATAAACCTCATCTTGATGAACTTAATATATAAAACATTTTGGGACAAAGGCTGGGTTTTCATTATAACCCTTGTTCTACACTTCTGTCCTGAGGAACCAGGATTGAACCAACTCTTCACTCATTCATTTTCTGAACCGCTTCATCCTAATACTAGGGTCGCAGGGAGGCTGGAGCCTATCTCAGCCGGCTTTGGGCATAGGCAGGGTGCACCCTGACCAACTCGCCAGTCCATCACAGGGCCAAAACACACACAACCATTTATACTGCACTTACATCTAACATTACATCTAATTTGGAATAGCCAATTAGCCTACTGTGCATGTCTTTGAACTGTGGGAGAAAACCAGAGTACCTGAAGGAAACCCATGCAGGTACTGAGAGGGAGGCATGCAAACTCAACACAGAACCTTCTTGCTGTGACGTAGACATGTTAACCACTGTGAATACCGAGCTACTCTTCAGCTTACTCGCTGTTAACCACCTCAGATTTGGGATCCTGGTTCCTCAGGATTAAAGGGCTTAATCCTGCACAGTGTTAGTGTGTTCCCTGCTCTAATAATCAGAAATTGATGATCAGCCAAGTCAGGTGTGCTAGAACAATAAAAGAATAAGACAAACAAATGTTCTCCAAGACCTGGTTAGGAACCTTTGTTCAAGCATTTAAAGTTCTTACCTGGATCCTAGATTCAGGTAAACCAGTCAGCGCCTCCAGTCTCTCCCGCAGGTAAATATCCGGGTACTTGGTATCCGAGTACACTTTCTCCAACACCTCAATCTGCTGCTGGGTGAAGTTGGTTCTCTTCCTGCGGTGTGTTAGAAGAGCCGTGCTGTCCATCATGGGCCTGCACGTCTTCACCAAAGCTGCTCTCTCGTACATGTTGTAGTCTGCGAAGACGGACAGAGATGGCAAAAATTAGGTTTTGTAGCCGACCCTTTTGGATGGTTTACAGGTCTAATTTTCTCAAGGGGTTCTATTTGGAAACTTTTCTAAAAGTGAAACCATCTGTTGTAGGAACCCAAACAACTGTACATCACTTTTAATAATGGACATGGACATAAGACAGCTGTACAGACATCCAGATGTAGATTTAGACCCCTAATGTTCAAATGAAACACAAAGAACCCTTTGGAGAAAACAGACTTGAACGGGTAACTGTGCTGACGGGAAGCAGAACATACGAAAATGGTACTTTTCCTTGTTATTGGTGAAATACTTTTATCATATTTTAAATCTTTCAGTTAAAGGTAGATTTAAATATAAATGTAAAGACAGGCCTACATGCTAAAGGTACAGAAGGTACACATGATGGCTTAACACCAGCAACAAGGAAAAGTGCAGTTTGGTATCTTTAAATGGACCATTCGAGGTTCCAAGAACTAATTTTAATAATAACCCCCCCCAAAAAAAAAAAAAAAAAATAAATAAAAAATAAATTAAATATTAAGATAGTGGAGGGTTGCCAGATTGGAATGGAGAGTGAGAAAGAACAAGCATAAAAAAGAGGGGCCAGAGAGAGAGAAGAAAAAAATAGGGACAGAGACAGGCCAAGAGAGAGAGGGAGAGAGAGACCAACAAAAAGAGAGAGGAGAAAAAAAATAGTGACAGAGACAGGCCAAGAGAGACCACCAAAAAGAGAGAGGAAGAAAAAAATAGGGACAGAGACAGGCCAACAAAAAGAGAGAGGAGAAAAAAAAATAGTGACAGAGACAGGCCGAGAGAGAGAGAGAGAGAGAGAAGAGAAAAAAATAGGGACAGAGACGGGTCAAAAGAGAAAAAAGAGAGAGAGGCCAAGAGAAAAAAAAAAAGATGGACAAAGAGACAGACCAAGAATAAAGGGTGAAGAGGGAGAGAGAAAAGGGCATCCACATTTCATCATGAACCAAACTAGTGTCACTCTCACACACAGAACCAACAACAGTTTTAAAAATGTCAACCTGGCAACCCGAAGGTGCCCCGAGTTGTTACCTGTGTGTTGCATCCTGCTGCTCCTGCTCAGGTTGTTGGCTGGAAACGCGGGGTGTTGTGGGTATTCCGTGCTCATGAGTTGGCCGTGTAGAGTCGCCATGTCCTTGTGCTTGTATCCGAGTTCAGATGGGAGTGTGTGTGTGTGTGTGTGTGGCTGTATATATAGTCCTGAACGCGGGCGGCTGATCAAAGCGCGCCGGAAGTGTGATGAGAAGCAGCGGCTCGCACCGTGCCGACCTCCGTCCACTTTGTTGTGCGCGCGCGCTGATGGGGCTGCTGCGGGTGTGAATGCGGCATCCACCCGACACGTTAGTGCACCCCTTTAACGGGCTCCCTCTCCTCCCCCGAATACACATCTGCTGAAAAAACATTTCGGGCTTTTTACCCCCGGTACATCCTGGATCCATTGACAACATTGCACCTCGACAGGCTGCAGGGTACTTAGGACAGTACACTCACTGAACCTCCTCACACTGTACTCAACCCTCACACTTCATCATTTTCACAAATTATCATTTAAAAAAATAATTACAGTCTGCAGAATGGAAATAACGGCTTTCTGAACCTTTAACATGCAGCTTTCTCACCTGGGAATTTGCACGGCCTATATAAATAAAATCAAAGTTTCGCCAACATGTACAATCTACACTAAATTAAATATTTATTAAGGGGGGTGGTGGTGGTGGTGGTGGGCTGGGTTGCAATGGGGTGTATTTCAGGAAAATGACACCCATCAGGAAAAAAGGTTGAACATACCAAGCTGACCAGATTAAACCCAACAACCTTCAAACGCTTCATGCGATCAGTATTAATATGATTGTTCTATAAACATGTGTTCAGAGTTCATTATAACTATATAGAAAGAGAGAACGTGTCAAAATAAAGCCCTAATTATATTCATATATAAACAATAACAATCCCAGCAGCGTTATTACTGTTACCACAACACACAGCCCGCACGAGCTGATTTACTCACTCATTAGCAGTTTTAACGATTCCATCATTTTGTCGAGGTATTTCCTGCATACCTTTATTCTGTTTAAAGAATGTTTTTATTTTGTGCAAATTATGAGTATTGTCTTGTGTTCCACACCTAAGAGCTTCTGTAATGACAGTTGTCCTTATCTTGTTTTTTAACTAATTTATTATTAATTAGAGCGGCGCAGGGGTTAGCATGTCCACCTCACAGCAAAAAGGTCCTGGGTTCAATTCCCGGGCTCGGGGCGTTTCTGTGTGGAGTTTGCATATTCTCCCTGTGTTTGCATGTCTTTCCTCCGGGTACTCCGGTTTCTTCCCACAGTTCAAAAACATGCACGGTAGGCTAATTGGCTGTTCCAAATCACCCCAGGTGTGAATGGTTGTGTGTGAGTGTTGGCCCTGCAATGGTCTGCGAGCTGCTCAGGGTGTACCCCGCCCTCGCCCAGAGTCGGCTGCGATGGGTGCCTGCCCCCCCAATTAGGATTAAGAGGTTTAGAGAATTAATGAATAGATTAATAATTTTAAATTGCATTGCAACTAAGCAAGTTACAATTAAAAGGAAATTACCTCGATCAAAAGTCCTGGACACACTAAATGTAAACATAAACCAGTATTTGTCTTTAATATATAAAACAAAAATAAAGCAAATCAAGTCAGATTGAATCCAGATGTTTAAGCGAGAGACCCTGACTCTAAATACTTTAGATCCTACTTCAAATCAAAGTTCCAGTAAGCAGTAGGTCTGTAACTGATGATAAATCTAAGATTAAATATTTTACATTATTTTTTTATAATAATAGCAGCGAACACATTTTAAACCAGTGTACAAAACTTCAAGGCAAAGACAACACTTGTTAAAAGTTAATTCTGTTCAAATCTCCAGATTAATATCCTTCTATGTGCAAACTCTGAGGCCGGTAGGTTCTGTTTAAACCATTTTATGGACAGTTATTTGAAAACTAAGTCCAACAATGATGTCATCAAAGCCCAAGTTAACATGTTCAAGTTCAGGAGTTTGATACATTCACACCATTAATTGACAGAATCGTGTTGGAGGTGTTAAAAGGTTAAGATTAAAATCATTTCCTGTGCAGAGGGAAACCAGTAATATAGTAAAGCCATCCTCCTCCGGTTCACTCGGGCCTTGATGACATCATTCTACGACTCAGTTTTTAATATAATCACCCAAAATTGTTTAAAAAGAAGCTAATCGGTCTATGATTTTGCAAACAGACAGATTTTAATATTAAGTTTAGATTGTGCTTAACTTTTAACAAGTTTTTCTTTGCCTTTAAATGAAAAATCTGCGGTACAGAAAAATACTCTCTCTCTCTCTCTCTCTATATATATATATCTCAACCCTATTATCTCTTTGCCCCCCACACTTTGCATCTAATTTTTTTTTATATCATTGTCATGGGTAGAGACTAGAGAGTTAAAGCACAAGATAAATTCTTCAGACTTTCTTCTAAACGAGGCTTTTATTCTTTCACATTTTTAACAATGGCATGGTGTCGAAGGTCACTGCGATCTCTACTATTGGTGTCTTAAAGGATCTTTCTAGTGATTACGGATGTTAAAGCAGGGATGTGTATTTGCCTCTTGTACCAAAATCAATCCAAAAGCACTTCAGCTTTAAAACTGACTTAAGGTAAAAGTTATTACTGCGCAATAATGTCAAAGACACTTACTAAAAATAAAAAGGTGTATGCTTTACATCCAAAAAAAGCATCACATAGAGAGAAAAA
>JBCNYH010000017.1:3019651-3033463 GCA_039654325.1 Tandanus tandanus | reverse complement strand
AGAACTACAGCTAATTAAAATAAATAAAATGAAAAGTTACCATAACATCAAATAATCTGCAGGGCTAAATTGTACACCTCCTTTATTGCTGGCAGGGTACACCGTAGATACATGTACAGCACACTTAAAACGGGACACACAAAGTTGTATTAAAATGCCCATATAGTAATTATTTAAAATATTAGTAAATGTATCCCCCACCCCCGAGTGTGTCGATTTTGTAAGAATGTTTACAAGCTGTTCAGCTTCTTTTCTTTACTTGGCCTGTGGTCCATCCTTTTCGGGTTTGTACACAAAGTCCTTGAATACACAACAGTGATTATCTTGATGGTTCATCACTACCCAGACACACCTGATGAGGTGGTTCTTAAACTCTGCTCAACTGTTGTAAAAGTGTATAGTGAGGTCATGCTTTATCCCTTTAAGAAAACATGGCTGAATTATATATTCAGGCTAAATTATCTGTTCTAAAACATCAGCGCCTTAAAATCTTGATTTAAAATGTTAAACTTTAGGCATTGGCATGATGATTAGCAATCATTCAGGAACAGCAGAGAAACTATCCAGAGAGGCTTGAACTCTTAATTTTAAAATAAAGTTTATTCAAAGGATTTTTCCATGTGATAGGAAACAGTCAAACCTTGGTGCGTTTCTTAATCAGAAAGTTAAAGCTATAAAATCAGAACTAAGCGAAGGACCATTCACTGAGGAGCCACTTTCCCACCAAGATCAAGTTCTCCAACGTCTTGACATTTAACCCTATGTTAACCAAGTTCCTTTCTAATTGTGTTAAAATTATTCCCTAGGCAAAAATGTTGATTCTGGGCCAATATTGTGTGTGTGTGTGTACAATTTCTAGGCTGTTAACCCTTTCACTTCATGTAGTGGATATACTACACTGGTTAATAGAGGCTGAAATTGTAAAATAAATTTCATAGACCCCTGTCTGAGCATAGTCCAACTTTTAACTACTTAAATATATTAGCTATATCTTTGAGCCGTGGAGCTTTTTTTAATATATAGGTTGACTTATTGGAGTAATTGAAGCTGGTTAGAATAAAATCAATTCACATACAAACCATTAATTAATCATAAATTATTCATAAATCAGCTGAGAGTCCAAGCACTGCAACGAAGAAAGAATTTTAAGTAATAAATTATATACACACACGTATAGATATATATATATACACACACGTATAGATATATATATATATATATATATACACACACACATACAACGGACAGCTGGACTCAACTTTGAGAAGCACCGGAATAAGAACTTTATTTATATGAACTTTTTTTGTTGATCGTTTCAATTCACTGTTGATCTTTAGTCTGCAAAAAAAACTCTTTACTTTGATCACCTCTGAAGCAAACAGGTCTGCTCAAGGGTTCAACAAAATGACCCTTCATACATCAAACGGTGAACTCCGAGTCTTTTGATACAACCTATTGGAGCAGATAATGACAAGCCATTATCGGTGTTGGCTGGCAGCCTCTACAGACACGACTTTCACACCTTCACGGTACGTCCTCAGACAGAGGGATTAGCTGAAAGAGCGCATTGTGAGCCTGATGGAGTTGGGAGAGGTTAGGATGGAGGGCCCACATTTAAGAGGTTGCTCTAAAACGTGAACACACACTATCAAACAAAGTCAGACAAATCCTGTAATCTAGTCTGAATTTCTGCTGGATGAAAACCTGGATAGAGGGGAATAAGTCTTGTGTTGTGGCTGGAGGAGACTGCAAATCATAAAAGCTCAATTAAAAACTACCTAGAGATTAAAAGATCTTTAATTATCTTCAGTAATCTGAACTGTAGTCCAAATCTTTTAGCTGGATGAATAAATTCTTTACAGCTCAGTTTGTTACACAGAGACATGGTTTCTTGGTTGTTTTAGAGCTCACGTTAATGAAGAATATAGAGATCAGTTCAGACAGAACAGATATTTACACATGCATAGACGGGAGATGGAACGATTCCAGACGAATCAGTTGCAAATTACGTGGTTCAAAAGATCATGATTTTGGACTGAGATCCACAAATACTCAAACTGCTTACAGGCCGATGGTTTTATAGGCTCTGGTTAATTCAGCACTGATGTGTACAATACTTAACTGGATTAAATTTTTAGTTAATTTGAGAATAAAAGTGAGTCATGGCAGCCGTGTTTCGAATCCACAACTCAAAAGTGGCTAAAAATGTAACACTCACAGGAGGTGGGCTTTCAGACGAGAAGATAAAAGGGGTATTTCGCAAAACTGAACCGGAAATATTTTTTCCCATTTAAGTTAGATCACACGAGCAAATGAAAAGCACTATGCAAGAGCACCACATACTCTGGAAATCCAGATCATTCATCTTTGAAAATGTTAAAATTTTTAAATAATGAAAGCTGAACGTTGCTGATAATCACTATAAAGCTCATAAAATCCTGTTCCTTCCTGCCATTTCACCCTCGATAAGGTCAACAATTTCTGATTTCCTTCACACTTATTGTTCATATAGATACAGAAATGGTGCGATTTATTTTGTTCAATCTTATGATAACCTCTTATTGAATTACTTGAAGTAGGATATGGAAAATTATTCAATCGTTGTGGGGGGAGGTAGTCATCGTTTACCCAAGATCGAATAAATCACATAAGCCAAATTCTATAATGGTTTTATTATTCAATCAAAAATATTTTCGACTTCTCTCCCAAATTTATAAAAGGGAGGTTGGCTTGTACCACTGCACTGACACTCAAATTTATTATAAAGATATTATTCATAATACACATTTGGATGAATTCAAGTTATTTTCCAAAAAACTAATTAAATTGTGTATTCAGCCAGTCAAGCTAGCTCAGATCTCCAGGACCTTGCCCTGCCATTTCTGTTTCACATCACTGCAGCCAGAACCTCTCGCCTACTGTATTGTCCCACGTGTGGTCTGTGTAGGATGATCCACAATGGTGGTACCTTGTTTAATAATAAAAGGATAGTATTCTTGGAAGGTCTTGCCCAAAAAATAAAAAAGTTAGGTTTTTTTTAAAAACTAGTCTTTTAATTACACACACACACGTGTTTCACAGCTAAACAAGATGCATCCTTTACACCAGACTTGAGAAAATTATTTCTCCTAGAGTTTACAATGGGATAACGCAACCCAAAAAAAATTGAAATCAACATGAACTTTAAATTACATTGTCAGGAAACCCCGCCCTTTGAAACATGTTTAGGGACCATTAGAATGCATTTCATTTTATCAGTTTACTGAACACACTTCAAAAACTCACACACACTCATTCAGGCGAACACGAGGAGCTTCGCTTAGAAACACGATTTAATTTTTAATCCAAGCCATACCAGATAACACGTCTAATTCGTTTTTTAGCCATTCTAGCTTCCTCCAGTCTTCATCTATGGAATTCCTTCTCACTGCAGAAACTGACATCTTGAACGTGGTCAGATATTTCCAATGATAAGAAAATAATTCACCAAATATAAGGATTAAAACTATTACTGGACATTTTCTCCTTTCTTGTTCAGTTTGCAGAGATATTGTTTCTTTTAAGAAATAAATGATTAAAATTGGCAAAATATTGCAGCTAATAGGATGAAAAAAATAAAAATTTGAAGTAAATGTCTAGAAATAGTTTTAATTCTTATAATAAAATAAAAAAAAGACCATATTTCAAGAGATCTTCACTGACCAAGATGTCCATTTCTGCAGTGAATAAGTTCAAAACCAACAAGAAAAAGGTAAACCAAAAACATTTTACACTTAGATATAATGCCTGTTATCTACCATAAAGTTTGGAAATTGTACTTCAATCACAGAGAACGGGTCTTATACGTAGTTTCGGTTGTAATAAGTCCTGGAGGGATGTCCAGTGAGGAAGGAAAAAAATGTTTTTAAAAAAAGTGTGAATGAATTGTTATTTGAAAGCTTCAGGTATGAGTAGACATGACTGCACGGTTGGGTGACCGTTCACCTGAACGCAACACGTTTAATAGAACGAAAAGGCCTCTAGAAGCGGACGAAGAAAAACAAAAAACCCACCACTTGAAATCACCAATTTATTCACATCTGAACTACAAGCTGGAGAGAAATATTCTCCCCGATGAAACCCACGTCCTGTGCTGTTCCCGTCTCTCGTTTCTGCGTCCTGTCAGGATGAAGATCGAGATCATTAACTTGACCAAGTTATGAGGACATAGGAGACACTCAATACACACCTCTTTTAAGGTTCTCAGCCTCAGACAAGGGACACTGCATACTACAGATACCGTCAGTGCGGTGGACGTCGTACAGTGTTGCTTCACACTGAACCAGGATTTGAAGGAGGGGTTTATATTTAGAAAAAAAGAAATAAAGTAAAAAAAAAAAAAAAAAAAAAAAACCACACACCTTTAACCTCAAATAGTGCTTCATACATGGACAGAAACAATGATGAGAAACAAATCACCTGTCCACGAAGGGGCATGTCATCTTTGACGAACGTGAACATGTCAATTTTGAAGCGTCTTACGTGGCTCGGGTACTGAACCCGATCATCCGCCACCACGGGGTAGAACGTGATTTGGTAACGGTCGGCTGGGTTCATACAGCTAATTTTAAAGCATGAAATCAAATTTGAACAAAACACGTTCTAAAGGAAATTAACATTTCTATGGCAGAGAGAGAGAGAGAGAGAGATATTACCCATTCACAATGAGATCCCAGCTCAACATGGAGCCTCTGTGATTGGTCGAAGCCCAGCAGTTTTCCAGGACCAGCTCTATATGTGGGTCAATGGACTGCATCAGCTCTACTTCGAAGTAGAGCGGGTGCTTTAGATACCCTTCTACCGGATAGTCGTCTTCCTCGTAGAAGGATTTATAAGAGGCATCTGGAAGGAGAGAAGGCAGATGGGTGTTCGTTGTCTCTCAGCACTTTGTGATGCTTCGACAGAGATTTTACATTTACTCATTTTTAAAATGTTCATGTTTCCATCCAATGAGACACAATACAACGGAGGATCCTGCTCAAGAAATCACATTAAATCCAATAAAAAGAGCAAGTTGGTGATGCTGGGCCTTAAACTCTTAACCTTCTGATCGGTAGTGTAACGCTGTAACTTCTCAGAGTCATTGCAATGGAGTAGGCAAACTAGGCAATTTCCCCAGGGCCCAAAGTTGGGAGGGGCATTAGATAGTGCTACCCAAGCAAATCAGATCAGGTCTGCCGTAAACTGTAGTGAAAGACAATACATCACCTAAAAGGGCACGCACAAGTTTGTCATTGGAGTCAAAAAGCCTGGAATGATGGGGCTAGCTAACATGAGGCCAAGTATTGGGTGTAGCGGAGCAGCATAGTTGCTAGCAAAACAAAAATATGAAAACATGTACTCTTCAGAAAGTGCAAACAAGAAAAGGAGAAATTAAAAAAATAAAATATATATATATATACACAAACAAGATAGCGGTGGGTGACAAACATGTGACAAGCTACACTGATGATGCGATGAACTTAGTCAGTTTGATGTTATCGCTAACAGTAGCTAAGTCAGTACAGTAGCTACTATGTGTATCTTGATGCATGAACAGAAAGCTAGACGTTTACTTGTACACGTGTATAAAAGTTGGAAATTTCTTGACCGGTTGCGCTTTTTGCCGCCAGTGTAGTCGAACTACTCAGCCACCACTTCCTGTATAGTTTTTGAGTGAAACGTTTTATATAAACATCTATATGGAAGTGTCTCGTGAACAAGTCGACCTTTTCAGCTGGCTGCTTGAGGAAGCTCGGTGATCTGCTCGCATTTCTATTTTACCTTCCAGTGAAGGTAGTGATCTACTAGTGGTCTCACCAAAATGGCCGGCATCTGGCTTCAAAATTTAAATCATGCACAATCCAGTTTCATTTTGAGGTCAGTGGGTTAATGGAGACACCGTTTCCCCTTCTACAAAGCTAGGACGGCGTATAACTCAGATATTTTCCACTTGCACTTTTAAATTGCACCAAATCTGGGATCCCGAGTGGTGCGTCGACAAGCAGCGTGACTATCAACCTGGAGATCGCAAGTTCGAACCTGCAGGTTGATGCTGCAGCCATTCGCAACCCAGAGTCCATGGGAGCTAATTGGCCGAGGTCTCACGGGAGGGAGGGATGGCATACGCTCCCCTGTGACTCACAGCATTCACCAGCCAATCCATGGGCATCTATGAGATCATTCGTACAAAAGGGGCAGATAGCGCTTTCCCTCCGAGTGGGTTAGGCTGCATGTGCAGCAGTTTGTAAAGAGGCGGGTGGCAGCATCACATGTCATGGAGGGGGCATGTGCATGCTTATGCCCCTCCCTGGTTGGTGGTGGTCGTATGTGAAAGGGAGGGAACACAAATAATAAAAGTACCAAATTTGATTAAGGAGTATTGGATTAGAATCGCTGACCACAGCTTTAAAAATTAATCAATAATAAAATCTGATACCTTTATTTCACCTACAGAGCAACAATAAGCAAAGTTCATCTAAAAAGATGCTGATCTCATGGATTTCTTTTAACAGATAAAGGAAAATAAACACATGGTGAAACCTGCAGGTTTATATTACAAGCTCATGGCAGTAGGTGGACAGAATCCTACCTCTCGCGAGCCGCATCCGTACATGCAGTTCTCCAAAACCAGGATCTGCATGGAGTTCTTTAGCTTGAAGCCAAGTGGAGAAGGTCGTAGTCACTGTTTTGGTCATCTTGTAGTTGCAGATCACCACCACACTAATATGAAATCATAAAACATGTTAATATATGTGAAAGGGGAGAGACAGGAACTTGAGTAAGACCTACACAATTATCGCATAGTACCGATAATCTGGACCACTTTTTGTGCCATTCTGTAATGGCTGTGCACCACCGGTCCTTTTTCCCATAGAGATTTCGTTCTGATAGGTCATAAAACCGTTGTGGAACTGGAGCAAAAGAAATCAGAAATGATTAACATCCGACATTTCTACATTTAAACAAACAAACAAATAAATAAATAAATAAATAAAGAGAAAAGGCAGAGATTACACACCATTCTTGTGGTTTGACAACTGTTTGCGTTAAAGGAGAACAAAGCAAAGAGGCTGTTGCTGAAGTCGGGTTTACACGATGGATCTCTCAGCGTTAACTGGCTTGGGATCATCTGACTTGTTGCTTCCACCTTGACGGCGATTGCAGTTATGGACCCGTTTGCCAAACATTCTGAAAATTTTTTCACACGAGTCAAGTGGAGATTCTGAAAGCAGTCCCGTCTTGTTTTAATCCTGCTTTTTTATTTTTATAAAAACGAAATAATTTCAATACATTCTCATTTCTGATTGGCGGAAAGCCACTAGTCAATTCTTGGTATTCTACGAGCTGATCTATTCACTGACATCGGAATATCCTCCTCCTCCTCCTTAAGGATATCAAGATAGATCTCTTATGCCCCACAGGGAACTTAATACAGTGCAGTCCTGAGATAAACATTTTCTTCAATATTTATGCTGTTGTAAGCATAGAGACAGAGGACTTGAATAGCATAAATATTGATAAAATTAAATGAAGTTTACAGCTCAGGACCGCAGTGATTGGGACATGGTGCAGCCCTGAACCATCGGGCGAAGCCTACTATATCTATGCCCCCCCCAACTGATATCCGTTTAAGAAATTATTTGGACAAAAATTGTTTGGTGGAAAGTCTAAATCTTTAAAAAAAAAAAAAAAAAAATTTAAGTGTCAAATACTAATTCCATATATTGTTGGTTTGGTGTCTTGAATGAAATGTAAGCTGTGCTAGAGCAATAGCATGCTAACCTTAGAGCTCACTGATGCTAACGAGCAACACCGTAACATAACATGGCTACGTTTTTATCCATCATCCCAGACTACCAAATCATTCTTCATACTTCACCTCATTCAATAATTTCTTAAAATGTATAGCAAGTGGGTCATTATCACAAAATATAAGGTGGGAGACGGGTGTGGAGTTAGAAAAAGGACCATAGCTTTACAATGAGAATTATGTATTGACCCCCCCCGCGTTAAGTGTTGCCTCCCGATAATATACGACGACCATCAACCAGGGAGGGGTGCAAGCATACACCACGACATGTGGTGCTGCCACCTGCATATTTTATGAATGGCTGCTAATGCACATTCATTGGCAGCCTAACACACAGAGAGAAAGCGTCATCCGCCCCTTTGTACAAATAAGCTCACAGATATCCATGACTGGCTAGTGATGATAGAGTGACTATGAGAGATGGAGCAGAGGGCGTGCGATCCCTCCCCTCTGTGAGAGCTTGGATATTTAGCGCCCATGGACTCCTGGTCATGACATCAACCCAAATTCAAAACCTGCGATCTTGATAGTGCTTGTTGATGCGCCGCTCAGAAGCCAAGAATGATGTACTTTTACATCAAATGATTGGATAGCGGGAACTCAGAGCCAAGTAGTGATATGGCTGCAGAAATCCCTGAACATACAACACAGGTTTTGATGTATATAGGGTAGGAAGTTAAACAGAAGACATTAGACTAATAGTCAAATTTAGACACTTCTAGTATTTTATGCTAAAATCTGAAAAGCAATATTTTTGCCACTAATGCATTAATCATCCATCTGTCAAAATGCACTCCTGTGACGTCCGACTTGCTGGACAGTCACAAATGTTCTGGTGTGCTGACATTCAGGTCATAAACAAACACCCATTTACACACCATCAGACAGCTTTTGTGCTCCTGCAACATATAAACCAGAATTTGGAGAAGGAAGCCATGAAATATTTACCCGTCATGATAAAGGGAAAGGAGCAAGCCAAGGAGAAGTTTTTGAATTGCCAGTTGTTGTAGGATACGACTACATCAATACGAGCCCTCAGTGACGACTGATTAGCCGTCTGCAATCGAGAGAGAGGAAGTTAAAACACTCGGTACTCAAGTATCCCTGCACAAGAGAAAGTAAATGCATGCTGTACCTCATAAACAACGTCTTGTGCCAGGAAAGGCACAGTCATATTAATGTGAGTGGCGTTTTCGTGAACGCTGTACTCCATGTAGAGGTCAGCCGAGAGGTCACGCACACCGACCCTCAAATGAAAGTTCACACCTTGGCTCCTGTGGCCAACTGTGATGTAGAAGTTCTTGTCATCGCAGACTCCATTCATATTAAGTGTCACTGAATAGGAATAAAAGAATTCAGCCTTTATCCATCCATCCTCCCACCCCTTTTACATCATACTTACTGATGTCTTTGTGAGTAGCATCCACTGAAACAGCGTGAGAAAAGGGAGCATGTTCAGGCAGGACCAGCAAACCAAACATCAGGGGGAGGTTAAAGGCGATCATCATTGGGTTGACGTTCTGTAATAAAGTATAGCATCCAGGCAGAATGAGCCATTTTCAATAAATATTTAAAACCAGCATGTCCAATTGCTATCCTTTAAAGCCCATAAACACACCTATGCAACAGATACTTTAATAAAACATCGTCACGTGGTCTTTATATGACAAGCCTCCGTCAAAAAAAGTTGGGATGTGTAAAGGTGAAGCGCATGATCAACACCATAGATCGATCTCATTAATTCAATTCTATAGGTAATGTGAAACATTGCCGTGTTCCATTATAAGGAGATCAATGTACTTAACGAAGGCATGGGGCGATGAAGCGGTGTTACCGTCAATCACCCTGGAGTTGGGCATGTTCTTAGAACAGCTAATCCAGCAGCATTTCATTCCTAATTTTACCATAGCCAACATCCACCTATCAGAACAGCTCTCACATCACAGCTTCCACCAATCAGGGAGGGTGAAAAGAAGCCCAGGCTTTCTCCGCGGCACATGATGCAAGCAGATCGCGTCTTTTCAAAACTGCTGTGCATACATCAGGAGCAGCACAACACCCAGAGAAAGACCACATCCACAAGATCTTAGACGCCCCAATCGAGACCCCCTCTGCCATTTTTTCGGAACTTTCTACTGTTAGAATATTGCCTCAGGTGTATTGAGTTTTTGAGAAAATCTGGAGGGGGTGAACCAATTTTGGTATCAAACTGAACCACACATTATATACATAGCACATTATATTAACACGTACTGTGTTTCCTGTGTATAAAGAGACATTTGGCATTACTTTGTATTTTATTATCGCCCGAAGCTGCCCCCCCCCCAAAAAAAACCTCTTCACATTAATTGTTGAAATGCTAACAATTTTAGTGAGTCATAAATGAAACTGGGTGCAAATTAAACTCGTCCAACTCTAACCTGTATGTCAGTAAAGGACACTTACAGTTCTCAGGACAGCCGGATCAGAGAACGGGACCTTGATGCTGAAAGCCTTGGAGCCGTTAGTAAGCAAGTGTTCCTGCACATTAAACCCTTTTTTGTTCGCCTCTTCCACACTCAGGACTCCGGTTGATAAGGTGATGTTCATCAGCACCACATCAGGGAGGAAGAAGCCCAGGATTAGATTAAACGCCGCAGACCCAGGAACGGTATCTGTAAAAGGAAAAGTGGTTTAAACCGTGCCGTAATCACCACCACCACCGCTC
Source organism: Tandanus tandanus (assembly GCA_039654325.1). Classification (NCBI taxonomy): domain Eukaryota; kingdom Metazoa; phylum Chordata; class Actinopteri; order Siluriformes; family Plotosidae; genus Tandanus; species Tandanus tandanus. The sequence continues at coordinate 3,022,925 of JBCNYH010000017.1, read as the reverse complement.
GTTCCGATAACTTGGGTTACTCACGGTCTGTGAGGTGTGGCGGCCGGGCCTGTGGTGGTGTCATTATGGGATAATGGACTTTGTATCTGGTGATTTCAGACTTTCCTTCAAGCCACAGCATTTCAAGCATTGGTTCGATACTGTATGTGACGTGGTACTCATTATCCAACACAATACTCTACAAAGGAGGGGAAAAGATTAAATAAGACAGAGTGCACTACATTGATTTATGACTGTAAAAAGGGTTTAATAATGTGTTATAATAAATAAATAATAATCGATATGGGTCGTGTTCTGAGAGACTTATGGAAGAAGTCTCCAGTGCCAGTAGGTAGAAGAGTAAATTATGTTTATTTACTATTTATCATCTAATACTTGCTATAAACAAGCACAATAGAGGTACACGTACATCTGTGACGCATTCGGATCCGGCTATATCTGGTAATGGCAAAAATTTAGTGTGGAAGGAAAAAAACAAACAAACAAAAAAAAAAAACAAACAAAAAAAAACAAATCCAATTCCATAAAATTATTCATTAGGTCATCTAGTAGAAGCCTGCAAAGTTTCATACAATTCCAATCAGTAATAACAGAGGACTGAAACGTTGAAATTTCATGACCGTGACATCATGTTTCTACAATTGTCAAAAATGTGACAGGCCGGTCCCCTCAGAATTGTTGGCAAGGTCGTGTAGTACAATGCTGCCAAATTTCGTTCGATTTTGTCCATGCACCGTGAAGTCATAATTCTGTTTCCCCAGTTTGAAAATCCAAAGTCAGGCTCCATGGAATTCTAGCAATTGGTCAGAACAGGTCTGCCAAGTTTCATGTGATTCTGATCACTAATAACGGAGAAGTGGGACTTTTAGAGCTAACGGTCCACAACAACAAGGTTTGACTCTGGATACCACTGATGCAACAATTCTTCCACCACACTATATAGCCTGTTAACAGTACGATGTGGTTGCTAAGCAACATCAGGAGTAGAGATTCATCTATTCTAAGGACCGAACAAAAAGGTTCAAATGTAATCGAAAGTGAACGCAGTCAATACTAGTAGTCAGTGTCAGGTACCACCACCATGCAGTATGGATAATGTAACAAATAAGCTCTGTATAGGTACTGGTTTTGCTTCCCACATGTACTAATGTTTACAGTATGTTCTATACCTTGTGTACATGAAAATGAGGAGGGGGGCAGCTCTAGTTTGAAGAACTTGCAAGATGGCTGGGGTTAAACCTTTCAGTATCACCCAACTTCAAAAGGTAATGGTCTCCTATTAAAAAAATGTTCCATAGTAACAGCATGTCTATCGGCACTCGCTTCAAAATAAGCACTCAGAAAACACAACCCACTCCACGCCGAAAATTACCAAAATTACGTGGCGGAGGCAATTGGGATGCTGCAGCCACAACATGTACCGAAATCAAGTATTTGGCAACAGCTTTGAAGACAGCTCAACCAATCAGATTTTAGAACATAACATAGCTAGCCATTTCATAATTAGCACTTCAGATTACAGAAAGTGGTCCATAGCAACCTGATCAGGAGTGACCAACCTTATAATAACCATCTGGACCACCGACAGGCAAAGAAATTATAATTTGTTGCTCTGCTAGCATCATGGTGTAGCCCTTAGCCTTCATCTCAGTCTGACTGAGCCTCTTTCCATTAATACCCATGTGCATTTCAAGGAATCGATGCTGAGGATCCGTCATCAGAGGCGTGATGTACTGGGGCATGAACCAAGTGATGAGTTTGTTGGTAAAATGCAGTCCATCTGTAAAATATGAGATTATAGGAACAGTACATCTCACCCAACATCATAACCCATCGATAATTGCATACCAGTGGGACAGACAGCAGCACTGTCAATGATGGTTACAGACCAAGCCTGTCTGAAGTAGGTGCTCACTTTAAAGACCGCCATTTGGACATCATTTACCTGTTTGAAGGTGAAAGGGAAAAAAAACCCTGACCAGAATCAGTATTAAAGAATTATCAGTCTTCATTCATCTGTACTCGCTCACTCACATCCTCAAGGTAAGTTTCATTCGTGTTATAGGCGCTTCGCAGAACCAATCGCGTGGGAGTCACCGATATGCCGTAACCTGCATTCTGAACCTCCTCCAACATCATCGCCTTTTCTTTGGGCGTGTAAAAAACCATCCGCCAAATATTGCTGAGAGTGGTGGAGGCCTGAAGAGAGAAGTGGGAGGGGCTACATTGAGAATCTGCATAAACAGTTAATAATAAAGTATAACTTCAAGGAAAGTGAACCATGACACTAGAGGAACAAACATTCAAGCAGGGAGACCTTCAGCTTTATTACACAAAATAAGTGTCGAGTTTAAAAAAACAAATGCCCAGTCCCAAGATGGACACCAGGAACACAAATTCAAAATGGCAGCTGTGAAAATTGCTACTGGATATCAGACCATGACGAAAATCGATAGGCTTGTGTAGTCACACAGTCCCAACATCCACGCCACAAATAGTAATGATAGGTGATGGCGTTTGAGTTAGTGTGCAAATGCAACCGTGGAAGGGCATGGCATGTGACGCCCATCACGACCATTGGGCTGCGGGGTATAAACCGGACAAAAGCCCCCCAAAAAAAACTGTTTCAGCCAGAGAGGCATGTGAAATGCAAGGTACCTCCACCAGGGATAAATGTGCATTGATTACCCTGAAAAATCTGAATAATACTATGGGTTGTTATAGCTTGGCATAGTTATAATGAAATGTCTCCCCCTAGTGGGCATCTGATGAACTTTGAATTTGAGGTGATGTGTGCATAGGAATATGTTCTTTCTGAAGGGTCAAATGGTTTGTTATTTTTACCACAACCTACTGTGGGGAGGGGGAATCCTGCACCTAACCAGATTATATTGCACATACACACCAAACTAAAACAAAACCAACCTCACAGTAGAAGCAATATAGCACTTCTATTTTAAAAACTGTACATGTAGTAACAGCAGGTGTTTTTAGGAAATAAAGTGCCCCAACACAATATCCAAATTCACCTGTTGGTCAACCGAGACTCCAGCGATTCCTTGGACTGCCTGTATTGGCTCTTTCGGCAGATTGATATTCTGTCCTCTATGAACAGAGACCTTGAAAAACAGATCAGGATTACAATTCGAATATGTATACATCAAGGGTAAAAAAAAAAAAAAAAAAAAAAAAAAAAAAAAAAAAACCACACCCCCCCCCCCCCCCAACCCCCCCCCCCCACCCCCCCACCCCCCCCCTCCCTCACAAACCCCCA
>JBCNYH010000017.1:2991902-3019551 GCA_039654325.1 Tandanus tandanus | reverse complement strand
AAAAAAAAAAAAAAAAAAAAAAAAAAAACCCAGGTCCTCGTCCTCTCTGAAAATCTGAATTTAATGACCACTAGTCAGACTGCTGTATAAAGGTGCACAAAGTTATGCAAGCACACCTCGCACTCCAGAGCTCAAGAATTGCCAGATTTTCAGAGAGGTGGAATTGTGGGTCAGTCAGCCGACAATTTGAATATTCCTCCGTCAGCATTGACGGTAAGACCACCACAGATCCACGACCAGGTCGACCCGGACCATCAGAAAGATGCCTTCACTCCATGAAGAAAGCAGTGGACAAAAATCCCCGTTCCAAGGCCGCAGACATCGCAGAAGACGTCCAAACCAGCTCAAAATCTGTTACACGCTTCTTCATCAAATGGGCTGTTATCGCCGAGCTGCAAAACGCAAGCCTCTTCTTCCACCAGCAGATATTCATTCTGAAATTTTGGGTGTCTATTTACTTATGTGCGGACTCTGTACATGGTTTAGTTTAAAAAATAAAAATGTTGCAGTAATTCCAGTAGATACTTGTTTAATTGGATAGTAATTTATAGAAAATCTACAAATTAATACTGATGTGATTTATTGTGAACAGCTTTTGACCATTTTTATACTGTATTCCAATCACTTTTAGAAGTCTGAAATCAAAAATATATTACACTGTTTATAGGATATATAACAATTATTTACTGAACTGCCAATCCCGCAACATCCACCTTGCCTTTGGCGAGTAATTGTTTTAGTACACACACACACACCATGAGAACATAAAATAAACTAAAACAAGACTATGGTTAATTTTTTCATTTTAAGCATGACAATGATCCCACACTCCATGGTGGTACATTTTTGAAACATGGTGGTATACTATCAAAGCTTGAAAAGCCATGCTACGATGCTTTATTTGTATATTTGGGATGGAACTTTGCTGGATTTAAGAACACCGACAAAACGTGAGTTTTTGTCCACCATTTTGATTCAAGAATGATTGAGTTCGAGAGGTGGATAACCTCCATTACTCCAAGATAGTAAACCGATCAGATTGCGCCGTTCCCTGTGTAGTATATACACTAAACACACTTTCATTTAAAATGTCCTGAAACTACAAAAGTACATTTCTGCAGAATATAACTTGTAGAACATTGTTCCTTATAATCTCAGACACTCCACAGATCCCAACACAGAACACAAGCCTGTCCAGTGTAGTGAGTGCTGCTGTGAGGATATTACCTCCATGAAGTTTCGTTCACAGAGAATCTCACGTGAAGCCCACTGATCGTACTCGCAAGTCTTTTCTACCTCAAGTACGTCATCAGACATTCGATTTCCATACAACTGCAGGCGTAGTCCAATATCAAACACAGCATCACCCTGAGAACAACCAAGGAACAGTAAAAAAAAAGTCAACACACAGACATTCCTGAATTATTATATTCAATTTCCTATATCATAATAGCATGTCATTTATTTATTTATTTATTTAAGCCCATCCATCTAAACATCTGTACATGGTTATGAGTAAAGCAGCTTAGCAATGATGTGTAGAGTCTCATATTTCCCCAGGGGTCAAACTCGATGCTGTATCCACACTGAACCGCCAAGGCAGGTGTTAAAGTCATGACTTGCAAACCATCTGAGATTTACAGGGGAAGAGATTGCAGGTGGTGTCAAGACAATACACGGTAACGTTCAAGGCTGGCAATCAGGATGAATTTAAAAAAAAAAACACTTACTGATGGCTTCAACTTCAAGCTGACGTCCAAGAGACAGAGAGTTATCCAGGGTGAGCTTCATAACATTTCCAAAACACTCCAAGGTCAAGCCAGGCCCTGCCAAGAACCAGAAAAATACAGCTTCCACAATGTGCTAATAAAGAAAACAACAATAATTAAAACAAAAAAAGTACATTACTTACGCTGACTGAAAGCCTCGCCTGCAACAGCACTCACCAAAACCCAGAAAGCCCTAATGGACACAAAGCTTAGTTGGTCATCTGGTATTTGCTAACCTTCACTAAACTAACTTAATCTTACTCTAGAAAACTTACCAAAATTCACAGAAATGTGCCATCATCCTGAAGGACGGTGGGTTTTTCTTTTTTAATGCTATGAGATGCACTGTGTTGAAGAAGAAACACCTACAAGCCTACACAGGTCTTTAAACCTGAAATAGTCTTGAGGTTAGATATGTGTAACTGGTCAGAAAATGTCCCACTGTGGCCGGGATGAATGAAAATCACCACGAATTATCAGAGAAGAAACCAAATCAAGCTCAACACCTCCAGCTTGATAACGATGTGGTGGTGAGTGGATCCGCTCCAGCAGACTAAAGCCACTCCTGCACAGGTGATCTTAATGAAGCTCATCAGGATTCATTCATTAAGATGGAAACTGCACTCCCAAGCAGTCATACTGATCAGAAGGGGAAACCTACTCACTTCAGAGAGAATCATGAACCTGGTAACATTATTCTGCTTAAAAAAAAAACAACAACAACAAACCATTCATAACAGACAGTGTGTATTTTATGCAAATAAGTTAGTAATCAGTAATGTGAACTATTAATTGGTAGTGATAAATCAGAAATTACTCAGTTTGCAGACTGTGGACCCGAGAAAACAAGCTGATCACAGGTCACAGCAGAACAGCAGCCAACCTGCATCAGTGCGGATATCAGGAATCCCTGCCACGTCCCGCCTGCCATGAATCCCCCATAACACAGACCTGGTACTGCACTGTCCAGCTACAGCAATCCCAGAGGGATACAACACAAGTTATGCAGCTGGTGAAACCTTCATAGACTGGAGTGAGAGCATGAACTTGTAGCTGTGAAACACTACTACTCAGTTCGCACGGAATTATTATATATTTTTTCGTCTTAAACAGGATCACAGTGGATCAGGTCCGAGTCTGTTTATTTAAACTTACTGAAATCATGTGGTAGGAATTAAAGAGGATGTCCAAATACACACAAATACACACTCAGAATACAAAGGAGCTTGAAATATATGGGTCCATGTCTTTGTTCCCTAACCCGGACCCTATTAACATTGAAAATGTGAAATCACGAATATTCCATAAGTTGTTACTTTGAAAATCCATTAATTTAATAAGGACCGGGGAACATGGTACTGGGGAACCATGTTTTCACAAGTGTACCAATAATTATGGATCCTGTACTGTATAAATACAGCATGATTTGGTTTTTTTTGGATTTTTTTAACAGGTGATTAAACACCAGAGAAAGTTCTGATTCCTTTTGTCTTTTCATCTGATGTTAAAGTTTCAGTGTGTCCTGGTGAGTTTAACAGGAGAAAATGGTGTTGGTTTGTTGTTTATGGGGAATAAGATTATTCTGAAAATTCAACAAAATGCAAATTCAGGGAATCTGTATCCATGAAATTGAGATGTTTATGTATTAAAAATAACACCAGCTACTTTGTTTGCAGCAACAGGCAGAAAAAAGCCCAGAGCAAATCTATGAGCTGAAAAAGTGGAGAATTTTCTCTTATGATTTAAATTATGACATATTTTCATTCACATATTTTATTATAGGAAATAAAAGCTTTAAAAAAAAACAAACAAACATTGCAAATGTCCACCAAACCAATCTATTTTACAATGATAAATCAATTACAAATTTACATTGAATTATAATATATAAAATACATCTGAAATTAAATTCTTTCAGTTATTAACACAGCAATGAGCGTCCATCATCAATAACCTCTGTTTATCTTCTCTTCATAGTCGAGAATTGTCTGACGTAAACTTAGTTTGGCATCTTCAAAATTGGGATTTAGTTCCAGCACTTTCTTAAAATCCTTCTCAGCATCCTGAAAGAAACCTACAGGAAAAAACATCAACAAAGTCTCTTTAATGAAAGTCTAACATGTACAGCTCAAAATCTGCACAGCCAAATTCCCCTTGCGGGATTAATACAGTATATCAAAATATAACATTTTTTTTTAGTTTATTGGCAGCTTGCAGCCTTGAAGCGAATCTGCAGGAGGGAAGTGTGAGGTTGTACTTGCGAGATCAGTCATTCTTATTAATGGCAAAACATCTTCAGTTCTGGATTGTTTCACAGGTGCTAAATTCAGCAAGCTATTTAATCTCCACCCACACTTCACCACTTTAGCTACAGTACTCTCTCTCTCTCTCTCTCTCACACACACACACACACACACACACACATCCCTAGAGTAATCCTTCCTTAACACTGAGATACACACGTCTGCCCTGTCAAGACACCACCATATCAGGCTCAAGGACCACTGCTTTCACAGCGCTGAGTCACAGCTCATCTCAAACACACTGATGCAATACTCCGAGAACAGATTTCACAACTTCCCTATCCTCTCTCACTCTTCTTCTTTCACTCTCCCTATAATTATCTTCCCTATACCCTCGTTCGTGCTCCCCTTCTCTCCTTCTTTCTATCCATATTTCTTACTTTCTGTCTCTTTTCCTCTCCTTCTCTCATGCTCCCTTCTCTTCTTGTGTTTCTCTTCTTTTCCCTATTCCTCTCTCTCTCTCTCTCTCTCTCAGTAATCTCAGCTGTAAACGACAGGTTTATATCAATGCATTTGTTCTACAATGTTACTATCAGCTTATACATTGAGACTTGTATGGCAGACACACCACATAATCTAATGCTAATAATTAAAAAACAGACACAGTTGTTTCTATGGTAAAGCTTTCTGTTCTGAGATGTATATATATCGTATCATGTCATATTTATGGCACGGTCTCTCTTGGAAAGACCATCCCACCGAAGCCGACAACTCTCCACCACTTTGACGCAAACAAGAGCTCGGATTTTTGCAGGTCACTCCAAAATGTCCAAAACAAGGACTCAGACCTTCGCACATACCCAGACACCTAAGGAGGAACAGTAGGAACACTGGCCTACAACGTAGTAAATTTGTATAGGCCTAAAACGGACAACACCCAGGGATTGAAGACTGCAGCGGAAGTCGAGTGATGATGATGATGATGGTGATGGTATAGTATCTCATAATGCTGAGATACAGAATCGGCTGGTCCATACTGCCTCTAGGTCTAAGTGTGAGTGTGAATGTTGTGTGTGTTGGCCCTGCCATAGTTGGCGAGCTATTCGGGGTGTACCCTTTCATCGCCCAGGCTCGGATGAGATTCGAATAGAATTAAGCAAATGAGTGAGAGTGAAAGAGTCATCTCATCATTCTGAGATACTACGGTCTCATTATTCGAAGATATTATGTGACTATTACTGTTTGTACATCATACTTCTGTTCTTATAGAAGAAGAAATGTGCACAGAATGTACACAGTCCATGATATCTTAGTGTACACAATGGCATTAACAAAACTTGCAAGTCTGCAGTTGTAGAGTTTACTGAAAATGGCAGAAGAGTGAAGTAAGGAGAGTGTAAAGGTCAGAGATATAATGATAATTAATCAACAAAAGAACTATTATTATTATTATTATTATTATTATTATTTTAAAGGCTGTACAAATAACATACCCAGTCTATATTGTATTAATCCTCGGTTATAATAAGGCACTGCAAACTTCCTGTTGGCTTTAATAGCTGCACTGTAATCATCCATAGCTTCATAAAAATCAACCCGGAAGTACTTCACCTGGCCGCGGTTATTGTAGGCTACGGCGAGGTCATTACTGTCGCATTCTCTGCAATATAAATAAAAACAGGATAGAAATTATAAACAACTACATTCCATGTTTTATTTAATAATCACAGACAATTGTTAACTTGTCCTGTTCTTCTGACACACACGCATTTATGAGCTTAAGCTGCATTAATCACCCAGATGCGAGACAGATTTTGATGAACTCTGTATACAAATCTTCTGCGTTCCGGAAACGTTCGGTTTTAAACTTATTATTAGCTTCATTGAGGATAGTTTGTCTGTCTAACATTCCTCTCTGTTCCTCCATGTGTTTTATCTCTCCTCAGCTGACAGGAACCTGCCAATGACAATAACAACAAACAACTACAACGTTTCTTCGTGTGTGTTTGTGTTGTGGCTTAGTAGCTATTTGTGTTATATGCGCCACCTGGCGAACAGGAGGTGAATGACATGGGATTCGTACAACACAAATATCTAAATTAACCTGACACAGCAGGCATATTTTTCTTTTATAAACTATTATGAATCATCAGTGTGGAATAATACATCAATAAGCCATACCATTAAAACCACTGACAGGTGAAGTGAATAACACTGATCGTTATATACTACAGGAACGGTGCTGATTGGTCTGCTGTCTCAGGATGTAAAAGAAAATAATTATACGGAGTGAATAATGCTGAAATCAAAATGATGGACACTCACTGATTATCACCGTCACTTGGAGCAGGTGGAATCTTCATTATCAAGCTTTAAGAATAGAAAATAAACCATAAGCATCTCATTTTCTTTTGTTTTTCTTTGTGTTTCTGCATAGTATATACTAAAACTCTGCACAAATGTAACGGATAGCCGAAATCTTGTCCTATAATAAATTATAGATACTCAGTTTCAATAAATCTACCTGGGGAAAAAAGTCACTCACAGGGACTTGTTCAATTATACATGTCAATATGGTATTTCCTGGGGTAAAAAACCTTCCAGGTGGTAAGATCTGATCATGCATCACTTAGGATCCACCCCTGTGATATTTGGATTGGACAGGTATTTTACACGTTTACACGTTTGAGCTCTTCATATAGAAACTAGCCACAAGCACACTGGTGTGAGTCGACGGTAGCAACAGAAAAAGAAGTTTCTCGAGTAGACTAAAGAGCACCTCAGCACAATGAAGTCCTTGACCGGGGTGTTACTCTCTTGCCTCTCATTTCTCCTGGTGGATATCTCTGGCTGTTATAGTGATATTTCTCCATCACAGATTTTATCACAAAGTTATGCACAAAGAAGAAATTATGCTAATCCATCCAGCGCCAGGCTACCACAGAGGACGCTTAACCCAGCAGGTACCGTCTGATTTCACTAAAAATCTTATCTTTTACAATCCAGACCTGATGATTTCTTCAGATTTGAATTTATAAGCAAGTTTTGGGTTTATGAGTTTATTGAATGAAGTATTTCATGTTTTGGATATAGTTCTGTTTTCCTGATTGTCTTTCAAGGCAATCAAATAGTGAAATTATACATAGAGCAAGGTTTCATTTGTATCAAAAAACTTGTCTTGTTTGCATTTCAATCTCAGCATGCATCAGAAAATGGAACATAAAGTTTCATTATTAGTAGTACATGCTACACGGGAATGACGCAATCTGAGGGTTAATAGTTATTATCCCGAGTGGATAACGCTTGAATTGAAACAGCTGACAAAAACCCACAGTTTGCGAAAGTCAATTCGGAAATCCTAAAAATTAAGAAAATGTTCATTCATTCATTCGTTCGTTCATTTTCTAAGCCGCTTAATCCTAATTAGGGTCGCGGGGAGGCTGGTGGCCATCTCGGCCGACTCTGGGCGAGGGTGGGGTACACCCTGGACAGCTCTCCAGGCCATCGCAGAGCCTTAACAAAATGATATTCCAAAAAATAGTAAGAAAGCTATGCAATATGGGCTTCGTGTTTTTCAAGGAAAAAAATAAACACTTTATTTAAACTTCGAATCATGACATCATGAAGCATACATAAACATTGTGATGGAACAGGTGGTGCGATCATTTTCATGCTTTAAAAATGGAAAAAGGAAAAACATCAAAATCTCATTTTAGTTTGCTTGTCTTATGTTTTTGTGTAGTATATATTAAAACACTGAACGAGTTTAAAAAGATGCCGTTAGGCTACCTAACACGCTAATGCTCATTGGCAGAGTGCTCGGAGCTCGCCTAACCTGCCTCTGTCATGTGTAAAATATGTAATAATAAACTCATTTTCTTTTGCTTTTATACGTTCCTGTGTAGTAAATACTAAAACAATTATTCGCCTCTGGCTTGGTGGATATTGCTGAATCGTTAAACCTATTCATACCTATCCACCTCACCTTCAGGGAATAATTGTCGATTATTATTTTCCCCATGATGCACTGCAGTTAAAAGACAAATATGGCTTCTCTACCTTTCACATAAACACATAAATCTACAGTGTAGATCAGAGTAATGCCCAAAAACATTTATGCAAACATGAAAGGAGTACTCCAGTGTTTTTCACCCTGATCTCCATCCACTACATCTGTAATGCACGTGTGTGTGTGTGTGTGTGTGTGTGTGTGTGTGTTTCCCTGTATAAGAATTAAAGGAAAACTCAGAGGGCAGTTGTTTTAAATGTGCAACGATTATTAAAACTTTGCATCTTTGGAGCAAAGCAGTGAAAATTCATTTGAATTATTTGTGCGTTTTTTGGTATCTCTGTGCCATCAGATTCACAAAAATACATAATTACATGTGAATTCTCTCTGAAAAAGCAGACCCATCTCTGTACTATTTAATGATGAATTACAAACATTTAGATATATAGAGCTGCTGTTCCTCCGCATCCAAATGAATCAGCTGAGGTAGTCCGGGAATCTGATTAGGATGCCTCCTGGTTGCATCCTTTTAGAGGTTTGCCAGGCATGTCTAACTTGGAGAAGGCTCTGTGGCAGGCTCAGAACTCGCTGGAGGGATTACATATCCCGTCTGGCCTGGGAACTCCTCGGCATCCCCCAGGCGGAGCTAGAGGGTATCGCTAGGGAGAGGGATGCCTGGGTTTCCCTCCTAGACCTGTTGCCTTCTTGCTGTGAGGCAATCGTGTTAAACACTGTGCCACTATGGCACCCGATGTATATATTGATTATTTGTAAACATTTTTGTATGAAGAATGAATAGAAAATATGTTTCACGTTCAGAATGGTCAAGAGCACCTTGACTTTGACCACAAGCTAGTTTAAACAGGGCTGCTGTTGTTGTTGTTGTTGTTGTTGTCCTTGATATCAGGATACGTATTAAATTTATTATTTATGATAATCCCGTATACATTCCAGATGTGGTGGACGAAGAGTAGACTGGAGTAAAATGTTGGAGTACTCCTTTAAAGGCAGGTTTTGTGATATTCATGGATATTGTAACTCCATGTTGCTTTTATAAAGTACTAACAACGTTTGTCTTGTCTTTGTGTCACTAATCGGAATCCGACTCTTCCCTGTTGGTGGTTGATAGTAGACAGCAGTAAATACAGTTTAAATGGAGAGCAATACCTTCACAAAGAACACCCAAAGGTTTTGACACAACCGCTAAATTATCCTGGACGCCGGCATCTTTCTCCAGCCAAAACTTTCACTTGGCAAAAACACGTATCTACAACACAGGGAAGTATTTCTCTATCGCAGGAGAACCAGCAGCTGAAAGGCCAGTGGGCGCCGGTAGTTTGCCGCAAAGTAGGAATTCATGAAGGATCGCATACCAGCTCAGAAGGACGAGTCACAGGCATGGAAGAATCGCTTGCAGGCCGGGGACGCTCACGTGCAGCTCATGAAGAAGCGACTGTACTTCCAGGACTATCACCTACAGGTTCAGACAGGTCTCATGCAGGGCAGAGAGAAGTTCCAGAACGACCACTTGCAGTCCCGGGACTTTCAACTTTAGAACCAGAAACTTCGTTTACGGATCCAGAACAGTCGGTTGTGTTTCGAGAACCTTCACGTGTCACTCCAGAGCAGACGTTTGCAGGTCAGGGGCAATCTCGTGAACTCCAAGAACAGTCTCATGTAGTTCCAGAACTTTCAGTTACAGACCCAGAACAGTCAGTTGTAGCTCCAGAACTGTCACCTGGACATGCAGAACAATCAACAGAAAATCCAGAACGTTCACAGATTCCAACAGGTGAGCCAGTGATGCCTTTCCAACCAACATCTCCTGTACACCGTTGGACCTGGATAACCTCCCCAACGCGGCCAAATCTCTCACTGCCAACACCCACTCTGGCGCCACAACGATTCCGTGAAACCCCCTCGTCTCGGTCCGTGCCAGCATCCACTCTGGCGCCACATCAGTATCCTAAATCAACCTCGGTTCAGCCTCAGGCTCCTCTCAGTGCAGGGAGGACAGGTACTAAAACTCGGCTGGTGGTGTCATATCTCACTACCATCGCTGAGCTCTCTTTGCACTAAAAGTGGATTCAGGTGGATGGCATCATGGACCATATTATGTGTTAATTTAGCAATATTTCTACTTTGACCTTGATATAGAAGTACAATGGATTGATAAATAAATAAATAAATTTATGCTATTGTTTCTTCCTGTGTGTGGCACGGTGGTGTAGTGGTTAGCACTTCCACCACACAGCAAAAAGATCATGGGTTTGAGTTCCGGGCTCGCAAGGGCATTTCTGTGTGGAGTTTGCCTGTTTTCCCCGTGCTTGCATGGGATTCCCCAGGGTTCTCCAGTTTCCTCCCACATTCCAAAGACATGCACATTAGGCTAATTGGCTGTTTTTATTGGTTGTTGTAGTGGTTAGCACCTCCACCACACAGCACAAAGGTCCTGGGTTCAAGTCCCAGGCGAGGGCATTTCTGTGTGGACTGTGCATGTTCTCCCCGTGCTTGCATGGGTTTCCTAAGGGTTCTCTGGTTTCCTCCCACATTCCAAAGACATGCACATTAGGCTAATTGGCTGTTTCAATTGGTTGGTGTAGTGGTTAGAACCTCCACCACACAGCAAAAAGGTCCTGGGTTCAAGTCCCAGGCTGGGGCATTTCTGTGTGGACTGTGCATGTTCTTCCCGTGCTTGCGTGGGTTTCCTCAGGGTTCTCCGGTTTCCTCCCACATTCCAAAGACATGCACATTAGGCTAACTGTCTGTTTCAAATTGACCCTAGGTGTGACCGTGAGTGTGAATGGTTGTGGGCATGTTGCCCTGCGATGGTCTGGCGAGCTGTTCGGGGTGTACCCCGCCTTCGCCCAGTGTCGGCAGAGATAGGCTCCACCCTCCCTGCCACCCTAGTCGGATTAGTCAATTCGGCGGAAGAGTGCTAATGAGAGAATGCTATCATTCTGCTATTCGTCTTTTCACATAACGGTTGTATAAGATTTGGTTGTAATTTATGTTACATTATGTGGTGATGTCATCTTACTCGATCACTTTTAAATGTTTTTTTAAATAACCCAGGTTCATTTAAAAAAATATATATAACTGCATTCTAACATAAGAAAACATAAGCAGCGCTAAGAAAAAAGATAAAATTACTTAAATGGGCTACAACCCAATGCCAGAGCACAATATATCAGCGTGTTGTGTTTTATAGAATAAATATAAAGGAATAAGCCCTAATACCACTAGATCTTGAGCCCAATGTTTCAGATCCAACAGGAGTTAAGCCAGGCGTGTTTTTGTCGTTGGCATTGGGTCAGATTTACCGTCACCATCCTACTAACCTCTGTGTCCATCTCAAGTTGAGAGTTTTACTAAACCTCTAACCAACAAAATATTCCATCTGTATTACAAAACACCAATAAAAGCCAATAAAACTTTTTTTTGCTCTCAGCTACAGATTCTTACTGTAGGAGCCGCCCGCTGGACCTCGTCTTTATCATAGACAGTTCTCGTAGTGTCCGTCCAGGTGAGTTCGAGAAGGTTAAGGTCTTCCTTTCGGACATGGTGGACACTCTGGAAATCGGCGCCGATGCCACTCGGGTCGCCGTGGTGAACTACGCCAGCACTGTCAAAATCGAGTTCCTCCTCAAAGACCATATGAAAAAAGAGAGCATGAAGCGAGCCATCAGTGTCATTGAGCCCCTGGCGGCGGGCACCATGACCGGCCTGGCCATCAAGAAAGCCATGGAAGAGGCCTTCACCGAGCAGTCAGGGGCACGGCCGAAATCACAGAAGATCTCGAAGGTGGCCATCATTGTGACAGATGGGCGTCCACAGGATCAGGTGCAAGAGGTGTCAGCGGCAGCCCGAGCCTCAGGGATTGAGATCTACGCCGTGGGGGTGGACCGCGCCGACATACAGTCACTTAAGCTCATGGCCAGCAACCCACTGGAAGACCACGTGTTCTATGTGGAGACCTACGGCGTTATCGAGAAGCTCACCTCCAAGTTCAGGAAGACTTTGTGTGGTAGGAATACGGGTCTTTAATGTTATGTGTTAAATGTTTTTATTTCAATATCATGATAGAACATAATAAAATATATAGATTAAACTTATATATAGATTAAACTGTTAAATCACATGATTCATGTATGATGGGAAAAAAAGGCTTTTAATATAAAGTGTGTGTAAATCCAGGCAGGAGAAATAAAGTGATCTCAGATCTTCTGCTTAAAAACAACAACAACAACAACAAAAAATTAACCATGAAAGCGCTTGTTCCAGGTACGGATCCGTGTGCCACGGGAAATGACTGCGAGCACATGTGTGTCAGCAACGGCTCATCTTTTTACTGCAAGTGTCAGAAGAACTATATTTTGAACGAGGACCAGAGATCGTGCTCCCTCAAACGTAAGAGTCTGCAGGTGATATACGGTATCATGATCAGAGCTGCGCCTGGGCCACACTACAAGCTTTATTTCTTAAACATGGAAGAGATACCAAAGTATATGATGAAAATACCAATATGTGATTTACATACTAAAGTTAATGATGTAATGATAGTTTTTACATCATCGTTTTAGTCCATCATCAGAAACTGCACTACTGTACATACAGAGAGAAAGGGAAAATTATTGGACTTCAAGGTTCACCTTTATGGATCCAATATTTTCTGTTAGTGATTAAAGATCAATTAAGGAGTACAGTCATTTAAAATCAGCCAAAACTCAGGATAATTGTGATCATTTGAGACAAAGGGCAAATTAGCCTGATGTTTCTCTACTGTGGCCCAGGCACTAGTTTTTATTTTTGGTCAAATTGCTTTTCTTCCACAGAAAAACCTTTCTGACTAATCTACCCATTCACACATTGATTTAAAAACATTTAAAATTCCTGCTCCACAGCTGAACTACCAAAGCTGCCTTTGTCATGATTCTGAAAGTTACACAGAATTATATATTACATAATACGCTTTCTACTGTTCCGATCTCAGCACAAAAACATGTTTAGTTTATACTACACAAGAACAGTTCAATCTGATTGGTTCACTATCGCAGAATATGGAACATTTTCCAAATCTCAAACTCTGACTAATGCTCGAATCAAAATGGTGGACAAAGGCTCCCGAGTGGTGATTTGACAAGGTGTGCCGCTATCATCCTGGAGATCGCAGATTCGATTCCACCTTGATGCACCCTATCATACGTGGCCGGGAGTCGCCTCATAGCAAGAAGGCCCTGAGTTTTATTTCCAGGCTCGGCCGTTTCTGTGTGGAGTTTGCATGTTCTCCCCGTGCTTGCATGGGTACTCCGGTTTCCTCCCACAGTCCAAAGTCATGCACATTAGGCTTATTGGCTGTTCCACACGGACGCTAAGTGCGAGTGTCTGGCAAGCTGTTCAGAGTGTACCCTGCTTTCACCCAGAGTCGACTGAGATAGGCACCAACCTCCCTGCAACTCAAGTGGGATTAAGCGATTTGGAAAATGAGGGAGTGAGTGAGTAAATTAGTTATGACTTAATTACAGGAGAAAATTTGGGGAGAGGATTAAATATCATCATCATCCATTTATTATCATCTTCTTCCGCTTAATCCGGGGTCGGGTCGCGGGGGCAGCAGCCTAAGTAGAGAGGTCCAGACGTCCCTCTCTCCAGTCACTCCCTCCAGCTCTTCTGGGGGGACACCGTGGCGTTCCCAGGCCAGCCAAGAGACACTTCTCTGCAGTCCCTGCAGTGTGTTCTGGGCGGCCCCGGGGTCTTTTCCCAGTTGGACATGCCCGAAACACCACACCAGGGAGGCGTTCAGGAGGCATTCTAATCAGATGCCCCGAGCCACCTCTATTACTAAAAATAAATCACTTTGAAGGTATAAAGCACTATTTAAACTATCATGCATGTGAGCTGGCCTGGCGAGCTGTCCAGGGTGTACTCTGCCCCCGCCCAGAGTCGGCTGAGATGGGCGCCAGCCTCCCCGCGACCCTAATGAGGATTAAGCGCTTCAGAAAATGAATGATTGGATGAATGCATGTGAGCACATGTGAGTACTGTCACACTTTAAAAATGTACGAATGAAGCATAAAATTCTAGTTTGATTTTCTTATGTTTCGTTCTTATGTTCCTGTGTAGTATGCACTAAAACAATTATTCGCCTCAGGCTCAGTAGATATCGATGAACAGTCCCTGAGACGTAACATCGATTTCAGTGAATAATTGTTATACGTATCTTTTTTTTGTGCTCTCTGTATAACAGAACAAATCCAGCAGAGCAATCAGCTGGATTAAAACTCTGATCCTTCCCATGCTGTGGAATTTTAATGGATTGGTCATCCTGAAATAAACCTGTAACTCTGCCATGATGTTGAACAACACATGCAGTCACTGTTCATCTCCTGGTTTGGACTAATGTTACAGTTCTTTTCAGCTCATCGAAGCATCGTTCTCTTTCTGACTATCGAGAGAGATGACAAGCGTGTGACCTGCATCCTAATTATGGTTCTGCTGTATTTGAGTTCCATGATGTACTGTTTATCCTGGTGGTTCTGTTGTGTTTGGGTTTCATGATGTGTATTTTTTAATTTTTTAAATGGAATCAAACTTTACAAAGAATAGTAGATCCGGTCTTTTGGATGAAAACACTGTACCTCTCGGTTTGTTATTTGTTGTAAAATATTTGGTTCTTAAAACATTTTCCAAGTGAATGTTTACACAATATTTAAAAAAATTAAAAAAGAAAAAAAATGCTTTTGCAAAGGTACCTTATATACTTTCTATAATACTTCTTGGTAACAACCTGTTAAGGGTCCGAAGACATGAATCTTAATCATTACTTCCCATTGTGCAATCTAACCCAGGCATGTTTGGCCTTTTTTATTTATTTATTTATTTTTAGGGAAAGATATGGCCATCTCTTTCTCCGGTAATTGTTATAGAGTGTGAAGTTGTCCGTTCCAGGTGTATCCCCATGCAAAACGGGACACAGCTGTCAACATATCTGTGTTGGAAGTGGCACGTCCTATTACTGCAAGTGTCGTCCTGGCTATGTCTTAAATGAAGACAAAAGAACATGTTCAGTCAGCAGGGACGGTGGCCATGAGGGTTACACGGATATCACAGCCAGTGGCCGTAATGATGGCGACAACGATGGTGAAATAAGTGCCAGTGAGTTTGAAATGTCAGGGCAGAAATGGTACTGAACGAGTTTTCATACCATTTCTTCCTAAAACTTCAGCTGAAAATATGGCGTACTGTTTTGCTGGTTATGAATATTGACAATGTAAGTTTCGTACAACGCTATTTTCCTTTTGCCTGCAGACTACCAATTTTTTACTTATCATAGTACAAATGTCAAGCAAAGAGGGAAAAGGCAAGCATATGCTTCCTCCAAGGCATGTGAAGCCATCGCTTTTTTTTGAACCATGACTGAATATACTCTACATATATCTGAATATATGTAGCGTATGTATTTGGAGGAGAGTGCTAACTGCCCTCTTCTACATACATGAGCTTATCACTCATCAGCTTATCACTGTGATTGACAGGGGAAAGAGAAGTGTCAGTCCACATCGAGAACGTGGTCATATTTTTTTGGACACCCAGGTACAGATGGCTAAAGCATCGTCATGCAAGTCCCAAAAAATTCTCATGAATACTTTCCTGTGCTTAGATCTTTTTCTTGTCCTTTTAATTGGTGAAAAATGCTAAAAAAATATATATATCACAATCAGCCATAATACCTTGTGTCATGATTTATTGACCAACAAAAGCAATCAGAGAGCACAAAGCTCTCCCAAGCCCATTAATCCCCCATATGCACCTAATGTCAAAAATCTCACAATGTTAAAGACTCCTTTCAAAACATTCCTGGATCACGAATTTGACCAGGATCATCTCCAAAACCCATCAGACTCTTCCTTGTCCAAAGTCCCGACTCTGGTCGAAATTTCATGAAAATCCAAACAAAACTTTTTGTGTAATCTCGCTAACAAACAAAGACACAACCAACCAGTAAATCCTAACCTCATGGCGGAGATAATGAATAATATTTGCATAGTTACCGAAGACAGCCTTAATGCGTTAAAGAAAAATAATGAGGAGTGCTACAAAACCGATAACTATTGCCTGTGCTATTTCAAACATAATCGCGTAATGTTCATGACTTGTTCCAGGTATGGATGCTTGTGCGCTGGGTCATGAGTGTCAGCACACTTGTGTGAGCAGTGGCTCCTCCTATTACTGCACCTGTCCCCCAGGCTTTGTGTTGATGCAGGACAAGAAATCTTGTTTCAAGGCCAGTGTTGGTGATGATGATGATGGTGACGATGACGGTAGTGCCAGTGAGTTACTTGGTGTAATGTGTCATAAATGGTAATGATTTGTGCTGTGTCATGCCTATTTATGACCATTTGATGTACGGATTCAGCTCCAGTAGCTTAGACTCATATTCCGGTAAAGATGTAATATCTGGAGATCTTCAGTGCTTCACCCATGACTTGTTGCAGGTCTGGACCAGTGTGCAATGGGACATGACTGTGAGCACATTTGTGTCAGCAGTGATGGCTCCTATCGCTGTGATTGTCGGAGAGGTTTTGTCTTGAACGGAGACAAGAAAACTTGTTCACGTAAGAACTTGTAGACCAGGCTATTCATCTGAAGGCTCAAGCTCTGTACGTTTCCTCCAACCAGGCACCCTACCTGCATAAAGATAATTCATAACTATTAATTCACAGCTGGCAGCATATGTGCTCTTGGCTCATAGCAGGAAGGTCCTGGGTTCAAGCCCCATGGCTGACAGGGGCCTTTCTGTTTTTCCTGTGCTTGCTGGTTTCCTCTTGGTACTCCAGTTTCCCCCACAGGCCAAAGACATGTACATTTGTTCAAATGGCTACTCTAAATTACCCATAGATGTGAGTGTGAATGGTTGTTTTTGCCTATGTTGGCCCTGCAGTGGACTGGTGGTCTGTTTATGGTGTATCCCACCTCTTGCCTGAAGACAGCTGGGACTGGCTCCAGTTTTCCCAGAATCCTAATAAGATAAGCAGTATGAATGATTAATGAATTAATAAATCACAGCACTAAGTTCCAGGTCTCAGTATATCCTCTAGGTACCCCCTCCCCCCGCCCAAACTGTTTTGAGAATGTCTCTTTTTGACTGGATGTATATGGAGTCCTTCTGTAATTCTCATCACTCATGGCATGCACAACCCAACCAATCAGATACGAAGAAATATTACCAAAACAAAGCCTCATAATCTGGTATGGTGCACTGCACTAATGTGTTGGTTGGAGAAACTACTGGTAGACATTGCAGCCAAAACTGAATAGTCCTGTTGTAGAATGTAGAAGTAAATCTAAAGTTCAGTTCACCAAGAAGCTCTAATTTGGTTAATTGCTTAAGGCTCTATAACATAGATAGGGTATTTGGATATGATTTTAAATGCTCCAAGGAGGCCAGTCATAGAAGTTTATGCTGTCGAGAGCCATAAAAATAAAAAAGATTATGATTTGAGGCCACCCCTGATTATAACATTAGCTTGTAATACATTGATTGTTTTTCAGCTGTTCAATCTGTTTCACAGATATGGAGTGCATCAGGTTCTCGAAGCTTACTCTCAAATTCCTGTAAACATGCAAGATGTGGAATTCTACAGCGTCTTTCTCGTAACTTGTTGCAGGTCTGGACCAGTGTGCAATGGGACATGACTGTGAGCACATTTGTGTTAGCAGTGATGGCTCCTATCATTGTGAATGCCGGAGAGGTTTTGTCTTGAATGAAAACAAGAAAACTTGTTCACGTAAGAACTTGTAGACCAGGCTATTCATCTGAGGGCTCAAGCTGTGCATGTTCACTCCAACCAGACCTACCTAGTCAACCCTACCTAGTCAAGGATAATAGATACCCCTTTATTTACAGTATTAAGTACAACCACCAATAGATAATTCTGAGAACTGAGTGGTATTTAGGGGTTGTTGATTGGTGAAACATTGGGACATTACATAACCCTGATCAGGTGTGGTATGCACAACCAATCAGATCATAAACAAACATAAAAAAGCATGAAATCTAAGCTAATATATTGGTATAATGCATTGGTTGGAGAAACTGCTTGTAGACATGACAGCTCTTGAGTCAAAACCGAATAGTCCTGCTGTAAGTCATAGAATCGACTCTGAAGGACAGTTTACCAAGAAGCTGTCAGTTGGTTAATCATTCGGGTTTTAGTAGTATCTTATTTGGGGGTGGCACGGTGACCTAGTAGTTAGCACATCAATTTCTGTGTGAAGTTTGATGTTCTTCTCATGCATTCGTGGGTTTCTTCTGGGTACTCAATTTTCCTCCCACAGTCCAAAGACATGCATATTAGGCTAATCGGCAGTTCCAAATTGCTCCTAGATGTAAAGTGAGTGAGAACGGTCGGGTGTACTCACCTTTGCCCAGAGTCAGCTGAGAAATACCCCTGACCAAATTTAAATGTGGACGCAGACGCAGACACAGATGCAGGCTATTACAGTACCCCAACAGCCTGGTGGCTGAGGGGTAACCTGGTCTGTCATACCTTTTTTTGGGGGGAGGGGAGTTGATATGGGGATGTTTCCAAGCCTCCTAAGTACACAGAGAACCCAGTAGGACCCTGTAAAACAGAAATTGCCACTTGTTCAACAGAATTTAGATATTTGCAGTGCAGATGGACTGGTAACCCGTGTTATGGTACTTGTTTGTTATATAGTAATAGACTATTTGGTTTTCTTGAACTTGTATTTATATCAGGCTCTAAAAGGCTCAGAGTCTTGTAACAATATGACAGCTTAATATCTCCACTGCTTCAACTCCTGACTTGTTGCAGGTCTGGACCAGTGTGCAATGGGACATGACTGCGAGCACATTTGTGTCAGCAGTGATGGCTCCTATCGCTGTGAATGCTGGAGGGGTTTTGTCTTGAACGAAGACAAGAAAACCTGTTCACGTAAGACCTTGTTGACCAGGCTATTCAACTGAAGGCTCAAGCTCTGTTTGTTCACTCCAACCAGGCACCCTACCTAGTTAAAGTTAATTTGTTCCTCTTAATTGACAGTATAAATTCCCACCTCTCCAATATCTTATGTGTACCATTGCCATGAAATAAGTGAGACGCATCTACGTCTTCTTGATTAGATGCACAGGGTGACATTCTGTAACTCTAACCAGTTGTGGTATGCACAGCCTAAACAAACAAAATTTGTTGAAGCAAAGCCTTATACTCAGGTACTTGGCATTGTGCTGGTTGAAGAAACTACTGGTAGACTTTGCAGCCTTCAAGAGCCAAAACTGAATAGTCCTGTTGGTTTGGCAGTGTCATGTAGAAATCAATGGTATTTTTTGTTTTAGTTAGTATCAGGGATACAATAAAAAGGGGGGCGGTTAGGCATGCATTTTGAAGGGTTGTTCAAAAGAGTAGAGGCCACTCTTGTGTAAACAACAAGCCTGTAAATGGATTCAGCTTTATAAACCGTTTGTATCTACTGAAGATACCACATCTGGATTACTCCAGTTCTTTACATGTTACTTGTTGCAGGTCGGGACCAGTGTGCAATGGGACATGACTGCGAGCACATTTGTGTCAGAGGTGATGGCTCCTATGGCTGTGAATGCCGGAGAGGTTTTAACTTGAACGAAGACAAGAAAACTTGTTCACGTAAGACCTTGTAGACCAGGATATTCATCTGAGGGCTCAAGCTCTGTTTGTCACTCCAACCAGGCACCCTACCGAGTTAAAGTTATTTTTCTTCAATTTCAGAGAGCGGGAATTTGTACCAAATCAAATAAAAAGATATACATGTGACTTTTAGAACCGTCTACTTCTTTTTGATTGGATGGTTGAATGTCATGGAAATCTAAAATGTAACCGCTGGATCTACTTTTTATATTCTAGCCAGTGTATAACAGACATCTCACCAAAAACCAAAACAACATTGAAAAATGTTTAATATATGTATAGGGTTTATAGAGAAATGTTTAAAATCATAAAGTTTTTTTTTTTTTACCATTTGTTTGTAATTTGTTGTTACTATGTAAAGCTAAATGTCAATTGTAAAAATCGCTGTACAAATAAAACTGAACTGAATCGAATGATGGTTGGAAAGACTAATCTTAGACCTTGTAGCCCTCAAATCAAACGTGAATAGTCCTGCTGTAGACTGTAGATACCATTACAAAGAGCGTTTAGGGTTGTAGAGAAAGTCTCTTCTTTTTTTCTTCGAAAAATATCAGTTCTTTGAGACGCGATCTGGTTCCAACTGGTTATTGGGTAAGAACTCATCTGTCTTTGATTGTGTCTTGAAATGTTGCACAAGTCTATTTGTCAACATTGCAGTAGCTGTTGCTAAATGTTACATTTATGCTAACAAGCTACACCATTGGATTATTTTACAAAATATGGGATCAATATGATCATTATAATTAACATGTTTGATTATATATTACCGGATAATCAGGTAAAGATTGTATAGAAGGTAAAATGTGTTGCTGTTTATAGTCAGTTGGAATATAACCACTTGTGTTTTATTGGCTAGAAAGCACAGAAAATACACACGTTGCATCTGACTAACAGAGTTTGCTTTGTTAATTCCAATCTGAAGAGATGAAGGCGGTGGTCGTTCAGGATCCCTGTCACTGTGAGGCCAGACTGGCTTTCCAGAGGCAGACGCAAAACTCCATCCAGGCCATCAATGGAAAACATATCCTTTTCTTTTAATCTTGTGCATCTGTCTTTACACTAGGACTCAATGAGTCAACTCTTACACGTACATTGATCTGTATTATATATTAATAATCGATGACAACGTACTGTACTGGTACCATTTAAAGGCAGAGCTCTGCTATTATAATTTGGTGGATTTTGTACCAGTGTGGCTTGTAACACAGCTTCTTTCAGTTATTCCTCCTGTACTCAGGAGATTAAAGGTTTCTCAGTTGGGAAAGGTTCTGGTGATTGACATGTCTAAAGATTCATCCCTCTAATTATGCCTCAATGTTTCTAATCTGAAGTCTTTGAACACTGGATGTTGGATGCCCTGTGGAGGTTGTTAGTGATGTGATGACTAATGTTTTGGGGGTTTTCTTCACAGCTGTCATGTTTCTGCTTTTTTTTGTTTTGTTTTTTGTTGTACCGTCTATAGCCAATGCTTTTGGAACACCTCTAATAAACTCTGCCTCTTTTTCTCAGCCTCTAAATGGCTAGTTTCTCCCCCATCATCAGCTCTCTGGTCTTCACATCGGTTTATCCTTTATAATAATGCAGCCGCAGGTAAAACCCAAAGCTTACACCTTCTTAGAGAAAACATCCAGATCTATTAATTGTGGGATGTCGGCCTCTGTGCCCTTCTATCTCTTTGTTATAAGGCCATGCTAGTTTGTCACATGCTAGTGTGTCTGACGAGGCACACCGGGGCGACAAGAAATGCCTACTGTTTTGACAATTACGCGATAAAGAAGTAAAAAGTGGAGACTGTAATGTTAGGATTTCGATTCACATTCTCTAAGCAGTTCTTTAAATTTACCAATACACGTACAAGACGCCCTGGTAAGTACAGAGAGAGAGCAAGGAGATTAGCACAGATCATTTCTGTGCATCTCATTAAAAAAAAAAAGCATACATCAGGATAAAAGTATCGCGCATCAGAAAAAAGTAAATGCACATCAAAACAAGAAAGGAAGACATCAAAATAAATAAAAATAATAACGCGCATCACAAAAATATTTAATAGGTAACATGGCGAAAAGGGGGTGTATCACCAACTATTGTAGCAGAGTTGGATATACTTCAGCTAATAATTTGATTCCTATGTTGTGCTTGTATATTAGGATAAAGACAGCTGTCCAGTTAAATGCCCCTTAACTGTGCATGGAAACAATCACTGTTCCAGTCTCCAGCGTGATCATGAGCTCGGTTTAGTGTCTGTGTGGTGTTTCTGGTCTTCTCCATTTGTCTGTGCGGGCTTCCTATGTCTATGCATGGCCATGCTTAATCTCACCTAGGTGTGAAAGTGTGAATGTCTGCTGCCCCATGATGAACTCGGGACTCCATTCCGAGTAAATTCCTGGGATTGGCTCAGAATCCACCATGACCCTGACCAGACTAAAGCACCTACTGAAAATCACTGAAAAACCAAATACTAGTAAATTATGAAAATATCAAGCTGTTGTTTAATACAGTTGGAAAACACTGCTAAATATAACTACAAAACACTGCTAAATATGAAGATGTTTTTGATGTCTAAATATATATATTAGAATAATGGAAAGTAAAGTCTCTCTGCTCATGCAACCCCAAGGACTAAAACAGGTATCAAAAACTGTGTTAATTTCTATTATCTTATGAACGCTCTATACTGACATACCACAGTATAAAATTTTATCTTTAAGTGTAATCAGAAAATGAATTATCAATAATGTGGAAGCCTTAACTTGTATTATACTGGCAGACATCACTAAGAAAGTACAGCAAATGGAAAGCATGTTGTCCTACAAGTGACCTTTCTCTTGGAAAGAGAGAAATCAACAGTACACAGTAACCCATCACATGTTAACTATTTTATTATTGATTAAAAGGTTAACTGGATTTTGTGAAGCTTCAAACTCCTGTTCTGATGTTGGGACTATTTTCTGTTCCAGTGAAGCTTCATTATGGATCACACACTGACCTCCAGCACAACATCTGCAGAACCTCTACACCTCCGTACACCTGGAACATAACGAGCATGTGTTCAAACTGTGTTTATTTTACTGTTAATCTGTGTCACCCGGGTCATAAAGAAATCATAGAAACTACAGAAAATGTTTTAAGGAAAATAAATCACTGACCTACATTATGTACGTAGCAGTGCAAACGTCTGTGTAAAATATACTCCTGAATGACAGTTTACTTCTGAGAAAAAAAATCCAAAAAAGAACAAAAAATTTTAAAAATGTGATATTGGAGAAAAACTATTATTGGAGAATGGCAGATGCACTCTTCAGCACTAGTATTAACTTAAACTCTTAGATAATTAATGATCATAGACAATTTAAGCATTTTATTAATAATAATAATAAAGCAATAAAAGAACATCTGTGAATGCACTTGATGCCTCCTATAATTATGTTCTTCAGGGTGTGTAAACTTCTGCACTCCACTGTAAACCTGAATTTTAAAATATCTTCAGGTTTCCTATCTAGAGAGTGATATTTAAAGTATGTATTTACAGTTGTACCATTTAATTTTAGTTTATTTACTATTAAAAACAGTATTGGTATGTGATATATCGAGATGTGTTTATTCATTTTTTGCAGGTTTTATACATTCGTTGTATCGCAGTTTATGTACAATATATCATTTTAAGGTGATAGAAATAAAAGATTTTAGCATGCATAACACTACTGTTGTCGTTTAATTATTTTTCTCAATAAATAAATTACTCACTGCATGAATATAGTTTTATTATAAACATGATACAAGAAAATACATTAAGTAAGCTACTATGTGTTCCTTTTAATCTGGATGACCAGCGAAATGCAATACATCCAGGTAGAAGAGCTCCAGAAGGCAAATCCAGTCAGTACAGATGCTGAACTTCGAACAACAGCTGTACTGTCAGATTATACCAGTTCTGTGATGTCTAGCTTGCACACAGTCGCCCTTGTCACTCAAACTAGATTTCAGATCTCTATGTTAACTCTGACAGCAAACACCGACATTTATGACTCCTAGACGAGCAGGAAAAATCATCCGTCTTTCATCTCAGTGCGAGACCAGGTTGCTCAAATTTCACTATGAGGGAGGGCGGAACACTCAAAACACCCACTTGCCCCCCCCCCCCCCCCCCATTTCATACCGTGTTTCACAGTGCCATGTGCACCGGAGGCCTGAATCGTGTCTGCTGTAAAAAGAAAAGGGTTTTCACATCCCGTTCTCAGAGAAAGACGTGGGTGTGAGAAATTCCCTGGATAACGTCGAGGGTTAGAAAGGATAGACTGAAAGGTCTAGCATAAAAAGGCACTCATGTGATGATGATGATGTTAACATGTATACTCACACAGGGGTTCATTTCAGAACCGTTTTGGTCCACAAGTCAGCTGAAAAACAAACCGAAATAATGCGGTTGTATAAGTGTGTGAACCCTCTTCTAATTGGGCAGGTGACTGTGTTCAGAGTAAAAGAATCACATGTGAAACTCATGCAAAATATTAGTCAGTACACACCTGACATCAATTAACATGACTCTGATGAACTCCCCCCAAAATTCCAGCTGTTCTTGTAGGATTTTCCCATCATTACCTGTATTAGTCGCATATTACAGCCCCTGGTCCAAGAAGAGCTTACAAAGCATTGACGTGATTTCGTTGCTGAAAGACATCACTCAGAAGAAGGGTACAAAGGAATTACTAAAGCATTACATACAGTTTACCACAGAACACGAAGACAGTCATCATACTACTGGTTGGAGATCCCCTCTAAGAAGCCCCTCGCTCCTGCTGATGATAATCCATATGGACCTAAATATCCACTCAGAAACTGTGAACATGACCTTCCACTGCTGGTGAAATAAACTCTTTTACTGAAATGATTTAGGACCACAATTCCCTTTACAGTTATAAGATAACCAACTAGACTTCATGTTAAACTGCTCTATGGTTTGTACTTTTATCTGGTTTCACCCAAATGAGGATGGGTTTCCCTTTTGACTCTGGTTCCTCTCAAGGTTTCTTCCTCGTGTCACCTGAGCCACCGTCCCCACAGGCTTGCTCATTAGGGATGTGTAGGGTTTACTCCAATTTTCTCCCCTAATTTTAGTCATATCCAATTCCCACCTGATAGTATATCCCTCCCTATCATACGACCACCACCAACCAGGGAGGGGCAAGAATGCGCATCCCCGCCTCTTTACGAACTGCCGCGCATGCAAATTTGGGGGTGGCCTAACACACTGAGAAAAGCACTATCTGTATACTATAAGCTCATACGAATGAGCTTACAGACACCCATGATTGGCTGGTGATCGCTGTGAGTGACAGGGAAGTGAGCGTATGCCATCCCTTCCTCCCGTGAGAGCTCGGCCAATTAGCTCCCATAGACTCCCGGTCGCGGATGGCTGCGGCATCAACCCGGATTCGAACCAGTGATCTCCAGGTTGATAGTCAGGCACCTCATTGTGGGCCACGAAAGTTTCAATTCTTTTCCAAATTTGTTTAACTGTGTAAAGCTGCATTGTGACACTGTTAACTGTAAAAAAGCGCCTAAATTGAATCAAAAAGACCAGAATAGAACGAGTCCACCAGGGTGTGAATTCTTCCGATAAAGTACATACTTGGACGCTTCCCGAGACCCGTGCACACCACCACGACTTCAACCGAAATGTCTACTGACACACGTCCAGGAAAGCAACCCGAACCAATGTTTGAAAATGTTTATTAGTGAATTAACTTTCCAGAAAGTGTACAAGGAAAGAAAGAAGAAAAAAAGAGAGAGAACAAGACCAAGAAAAAGAGTAGCATGCATCTACAGATTTTCACAATACTAGCAGAGTGTCATGTTTATCCAAAACATTGTCTGGAGAGAAAAAAAACCTCCTCCCTTGTCAGCAATGTGTCGAAAGCATGATCACTACCTACCACAACACGGTACGATGTATACTGCCAAGATGGTGGCAGGCGGTGTGGTGGGATCTGATGGATGAATGGAACTGGAAGTATGCATGAACCAACTGATACAACACTTGAATATAAAACATGATAAAGTGCTAAAACTTGCAATCTTTTGCCTATGCATTATTTTAAAACACTCAAAAAAAATACACAAAAGGAAAAACAGATTTATTTTAAATTCACATTGGATTGTCATGACTGGCGTTTAAACTAAAGCTGAATTCTTTGCGTTAGCCAATTAAGAAAGTAGTGCTTTGAAATGTTAGTAGACCGTCAAGTGAAGCGGTAAAGCAAAAACACAACAACAAAAAGCTTTCACAACATTTCTTCAAAAAGAAAAAAAAAGGCATTAAAAACCAGGAAAAGCATGAAAAGTGAAAGCATACACTGCTTCATGTGCGCTGCCGCTGGCAGATGATCTAAGTAGAAACATTTCATTAGAATGGTTCACTATGAATAAACTATACAAAAGCTGTCAGAAGCACAAGTCGCTATGCGACCCAGCTCGCAATCAGACTCCAACACTGCAAACCGAATTCCCCCGGACAGGGGAACATCCCTCTTCCCCGTAATACACACCTGCGGCGTCTTTTATTTTCTATTCATTTACAAAAATAGATCTGTGATGAGCTGTCACGACATGTTGATGAGAGTCATGCGGATGATGACGATGGTTTAATCGATGCGATGATGCAGAGATTTAAAGTGATACGTGGTGGGGAATCGTTAACACCCTCCGTTCTACAGAGTGAAGAGTGCCGTCAATCAAATCCGAGAAACCAAGGACAGCATCTGCAATGACGTGATCACGGAGGGCGTTCAGGCGGGCATGTAGGGGGGCGGAGGCTCCTTCACCGGCATCGTCATGGCCATTTCGTAGGTGGGGAGGATGTACTGTTGGACACACACAATGACAGCACGTTCAATCCCGGTCAACAAAAAAACTAACTGGAAACGGTGTGCTTGGACGAAACGTAGCCTGTTTTAAATTACACACATAACAGCATATTACTAACAGAAAATAATCCAACAGTGAGATGAAGCAGAGCTTCACTTAAAAGTTAGTTCCTGTTGTCACTTACATTATAGCAGGTCTAAACATTCACTCCTTCACCTGAACCTCTTTTTACTTTTTCTTTAAATAACTCACTGACTCATTTGCCGAACCGCTTAATCCTACCCGGGTCGCCGGGAGGCTGGGGCCTATCTCAGCCAACACTGGGTGAAGGCGGGGTACACCCTGAACTCGCCAGACCATGGCAGGGCGACACACACACACAACCATTCACACTCACACTCACACCTAGGGTCAATTTGGAACAGCTGATTAGCCTACTGTGAATGTCTTTGGACAGTGAGAGGAAACTAGAGTACCAGGAGGAAACCCATGCAAACACGAGCAGTGGTGGCTCAGTAGTTAAGGTCCCAGTATCACCAAGTTGTCACTGTTGGGCCCTTGTGCAAGGCCCTTAACCCTTATTTGCTCTGGATAAGGGTGTTTGCCAAATGAGACAGATATATTATTTATAAATAAAATAAAATAAAGAAAGAAATGAAGAAAGAAAGAACATGTAAACTCCACACAGAAAGGCCTGAGCCCAGGATTCGAACCCAGGACCTTCTTGCTGTGAGGCGGGAGTGCTAATGGCTACCCCACGGTGCAGCCCGTCTTTAGAACAATACCACAAAAATGTTCATTATTAAGCTTGTCGTGTTGCAGAGAAACCTGAGACCACAAGCTTCTCCATAGCAAGACCTACTGCAACTGGAGACTCCTTCCATAAAGTTAAATTTAAAAAAGTAAATGAAAAAAAATAAATAAATAAAAAAAACTCTAACCCTTCACTGTAACAGACCCATGTGCAAGCTGGTACTACAGAAACCATTATGCATAAACATAAACCTATATTTAATCAATACCTGACCAATCACAATCAAGAATCCAAAGCTAAACCATATATATATATATATAATA
>JBCNYH010000017.1:2957862-2969741 GCA_039654325.1 Tandanus tandanus | reverse complement strand
TATATATAAAATAGTGTATCTTTGAGTTCATATTTCAATACATTTGTACAAAATATAATTTCCTTGATTATAATTTCATATTTGTCTTTTAGCCTGAAATATCCTTTGTTTTTAAATCAATGTTTAACAGTTATTATTTAATATAATACAGTATAAGTAAAGTTATAAATCAGACGTCGATAGAAAATTCCCTAAGTTATTAGAAAACAGTTTAAAAACATTACGATATTATAGAGCAATAAAAAAGAGAGTGGAGGTCATATAGTCTGTGTACGATCTACATTCAGACTTCTTACTCATGTTGTTACAGCACGTTTGATGTAATCATAAAATCGAATATTACATTCATGTCATCCCTTTGGTTATTGTAGAATAAACAGTCCTCTGGTTTTATACATTTTGTTGTACAGATTTGGATAAATAAGTGGCGCCCTGAAAAGAAAAGCCGTAGTTCATCGCCAGTCATCGTCTTTCTCATTGTCCGGCTCGATCATGTAGTCCTCAGCTTCACTATCATCCTCAAACCTCTGGGTCTCTGCTGCCTTGAGCCTGGCCATCGCCGCTAAGCGCTCCTCTTCCTCTCTCTGCCGCTGAGCCGCTGCTTTCTTCTCCTGTTCGGCGTGGCTCTTCATGTGCGCGCTGCGGCTCTTTACTTTGTAGAACACCCTGTTGGAAAACAGTCCACGTGATCATTGTGGTCTAAAATACTGAAATTTGCAGCAGATTTTCACATTTTCGATGCATGTTACAATGTTTTTGGGCATAGTTTTGCCATAAAATCGTGGGATTATGTGAAACTTGCAAAAAAAAAAAAAAATGTCGGTATCTTAATATTTTAAAAGCAAAATAAATGAAGTGACGTGTGGGGGACTGCTACGTTTGGTGAAGCTCGCAATATAACACTATGATTGGCCAAATTTGCATAAAAGTTGTGGTGATTTAGTAAAGATTGCAAGTATTGGTTGAATTCGCGTAGACTGATGTTATCGCGTTACAAATAACATTACAAATTTCTGGAGGGACTGATAAACATTTATACTTTTGAATATTCATCTTTTCATTTTTTGACCTGTAAATGTTGGTACAGTGTTGAATAGTTGTGCAAAACGATGCTAGAGTGTCAAATAATGAGGTTAGCACAAGTTTAGGTTTTCCTTCTGGGCTGCTTGTGTTGACAATAAACACAAGGTTTTTTTTTTCTGATTTTCACCCCCCTATCTCTATCTCCACCTGTCTGTCTCCTAGTGCACAGAGCATGGAGATTTCAGTCGACCAATCAGAGCTGAGTAAGCACAGAGAGCAGAAAGACCATACATAGGAGGGGGAAGCCAAACAGACCCTCTAACACACACTCAGAATCAGCAGTTTAAGCAGAGGTGCAGGGGGAAGCAGCTTCCTGAAGAACTGTTGAGTTTTTTTGGATCAGGAATAATGCTTTGGTGCTCCACTGGTGTCCAAAAAAAAAAAAAAAGTCTGAAAATTGATATTAGATAATATCTGACCTTAAAATGTAACTATTAATGGATTAAAGAAACATCTTAGTTCTTAACTTCGTAGGAGGAATAAAATATCAGGACGTACCTTTATAGAACATAACTGACCGGTTTTAGTATTGTTAATGACATTTCGTCATATTACAGTCACCAATTTTTCCACCACACCAGCCTGCTATCAAATACCTCAATGATTTTGAAATTTTGAGTGTGCAAAATTGCGAGAATAGGACGTGAATTTGAATTTCATTTTTAATTTGAATTTCATATAAGGCAAAGGTAATGGTAAAAACAACAGTATACAGATATTAAACTAACAAATTAGATATAAACTAGGGAACTTCTGAATAAAATAAAAATAAGGACATCTACACATAATGCAAGCTGACGTTCACATACATCAGACAAGTGTTTGCTCGTTTATAGGAAAGAATGGTATATCCCGCTGTTCATTCATATGCAAATTACTTCTGTATTTACCGTCGCATACACGTCAATCAGGAGCGACTTTTACGCAGTATTATGTCGCACCCCTATGTACAGGTTTTTTCTTCTCGAAGATTGTAATAACAATAGAGTATTTTTGATGTGCAAAGATGTATACATTGTATGCAAGCATTTATTATGTTTGGGATTAATTTCCATATAAATAGTAGATAAAATATGGCATTAAACATGTCATGGTGTTTTTTTTTTTACTTCCCTCCAGATAATTTTTTTGTGTTTGCTTGTTCAATAGCATTTACTAATGAGGTGGACCTTGAGCAGGTTACGCAGCTGTTTGAGCAGTAAGGAGGAGCTTGTTCTACTTCCTGCCTGCCAGAACAGAAACAGACTTGATTCAAGACATCCCAGTATCCCGAAGAATGGTGGGTGGGGTCGAGTCATACGTGTTGTTTTAACAGAAAAGATCACAATACTGGGTGTGTTTTGATAAGTGTCTAGAGACAAGTGTGGATCTTCAGCTCTTTAGGCAACAACAGGGTTTTAATTTTCACCATTTACTGGACTGATATACTGGAGGGCAGCAGTGGATCAGTGGTTAAGGCAATGGGTTACTGATCTGAAGTTCGGGGTTTCACTCCCCAGTATCTGTTTGGTCCTTGAGCAAGGCCCTTAACCCTCAATTGCTCATAATTATAAGTTGCTCTGGATAAGAGCATCTGCCAAATGCCTTAAATGTAAATATAAAATATAAACACTGCAATGGGGTGATGTAGAAGAACGCAAGGTCGTGCAGCTGCATTCTATCTGATAGATTAAGTTCTATTCAAATTTCTAGATAACACAAAACTAAACAGACCCCCACCCCCCCAAGGGGACTCTGGGAAGAGAAACAGCTGGATCATCTTTGGAGAAACCAACAAGGCTAATGTAGCTGTCTACAAGCTGTTTTTCTAGAGCCATTTTTCTATTCAGATCTTCATGAACACAGAGTTCTCCAGGGAGGTGATGTGGAAATGCATAAGAAATGCCATTCAAGGCATTTCTGTGTGGAGTTCGCATGTTCTTCGCTGTGTCTTTGCGTGGGTTTCCCCCATGTACTCCGGTTTCCTCCCACAGTCCAACAACATGCACAGTAGGCTGACTGGTGGTTCCAAATCACCCCTAGGTGTGAGTGTTTGTATGTGTGTTGGTCCTGCGATGGCCTGGCGAGCTGTTCAGGGTGTACCCTGCCCTCACCCAGAGTCAGCTGAGATGGGCGCCAGACCCTAATTAGGATAAAGCGGCTTAGAAAATGAAAGAATGAATTTTCACTGAAAGTGTTTTAAAATCACCTGTAATGAATATCTTACTGTGAGCTCAGAAATCAGCACAAAAATATTAAATGCACAGGATTATACCGGTCTGGCGAGCTGTTCAGTGTGTATCCCGCCTTCACCCAGTGTCGGCAGAGGCTCCAGCCTACCTACTACGATTAAGCAGTTCGGCAAATGAGTGAGTGAGAGAGAGAGAAAGCAGCCGAAAATATGTAATCAATGGACCAATCAGAGTGGTTGTAGTCTGTGATGCTATGATATGTTGTTTATCATATGTCTGTGATATGTGGTCTGGGATGTTGTGATGTACGTACATTTCCGGAGAGGTGGAAGTCAGAATACAGAGAAGGGGCTATTCAGCTTCCATGTAGCATTAACGCAAAAGTACAAGTTGGCCTTACGTCTCTCACACAGACACACACATGACTCACCTGCTGCACTTCTTGCAGGGAAAGATGCCCTCGGGTTCTCCCTGACTCTTGGGGGCATTTGCCGGCGTGCTTCTCCTCCCCGTGGTCTCACGCGGTTTGGGAACGAGCAAAGGAGGATTCTGTATTTCCTTCCTCAGCGCAGTTACTTCGTTCAAAGAGACGACCTTTGGATTGCTCAGCACCAACACTTTCCCCTCCTGAAAAAGGAACAGTTTACAACCACTTAAACCATATCCAGATAAAACCATATAAAAACCAGGAGCGAAGGATAATATTCATACAGGACTCAGTAATCAAAAATATTCGATTAACACAGAGTCGCGATTCCTGTGCTCTTTAAACAGAAAACTACTAATATACTATGCTGATTAGTCTCCATCACACTGATACAAAGACCATGAAGAAAATCTGGTTAAATGCAGCGAGGCGTGGTCAAAATACTATTAGAAATGTTACTACGTTAATGCCAGGTTCTTACTGTGTCCAACATGTTCCCACTAATTTCTTGCACCTGCAATTCTACAAATGTAAACATTTTGCATTTAAAAAACTGCAAAATGAAAAAGTAATCAGCTAATCCTTAATACTGAGCTAATTTAATAATTTATAACGGTGATCTACAGTGATCCCGAGAATCAATATGGTGGCCACCCGGAGAACCCCTTGGCGATAACTGCTGGAAATAGCCGAGGAGTCCCAAATGCCCCTGCTACAAATATTAAAGTAGTGTAGGGTCCAACATGGTGCTCCCACCACCCAAGACATTAATTAGACAAAAATCGCAGACGGTTCCTGAGTGTGAGACTTTGGGTATTTTAGAAATGTTTGTAATTTCTATGAATAGATTTTACAACTAGGAAGAAGGGAATTATGATAGTTTCCCCCCATTTTCTGATTTTAGAAAAAAGCTAAAATTTTTATTTACATCCTTTCATCCCTTGGAAGTTGATAACACTATCAGTTTGTCCCACTGTGATTTTTGATTCTCCCCTTCCCATTTCCAAGACATTTTTAACGTCTGGTATCACTATGATGTATCCAGCAGCTCAAGTCCTCATACACTTACATTCTCACTGACCTGAAGAGTCTTCGTCACATTTTGGAGCTGATCAGCGCCGGCGTCTTCGTGCTCCGCCTTGTGTTTGCTCTCTTCTCCTGTTTCCGGCTGCTCGTGTTTAATCTGTGGGATCTTTAGTGAAAGAGAGACGACGAGCTCGGATAACAAACTTAAACCAGTTCATCGAGTCTGAGAATTGTGAGGGATGATGAGTGTTCCCTTGCGGTCACATGACACAGTCAAGTTCAAACGTTTGCACACCCAAAAGACATTTGAATGCAGTTGGTCCTGTTTTATCATCAAATGTTAAGAAAAGGGATGAAATGTTCGGATGTGCATATTGAGTTAATTTGTTTATCATCACAAAATTAAAAAAGCATATGCAGACTTGACAGATATGTTGTTTTTGTTTTTATTTATTTTACTAAAACCAATAATAATAAACTGATCAAAATAATAATTCAATATCTTTTGTTACTTTAGTACCTTGATTAAATTTGAAAAAAATAAATAAAATCTTAGTCGTGTGCCAATTCCCTCTAATCAGCCAGCTTTCCCAACCATCAACCAGGCCGAGGGTGAAGGCTAACATGCTGTTCCTCAGGGACGTTTAAATCAGTAACATCTTTTCAAACTGCTGCTCACGCTGCATCACAGAGAAACATAACAAGCGCTGTCTGTCCTCTTCCACATACATGATCTCAAAGATGAACAGGATTTACTATGTAGTGTCACTGTGATTGACAGGAGAAAGAGGGGATATCTCTCCCACCCAGTGAGCATAGCTCATTTATTTATTTATGTTTGGCTAATTTTCTGCAGCATCCTCAAGAGCCTGAAAAACCTCTGAACGTCTCACTTGCGTATACAAATAATCAAATAAACCTGACATACACTGATCAGATTTATCCTAATTGCCTCAAAAATATTTTATTTTCAGGTTTCCTGCTGTCTGCTTTCAGATTATTGGTAAATCTCTGGCATTGTTTATTTTTTTCACGTCCGTCTACGTAGTGCATTTAAAAAAAATAAATAAAGTTTGTCCCTGTTAATAAAAGTGCTTTAAAATGTGACTAAATTTAATTTTCTTCTGCCGTCTCTTTGGGAATGCTCTTCTTTCAATCTGAATCAAAGCCTTTTTTCTTCTTCTATGAATTTTTTGATTAGTCTGCTTTAATTCCTTAAATTCATTTTCCCTTAGTAAAGCAACCTTGGGCTTGTGTGAGGCATTATATAAATCAATGATGACAACGATGAAGACGATGATGATTATTATTAATGAAAAAGGTGTTGAATGTTTAAGGTTGTTAGTTATTTTAATTAAATTAAACTTTTGAGATTACTTATAAACAGAATTG
The DNA here is from genome assembly GCA_039654325.1 of Tandanus tandanus. NCBI lineage: Eukaryota > Metazoa > Chordata > Actinopteri > Siluriformes > Plotosidae > Tandanus > Tandanus tandanus. The sequence goes on along the minus strand of JBCNYH010000017.1, from coordinate 2,963,642 downwards.
CTGAATTAAGGCGTTTTAACGTTTACTGTTTGTCAAAAATTGACACAGACATTTTCAACCTTTCGCACCGAAACAGGGAAGGGTGTGCAAACGTTTGCACTGATTCATCTTAAACACTCTAAATGCAAATGTATGATTACACCACCTCAGAATTGCGCTGTTCTGGATCCGGAGGGCCGTAGATCAACGTTCCGTTGCGTCCGACCTTCACCTGTTTCTTATAGGTGTAATAAAACTCCACACACTGCGCCAATGTTTTACTCTGCACCTACACGCGCACACGCACACACACACACACACACACACACACACACACACACACACACAAAGATTTACACAATCCTCTGAACAGGAACAGAAACACCCGTAACAAAGCCTGTCACCCAAAAACAGCTTCAAAGAACACAGGACACACTGTGCACAGAGAAAACAGGAAATAGATACTTCTAATAAACAAATAAAAGTCCTTACCACTTTCTGCACTAAAAAGAAGTCCTTCCTGTAAGCAGAAATCCCTTTATTGAAGTAGCGCTTTTCATCCACAGTCCAGCAGTCTGACCCTGATGGAACCAAAAGCATATATACATATATATAAGCATGAACACCTAAAAGAATAAGTACATCCTGGTTACATTTACATTTATGGCATTTGACAGACATATTTTTCATTTTTTAATACAGCTGAGCAATTGAGGGTTAGCTTAGCTAACACACTTAGCAAGGAGACAGGTTATGAAAAATACTATTTAAAGAGAAGTCTTGTCAGTTTGCTGGTACTGGGGCTTGAACCCACAACCTTTCGAGCAGTAAACCACCGAGCCACCACTTATTGCTTAGCCAGCTCTTTAAATGCAGCATTGCTCTGATTTTAGCTAAATACTTAGCCTAGAAAATGCTACCTCATAAAACTTTAATAGGTAGATATGTTTATGAAAAAGGCTATTTAATGGGAATTTCTTGTGAGTAAAAGCAAGCTAGCTAACCTTCAGCTAACAATTTGTATTTTGTGTAGATGAACAGTTAGTATCACCAGTATGCTACATTTCCAGTCACTCAAATTGCTAGCAATGCTAGCTAAGATGCTTAGCTTAACTACTCTGCTTTATAACCCAGTAAAATCTCAACAAGGACAAATTTTATGCCCATAAATACAAAGCTTTAGGGTTTTTTGGGGTTTTTTTTAATGGAGATTTTGAATGAAGTTGTCAGTAGTAGGTAATATATAGAACATTCTTTTTTAAAAAGCCTTTTGTAGTAGCAAATAGCCTTACCTGCATAGTGATAGTTGGCAAGGTGGTGATCTTTGGGGAAAAGAGGTTTCTTCAACAACAACACTTCCAGGGTTTTCTAGAGGAATGGACAGAATATAGTTTGATCTCCGATAGGAGCGTGTTAAGCACAAGTTGAACGATATTGCAAAAAAACCTCTAATCTCATGAAATTAATTGTTTACACAACACGTACAAAATATCACGGTACTAAGGTTTTCCTGCATTTAAGACGTAAATACACAGATATAACTGCATAAAGGCCAACACACAGATTGATGGAAGGATGGATGGAGTGGTGGATAGACAGGTAGCCAGACAAACAGATAGTCAAATGGATAAAAAGACAGACAGGTAGAAAGATGGATATGCAAATAAACAGAGAACCAGGTGGATGGATTGATGGTAGGATGGATGGATATGCAAATAGACACAGATAGATGGATATAATGACTGACAAATAAACAGAGAGAAGGGTGACAATTAGAAAAAGGGTGACAATTAGACACAAACAGATGTATAGACAAATTAATGGAAAAATGGATGGATGGATAGACAGACAGATAAATAAATGGATGTGTATAAGTAGATAGACATACAGGTAGAAGGATAGACAGATGGATATATAGGCATAGACATAGATGGAGAGTGACAGACAGACAGGTAAACAAATGGATGGGGGTTAGGTAGACAGACATACAGGTAGACAGGCAGCTAAACAGATAGATGGGTAGACAGACAGGTAGATATGGAGACAGACATACAGGTAGACAGATAGATGGATAAACAGAAAGGTAGATAGGTAGATAGATATACAGGTAGAGAGATAGACAGATGAATAAACAGACATACAGACAGGTAGATATATTGATAAACGGACAGATAGACAGATGAGAAGACAATAGGATAGGTATGGAGCAGCTTGTTAGACGTCCACTGATAGAAACTGACAGAAAGACTAACAGACAGAGAGATGGACCTATAGATTGTAATAGAGCGATAATTATCTCACCATGACGTCACCTCCGTTCTCATGAAGGCAGTGGTGCAGGAGCTCCACGTTGGTCCCTCCTCCACACAGCACACTGGAGCAGGACAAGTTCATCAGATTATCCACTGCAGGATGAGACACGTGAGAGGAGAGCGTGTGAGTGACTCAGGGAGGTGGAGTGAGGGAGGGATTAAACACACAGTTCACTGGAATCACTAGCTGTTCTGATTAACCATCATGACTCACCTGTCTCTTCCAGGGACGGTGACGATTCCACCTGTAGCAGCGGGAGCCACACCAGAGTAGCTTTGTGTTCATCCTGATCAACCAGTGACCGTTCCTGGAGCTCAGGAATCTCTGCCTGGTACTGAGAGCCAATGTTTATTCGTCTGTAAGACACGATACCATATCATAACCATGTGAAGCAGGAACGCTGACAGGAAATGCCAAGGCAACTGTCTGACAAAGTGATCTTCCGGAAACTATGAGATGTTTCCGGGAACTGATGAAATACCGATGTGAGGAAGAAATAAAATGAAATTGAAATGAACATTTACACCATACTCACGGTTCTAAGCTGACGGGCGTGGCCTCTCCGATCAGAGGTGGCATCGGAGGAGTAATCTCGGAACTACCTGCAAAAATCACAACACAGGAATCTGCTCATCACAGGACGGCATAAAAGACATACTGTACTGCTAAGTGCATGAGGCATGTACTGATCATCTCTAATATAATATAATACACTGTATGTAAATCTCAGCATGTTAACAGTAACGTTAGCGGTTACTGGATGATGTCGCAGGATTAAAAGAACTTACAATATGTTTCAATTCCAACGTGGTAGTGTTACTTTAAAACACATAGAATACGCAATGATAAAGATCTGCAAGAGCTACCTGTATTTCTGTCATATTCATAAAAACAGACAGAGGCACACATACATACACAGAGAGAGAGAAAGAGAGAGAGAGAGAGAGAGAGAGAGAGAATGAGAGAGCGAGAGAGAAACAAATCTAGATATATAGAGAACAAGAAACAGACACATAGTCAGATAGAGAGATAATAAACAGATCAACAGACAGATAGACAGTTGAACGTCTACACATATATCCAGGCAAGCAGGTAAACAAATTAATATACAAACAGAAAACAGAGAATCAGTTAGACAGACACATAATTATACAGAGAGAGAAAGAGAGAGAGACATACAGACAGGTAGAAGATAGACAGATATATATGCAAACAGGATAATAAACATTCAGACAGACACATAGAGAGGCACACAGACAGACAGGCATATAAAAAGAGAAATAGTTAGCCAGGAAATAAAGAGATTAGCTACATACATAAACAGTAAGCCAGACACACAGATACGTAGATCCAAGCAAAGAAAATCATATACAATCAGATAAAGTTATTGATTAATTAACTGACAGACAGACAATAGACAGAAACACTAACGTTTTAACGTAGAATATGCATCACAATACTTAGTTCTTGCTAAGTTTGCACTTGGATTATACCCTGTTCTATTCTACAAAAAAAAAAAAAAAAAAAAAAAAAAAAAAACCACAATCTGACACAATAACATGGTGAGGGTTGTCTTGCTTAACCGTTTTTGAACCGTGAATTATAAACTCAATGCTCACTTGAGCGCAAGAGGCTCCTGGAGGCGGTTTTGGGGGTTGGGGGTGGAGGCAAGCCCTGATTTCCTGCTGCTATAGAAGACAGGAAGGTGGAGAAGTAAAGTCCTGAGCCCTCGCGTACAGGTGACAGGATGGGTGGAGGAGTGTACGGTGGCAGAGTCAGAGGGTTGTCCAGCAGGCGTACAGGGGAGCGCAGGTGGCTATGGAAGGGAGAGATAGTGGAGTAGACCGGGGGGGCGATGAACGTGCACTGTCTGGGAGGAGGGATGACCAGGGGCTCGGGTCGTGGCCGGCGCTTAATCTTGTCCGGGGATCTTCCGCCCTCCATCGCATCCTTCTTAAGAATAATAATAATTAATAAATGATAAGGCAATAAAATAAAGACTGCTACTAAGTGAAATAAAACACTTTAGGACATGCTGTTATTAGATTTAAAAAAATATTAGCTTCAGAAGGGGTAACTTCCTGCAGAGCAAATTATTTACAAAATTAAATTACTCACTCGTTTGCTGAACCACTTAATTACTTACTATAAGTATCAGTATTAGTGGGGAGGCTGGAGCCTATCTCAGCCGACACTGGACAAAGGCGAACAGCTTGCCAGACCATTACGGGGCCAACACTCACACAACCATTCACACTCACACCTAGGGGAAGTTTGGAACAGCCAATTAGCCTAATGTACATGTCTTTGTACTGTGGGAAGAAACCAGAGAACCTGGAGGAAACCCACACAAGCACAGGGAGAACATGCAAACTCCACACAGAAACGACCTCGCCAAGGCCAGGACTTGAACCCTGGACCTTCTTGTTGTGAGGTGGACGTGCGAATCACTAGGCCACCGTGAGGACCAGAATTAACTCTGCATTTGATAAAGTTTTTGCTCCAGAATTGAATAAACTCTCTTAAACACTGGATTTGGAGCCAGCACTATACAGGAGTAGGAGCGTAAAGACCAATTGCGTGTCTTGTAGTGAATAAAGAATAAAACAGCGGCATGTTGTGATTAGTCAGTAATCAACCACAGAGTGATGTGCTACAGCGAAGTTACTGTTACCATCCTAAAAATAGATTATCTCCGTTAACAGCACATCCTGAGCATATACCATAATTCTGTCATACAAGTTCCTGTTAATATAGAAACAATAACAGATTAGAACAAGTGTGTTAAATGCAGGACAGGCAGAGCTGCTGATCTAGTAAACCATTCAAGAATTAAACAGCATCTTGATATAAAGCGTTAAATGTTGTATTTTGCTCAGCAAAACATTATACACATGCCTTGTAAAGCTTGAGCTGTTCGGCAAACTAAACACATTATTCAGTAAAATCGTTAGTGCAAAGTAACAAAATGGAGGGGCAGTGGTGGCTCAGTGATGAAGGATTACTTATCCGAAGGCCAGGGGTTTAAGCTCGGTGTCACCAAGCGGGCACTGTTGGGCCCTTGAGCAAGGCCCTTAACCCTCAATTTCTCAGTTGCAAAAAGAAAATAATAAACGTAAGTCAGTCTCGATAAGGGCGTCTGCCAAATGCCGTAAAATGTAGATGTAAGAAAGTTTTGTAAATAGACTGTATACTGTCAACTAAAATTATAAACAGATGCTCTTCGAGCTGAACCAAATGAGAACATTTTCAGAAAAGCCTGATTGCTTTTCACACCTAAATCATATAAATGGGTAGAATCCAATTGGTCTGTCTAATCCAATTATCTGTTGCACACTGCATGGCCAAAAAATAAACAATAAATCGCACATTATAATATTTTCATGGAGAGCATTTATCCTCAATCACAGAGTGTAATCTCCATGGCATTGTTGCTCCAGTTGGTCCGGTCGAGGCTCAGCAACATTAATGTGGCAATAAAATGAAGT
>JBCNYH010000017.1:2942416-2957762 GCA_039654325.1 Tandanus tandanus | reverse complement strand
GACTCGAATAATGAGCGAGTGGTTCAGGGAGCATGAGGAATCATTTTCACATATGTTTTGGCACCCCAGAGTCCTGAACTTAACCCTATTGAAAGTTTTCGTGATGTTCTGGAGAAGACTTTATGGAGTGGTTCAGTTTATCAGTGAGAAATGAACTCAACATTGGATGGAAATAAATGTTATGTTGCTTAAGTTTGCTGAAATAATTGCATGATGATTATGAACTGTAAGTAAGGCTAAAAGCAGAACAACATATTCATGTGGGCAGAGTAATAGGGACAGGCAATATGACCTAAATAATTATATCATGATACTTTCTGACATTTTCACAATAACGGTATTTATCGGAACTCATATATTATCCTATGTAAATAATGTTCAGAGACAAAAGAGAATGACAGCACATGCAGCCTGTTTTTAAGTATACAAATGCTTCACGCACCCTTGTTCTCACCTATGACCATTTCTGATTCGTCAGACACCTCTTGTTAACTCACACGGCTCCAATCCTGGTGCCTGATGTTCAGTGTTGCACGATCTGTTATTGCTCCTTGGTATTTTTCCTGTATTTACTTTCTTTTACGCTTAGTTCTTGTTAACTGTTCCTATACATACATAGGTTATGTTTTTGGTTATGGTAGAAGCATTATGCAAAAGGTTGTATGCAGATTTTCATGAAATTTCTACCAGAGGCGGGGCTTTGGACAAGGATGACTCCATTCGATTTTGGAGATGGTCCAGATCAAATTCTTAATCCAGGAATTATTTAAAGGATTTTTTAACATTGTGAGAAAGGATAATGTTTTGGAAGTGTGGTATTATATCTGGCCTAGCAGGGGGTGCTGTTTACTTTCTACACTTTTTTTTTTTAGGCTTGGTGGAGGTGTTCTTGTTTTCTGTATATACATAACATTCTGTAATAAAACAAGCCTAATATTTATTTAGCTACTTCTACACGTCTTGCTACATGAAACATTCTTCATAAATGTATTAATGGTAAAAATATTGCAGCTATGTGTTCATTTCTAAAGGAAAGTTGATATTTCTGCTGAATCACGATATTCGGTTGCCTGACGATATGAACGGTCATATCGCAATATGATCATTTCTCAGTATATCGCCCAGCCCTTCCTGTAAGTGTGATAAATTTTACATGACGTGGGTGCATTTATTTTTTGCTCTAGTATTGTTGTGGTATTGAGTCTGATGTTAATGTTATGGTATCGTGAGACCCTCAGAAGCCACAAATGATGTACTTTACGTCGTACCTCATTGAAATTCTCAGCTTTTAATGACCGACGGCGTGTCACGATAACAGAGGGTTTGTGCTCAGACTGTTGTGAACTCTCTGGAGGAAGCCTCTGCTCACGCATCCAAACGCCCGTCTGTTCTAATGGAACCTGATTCCTCCGAACAGGTACAGACACGGGGATCACTAGTGGAGGCATCCCTGTCTGTCTGCCAGGTGTGCTCTCATCACGCTGCCAAGAAATGACATAATAACAAAAACAGAAACAGGAAATGAGAATACGACATTTGGATTATGTCATGTTCTGCACAAAACGTGGAACAAGAAATCAATCAAGGCTTAAAAATAGCTGACAAATGTTTTAATCGATAAACTCTGCATACAATAATAAGACTAATCAAACCCAGCAACTGTATCACCTTGCAGAAGAAGGTCAGACATGCACACTTGGATGAAAAATAATTTAAGAAAAAGCAGATGGGTCAGCAGATTTCTCTCATGTTATTTTTTTAACCCAGCAATCCTATAAAACTCACAAGTCTAAGAAACAATTCTAGAATGAAAGCTGTAGGGTTCCACAAGCACAATAAAGCACTGGGACACACTAATGGGCCTGCATATCAATATCTTCCATTTTCAAATCCAGGATGGATCCATCATTATTTCAGAGAACTGGGCCTTGTACTCGATAATATACACGTATGCAAATGAAAACTGATTTAACGTTGTTTAGTAGTAGATCAGCTTCACTTACTGTACTGTGGTGTTTATACCAGTTCAGATCACATCAAATGGCATCAACTTATAAGAAAATTAAAGCCAAACATAATAACGGGGCAACTGTGAAAAGAAGCAAAAAGTCACATGATCATCTTTTATATGTACATGCACACGCTGGTTTTAATGTATGTAAACAGAAGTGCATAGTTTTGTTTTATTCAGAAGTTTACTAGTTTATATATGATTTGTTAGTTTAATACCTGTATACTGTTATTAATGCCATTAACTTGCCTTATTTGACCTGACGGATTCACATCCTATTTTCGTGATTTCGCGCACTCGCAAGAGTGAAACAGCAGCCTTTTCAAACAGTTTAATGCAAACTCTCAAATGGATTTTTGCAGAGCGACACTTTGAAAATGTAAGTAAAAACCACCTGATTGTGAAAATATACACATGTTCATGTGTAACATTAAGAGTTTGAAAATCTTCCCTTTCATTTCACATCAAAACGGTGGTTGTTTGAAGAAAGTAGCCTAAATAACGTTAATGGGGTTATTAAACAAAACATTCATGGTGTTATTAACCATTTAAATACATGCAACTATGGTTTATGAAGGTTACCAGAAATTAATTTGGTTTATATTTCAATCTTTAAAAACTGTTCACCCAACAAAAACTTCATGCAGCAATTCATTCCCATCCGCTCCATGTTCGGTTCAAAAACTTTAAATTGCTTTTGAGTTGGAAGTTGAAAGGCTATTTAACAAATATAGACTAATATTTTGGTCATCCATTGCATATTTACACCACTTTTTGGCAACTGAATTTGGGTAAATATCATGACTCAGCTCCTTTAACATGTGAAGGGTTACGCTGAAGGAAGCTAATCAGACACAAGTCGAGCTACAGGACTGGAGATACTATGTCAAAAAGAGAGAAAGCTTTCACGGACATTTTCCACAGATATATTTCCGTGTCATATTCACTACACAGGAACGACGTGAGCTGATGGGTTCACAATCTCAGCATAGTTAAGAATTATTTACCGAAGGTGAGGTGGATGTCGCTAAATGCATCCCGGGCGTGCATCGTAACAAACGAAAAGGTTTTTTAATATTTTATTGTTTCTCTGAAAAAAAAAAAGCCACCACAAAGCTTTGGGAAAAAAGCGTCCCCACCTAAACCGGACTTTCATCCGGATGCCCAGAAACGTGACTTTTAGTAAAGCATGTAAAATGATCATGTTTGCGCTAGCAGTATGGCTCTTCCAGGAGTAGGCTATTTCCCTGCAGAAAAAAAAAATGGCAAGTATATCTGGCAGTGAGACACCCTTGTAAGGTGTGACATTTTTGTGCTATTTTGGATCCGTATGACCAGGGGGATTGACCTGGAAACTTGAAAATCAACATATCCCTGGAGAAGAGTACATAGAAGGAATATGCACATTATCGTGACGATCTAACAAGAATTGCAGGCAGGAGAGTCTGAAAAAAACCAGCTGTAACAGACAGACTACAACACACTGGCTATCTGCAGCATTAGAATAGCCCTTAGGCCCCTAGGCCAAACGAGCTAAAAACAATCGCACTGTGTTTGTATTTTCATCCTGTTTCTGTGTTGTTGTTGTTTTTTTTTAAAGTGTTTATTCATATTCTTGTTCATTGAAAATAGCATTTATTCATACAAGATCCGCATATTCCACCCACCTTTCCCTGTCTGATCCCAGTTACATGATAAACAGTGAAACAGAAAAAATGAAAAAATGTCCGCCATATTTTCTCACCAACAACTCTAGTCCAGCTTACTACTACTATACAAACTAGAAATATCTTTACAATAAACAGGAAGAAAGCTATTGTAGAACAGATATCTTAGATATAGGACTTTGCTGTGACCTTGGCCCTGATTGGATTGATTAAAAAACACCCTAAAATCACTTCATTTACAAATTCCAATTATAATTCCGCATAAATCATACACATATACATCCGCCACGCAGTAGCATGATAACGTCAGCATAGTCTAAACAAAACCAGCTGTGATGACTCCGAAATGAGTGAGGTACAGGAAGGAGAAATGATTAACCACGTCTCATCATGCTTCTGCATTCATTTCTTCTCAAAGACAAAAAAAAATATTGTTGAGTCACATTCAAAACAGGCTTTTTCAAATCGTTTTTTTTTTTTTTAATGGCCAACCACAAAAGCTCTCTGACGCCTAAAACTTAGTTCTGGGTTCATCTTTAGAACTGGTTAAACTGACCAAAAATAAATGAATAGATAAATAAATAAAAAACACGAGGATGGATGAACAGCACTTGTGTATGATATCTCTTAGCAAACATGGCAAAGTTGAGTGCATCGATTCCTCCCTAAAACTTCCGTGTGTGTGTGTGTGTGTGTGTGTGTGTGTGTGTGTGTGTGTGAGGAGGGGGGACATGTGTGGAATGCGTATGTGTGTGGGTATGTAGTAGTGCACCTCAGATCAAGTCTCTCTCTCTCTCTCTCTCTCTCTCTCTCTCTCTCTCTCTCTCTCTCTCTCTCTCTCACACACACGTCTTTTAGTCATGCATGATGAAAATGCCTTTAATAGCAGGTCCACCAGCTGTACTGCACATATGGAGTGCCTATGGTCTTAAAATAGATGTTTATATGTCTTATTCCTTTGTTTATGAGTCAGTTATTTCATTTACAAAAGACAACAATTGGGCACTTGTTTAGTGTTAGTAAAGCTAGCTTAGTAGTTTATACATATACAATATTCTCTTTTTTACCTCTATCTTATCATATCTCTACATTAATTAGCCTATTTACTCAGCACTAGCAAAAAAAAAACAAAAAAAAAACAATTACTGTTTGGATTTAAATTTTGATAATACTTAAAAGTATTTGATTTGATAAATACTGCAATGATTAAAAAGTTTCAGCTGGCAACAATTCTTTTAACTTTAACTGATGCAGTGAGTAGTGTCTCTTATCTTACGCAACCACATCAGATGATGTATCCCAAGGTCACAGAAAAATGTTACTAAGCTTCAGAAAGGCAAATTACTGGTCTGCATAAAACAAATAAAACAACTAACAGTATTAAAATCTGGATCTATAGTGCTGAACTGTTCAGCTGAAGAAAAAAAAAAAACCCAAACAAACTCTTGATAAGTGTGATCAGAGATAGAAAAGTGAAACTAAGAGTATTTACACACACACACACACACACACACACAATGTGAAAAGAACTCAGAGGATTGTTACCAAACAGCTCTGTGTTCGTAAGAAAAACCACTTGTTACAAGAATAATCGAAAAAGAAGATCGGACTCTGGTCATGTAATCCCATGAGTCCGGATTTACTCTATTCCAGAGCGATAGGTGTGTCAGGGTACGAAGGGAAGTGCATGAAGAGATGTTTCGATCATGCCTAGTTGATTCTGGATGGTCAAGGTCAAAGATCAAGGTCAGGGCAAGGTCACAAAGTTTTGAAGATAAACATTTCCCAGGTTAAAATTTAAAAATTGTGGATTTCTGGGAAACAAAGTGACAAAGATCCATAGAAGCAATGAGGGACAGATCAAATGCTTTCAAACATAACATAATCCACTTTTCCCTCAAGTGACTTTGAAAGGTCAAAATCAAGGTCACGAGAATTGGAGCACTAATAACTTCAAAAACGAGTGCTGACAGATATACTGTTGCTTACCAGAAACAATATACAGGCTTTCAAATGAAACAATTACCTTTGACCTTGAGTGACCCTGAAAGGTCAAAATCAATGTGAAAGGATTTTGAATGCTTGCTCATAACTTATATAATAAACAGCTAATAATATAACTAATAATATAACTAATATAATGAATATAGTTATATTAATAGTCATGCAACATGACTTGTATGGTTGTCCCGTGTCCATGCCATCTCAGAAAACCCAATGAGGCTGTCGCGTCACAACTATCGATTTATTATTAATAACAAAACTGAAACCAAAAAAAATGAGTCTCATACACCACCGCTCAGACTCACACAGAATAAAAAACACACAATCTAGCTCAGGTGGGCAGACAAATCTTCGTCAAACAAAGCAGCACCAAAAAAGAAAGGGAGCACGGAACACAAACTCGTTAAACGGACAATTAAACTAACAAGACAGGTGACACAAATGAACTCAGAAATCAGCGAGGGAAAAGCAATGACAAGAAAACTCAGTGTTAACCTTTCCTGCTTTTGCTTTAGACCACAGCTGGGAAACGCATGAAAGAATTATTTATTTATTTCCTCCAGGGCTAAGGTTGATTCAGCCCTTAACGGAGCCGCACTACTCTTATAACACCAGCCTATCTACATTTTAGTCAAAGCAAAACTTTTTTTTTTAAGCTGGTCGTTCCAGGGTCTGTTCCGACCTCTGGATTCACCGTGATCCTGACCAGGATAAAGCAGTCTATAAAAATCATCATCATCATCATCATCATCATCATAAGTCTACTGTAACATATCGGAACCAGCAAACATTTCACCCTCTTTGATACACAGATAAAGGTTGCTTACACCAACAAATGCCATATAAAATTAAAATTTTTCTCCTGATTGAACCACTCTCACCTTTGCAGGCAAAGACTCCATCTCTGAAGCCTTTTGTGCCAGAGTCTCAAGGTTGATCTCTTTAGATGTCCTCCTCCTTCTCTGTGTGCTATGGATAACCCCAACTGATGGTCCTGAAACACCAGCGATGCCTCCGTTGTGGGCCGGTTCCTTTGCTGGCAGGTTGCCTGTGGGAGAAATTCCGTCCTTTGAGAGCCTTCTGGATCGGCGAGGGAGAGCCTCAAGTTTGCCTTCGGTTTCTTGCATCTCCAGAAGTGCTTGGCCCAGACCTGGATCTTTGTTCAGTGGTGACTGTGGACTTGGATCCTGTCTTTGATGAGGCAGTGTACAAGAACCTGCAGGGACCTTACTGTTGTCCACTTGCTGTGGTGGCCTGGCCAGCTGTTGGTCTTGCTGAAGTGGTTGCGTCGGACATGATTCTGGTGGAAGCATGTTTTGAATTTGCTGCATTTGATGCTGCTGCTGCATCTGCTGTAATTGTTCCTGCATTTTCTGTTGGTGGTACTGCTGCTGAATTTGGAGCAGTCGTTGCTGTTGTTGCTGTTGCTGTTGTTGTTGCTGTTGCAACATATGATGCATATGCTGCATTTGCTGCTGTTTTTGCTGTTGCTGTTGTAACTGCAAAAGCTGCTTCTGCTGTTGTTGTTGTTGCTGCTGCTGCTGTTGCGATTTTGGTAGTTCGCTGTACCCCAGATTCTGTGGTGCATTGTTTCCTTGAAAGGTCTGAAAGAAACCAGAGGTCGGAAGTTGCTTGTTGGGTCCAAACGCCACCTGGAAGGGCTGTAGAGCCGAGTCAAGCATAGAATGATGCACAGTGTGAGGCTGGTACTGTGGTTCTCCTGGTTTGTGGCCCTGTTGGTGAGTCTGGAACTGGGAATGATGTATGGTTGCCATGGTATGAGGGTCCCATTCCATTCCTGATGCCTGAGCTTGCGTCGGTTCGGGGTAAGGCACAGAGGAACCTACAGACATTTTCTCTTGCTGCAAGGTGTCCATGCCATGGTTGGTCTTGGCTAATGCTTGATGTCCTCGTGTATCCTCCATTCCACTCAGCGTAGGTCCAAAGTTCTGGGGCTGTTTAGTTGAATTTGGTAAGCCTGGAAACCAAGTGGAAGAATGCAATGGTTCTTGAGACACCCATTTCACTGGACCTGATTGCTGAAAATGACCCCATACTTGATAGCCTTTCTCTGGTTTAAAAACAGCTGAGTTTTGGAGATCAAAACCGGGGTCTGTCCTTCCACCGGCACCGCTGTTCGCTTGCTCCAATGACACGCCCCCAGGGTTGTAAAAGACTTCACCTGAATGCTGCACCAGTTCGTTTATGCCTTCAACATTCTGCTTGCCCAGATTACTAACGTTCCCTCTCTGATGAGGGGAGAGGCTCATGTTGAGATTGCAAAATTACTAAAGAGTGCACAGAAATGATCATCAGTATACACCAAGTGGAAAAAACTAAACAAAACACTGCTCTACAAGTCTGACTGCCTTCGTCAAAGTGCCTTAGCAGGATGTAGACACCATGCAGAAGAGGGAAGAGAACGTGATTTACACTTCCTCTCTTGCCCGTTCTCCTCTTCTCCAAACTAGTAATGCTGTAAACAGCCAAGTGGTTTGTCATCCCTCAGGCAAGATTCTGGGGAAAAAGAAGAAAATAAAGACAAAGCAACATAGGACAAGCCTGAAAAAGGATGCATGACATTTTCCCCCAGAGTTGTTTATCTTATAAAAACCTTTTTTCACTAGAGCCTGGTCCATTCTCGACCCTGGTCGGGAAGAACCCCTAGCACCGTTTTCCCCCCCCTAACACGCCCACTACATTTCATAAAGCTCTGTTAATGATCTGATTCGGTGAGTTAGAATGCACTGAGAGCAAAGGAATCACTAAACTACTCAGGATCGGGTGTAAGCCAGATAAACAACCGGTTGGGAACTTGTGCTCTAGACAAATACATACGAGGAAATATGTTTTCAGTTACACTGAGGTCAATGTGTAACAACTTGTTAATGGCTTCCAAAGAACAACTACTTTCACTTTGTGTGTGTGTGTGTGTGTGTGTGTGTGTGTGTGTGTGTGTGTGTGTGTGTGTGTGACCACATGCATGAATTCCATGTTCAGTTCATTTCATGAAACATGAAGTCACTCCTGTTAGATGTCTAGGTAATATGATTGCTTTAGTGAAACTTGATTTCTCAGTCCAGCACACAGAACAGAGGCAGAAAGCAAACTGCAGCAGGGGCGTGGACGGTGCACTGCAAGACAACAAGAATTACAGGAAGTGAAGAGGGAAGGGGAAGAGAGAATATGGGAGAGACAGAGACACAACTTCTCACCATTCAGCCCATAAAAGACCCTTTTCAACTACTTTTTAGTGATCACCAGGGGATAGAAATATTATCATCATCATCAATATTTACTCCATGTTCTGTGCAAGGCTTTAAGCACTGATTATGCAACTCACTTTTTTTCCTTAGGCCTCTAAGGAATGCGCGCGCGCACACACACACACACACACACACACACAGTTTTGAAATATACACACATGCAAGCAACTGCAAATGCAAACAACATACAGGAAGGAACACTAGCACCAAACTACCCGAGGCTTCACGTGCTGGTTTAAAGCGCACGAGCGCACTTACTCTGGAACCGCCGCAATGTCGCCTTGCCTTCCTTCGCCTTGATCTCTTCAGGTTCGGGTGACAGCGACTGAGTGACGCAGAAAACCGATCCAACCCGGAGCAAAGTCGACTCTCCTGCATGCACACTGCTCACTGTTCACTATTACAAGCCCACAGCCGGGTCACAGTCGACTGCGACTCGATAGGAAGTCGATAAGCCTCACGACGTCGATGTGTCAACATCTCTGTGAACGGCGCAAGATGGAAACAAAGTTACGCAAAGTCGCGCATTCCGCCGCGTCCAGCGGCATTTTCACCTTTGTGGAGGACTTCGTGCGGTTTGTTTTTGTTTTAACCTGCGGGGCAAACTCGACTCAAACAAACAATCAATCAAATCATGAAACCTCAAAGCAATTCTCCGTGTGCTGAAGTTTCAGCTCATATTTGCATGTCTTCCGTGAGAGACTTAAGAGTCGGGTTGCACGAGCTTCACATAGTGACGGGTGATTCACGAGTCAACCGACTCTTTCGAACGACGCTCCAAGAGAGTCGATTCACAAGAACGAATTGTCTTTATTTATTTATTATTATTTTTTCTCCAAAGCTTGCTAGTATTTTGATTCATAAAGTATATTTTCTAAACTAAGTTAAATTCAGTTTCTAAGCCGCTTCCTAATTAGGCTCCCTAATTAGGGAGGCTGGCACCCATCTCAGCCGACTCTGGGCGAGGGCGGGGTACACCCTGAACAGCTCGCCAGGCCATCGCAGGACCAACACACATACAACCATTCATACTCCCTCTTACAGCTAGGGGCAAGTTGGAACCATCAATCAGCCTACTGTGCATGTTTTTGGACTGTAGGAGGAAACCGGAGTACCCAGAGGAAACCCGCGCAAGCACAGCGAAAACATGTAAACTCCACATAGAAACGCCCCGAGCCCAGGAATCGAAATGTGCGCTTCTTGCTGTGAGGCAAACGTGCTAACCACTGTGCCGACCTACTATGTTTAATATGGTACTGCTGGGCGTAAGGTGAGAATAGACCCTGGAGTGCCATGGGATGCCAGTATCACACAGAAATCATTTCCATTTATTCCTTTAGTCGTCCACTTTGGTGTTTATAGAAACTAAAACCAGTGTTGCCAAGTTTTTTCAGGGTGAAGTAGTGCGCCAGATGGACACCATGGACTAATTTGCATATCTATGGAGAATCATCCATTAAATATGCCTCTCACAACATATAATATATATATTTTTTTTGAAGGCACAAATGAACACGTTTATTCATTCACTGTCTCTACTACTTATCCATTGTGTGGCGCAGGTGAGCTGAAGCCAATCCCAGTCAGTAATAAGGCTATATTATAGTATAATATAAAAATGTGCATAGTTGAAATATATGAAGTGTATAAGCAAAAGGTCCTTCTAGACGAACGAACCAAGCTCGACATGGTCACTTGCATGCAGCAGGGGCGAGCAATAACTCTCATGAGTCAACACATTGTGTGACATTGTACTGTCAACATCAAGATGTCTTACATGCATTTTTGCCATTTTTGTAGCATGAACTCCTCTCACAATATCTCACCTGGGCACTTGCTTCATTGCTGTAGGTGTTTTCAAGGGTTTCTGCTGCCATTCACAAATGCTGGTGGTGCATTGCACAAATGATTAATACACACATGCAACTGTCACAAAAATTAGTACAACACAGGTCTCTGTGTTGACAGGGTGATATCATGATAGGACTTTTGCAATGCACCTTGTATATGGCATCAAATACTCCTTTTACTGGATTTTAATTTGGTGAATAGGTGTTGAATCCAAAAAAAAAGTCTAAACTTTTCTAGTTCATTTCACTTAAACTGGTTTGTTTAAAAGAGTCGATTCAGTAAAGTGACTCATAGTGCCTGTCACTAAGCAGGACCTGTTCTTTCAGTTAATCAACACAAAGGAACCATATGACCCTGCCACCATATCAGTGTGTTTAAGATTCAACTGAAGGCCAGGAAGAGAGGGATTATGTGAAGGGTGAATTTTAAGTACATTTTTAATAAATGGTTTGTTTTTCAAAGCTGCATTAAATGTTTAAAAATCTCGATAATGCTACTTTGCTGTAAATGAACCACCACCCTAATATTTACTTCGGAGTGGTTTTCCTGTGGTGGTGTCTTTGCTTTTGTAGATGGTGTGTGTGTGTGTGTGTGTGTGTGTGTGTGTTGGGGGGGATTAATGTTCACTACAGATGTAAGAGGTGAACTGTTTGTTACCTTCGCCAAGGTATGGATGTTATATTTTGCCTTCAGTTTGTTTGTTTGTTGGGTAATTCGCACATTTGCCTCACAACAAGGTCTTAATTTTGAGTTCCAGGCACAACGAGGGCGTTTCGGTGTGTGGATTTTGCATGTTCTCCCCTTGCTTGCGTGAGTTTCCTCCAGGTACTCCAGTTTCCTCCCACAATCCAAAAACATGCACAGTAGGATAATTGGCAATTAAAAAAAAAAAAAAAAAAAAAGCAGCAGGCTAAGCAGGGGGTGCTGTGTACTTTCTGTAATTTTTTTGGCACACTCATCCCTTGCTGAAATCATCCATTCATTCACTCCCCGAACTCAGGGTTGCAAGGAGGCTGAAGCATATCTCTCAGCCAACTCTGGGTGAATGTGGTGTACACCCTCAACAGCTCACCAGTCCACCGCAGGGCCAACACACACACACACATGACCATTCACACTCACATCTGGGTCAATTTGGAACTTAATGAAACCAGTTATGATTTAAATTACTTCATGACGGTTGAGCATCTTGTCTGAGCCAGAATTTGTGCACTGTACTGATGACATGCTATATGAAGGTCATTTCTGTGAAAATATTACATTTATTTGTGACTTATATCCACTGTCCTGGATTTTGCACACGTTTGATCTGTGCATTGTTGTGGCCTATGTTGTGCACATGTTTGTGTTGACTGTTTTCTTATATCATACTGTATTGTGTGTGTGTGTGTGTGTGTGTGTGTGTGTGTGTGTGTGTGTGTGTGTGTGTGTGTGTCTGTTTTGAAAGCTTTCGAATGCTTTCTGCTAACTTTGGACTTAATAAAAAGAAACTGAGTGTAATATCTAGGTGAGATTATCCATATTTTTATCAATATTATGATTACTATTATTATTATTATTATTAGCATTAGTAGTATTTTGTTGGATTAGTAAAAGGGAAAGCGTTAAGAGGAGCCAGTTGAGGTGGCTCGGGCATCTGATTAGAATGCCTCCCGAACGCCTCCCTGGTGTGGTGTTTCGGGCATGTCCAACCGGGATATACATATATATATATATATATATGAATGATTGAAAGAATAAATACATTTTAAAGGAGTCTTAAGTGACCACCTGCAACAGAACAGAGCATCCCAGCGAGATATCCAAACAGCTTCACAATGATTACATATTGCATCAAATTCTGTAGTTAACAAATAACACTGAATTTGAAATGGAATGTCTTTATATAAATTAATTTTGTAATGTGAAAGTGTTGGAGCAAATAATGGACAGAACTAACTTGTTGACTGATAATAGTAATATAACTTTTGTATGTTTCATATAATTCAGTTCAATTCAATTCAATTCAATTTAATTATAAAATCTTTAACTAATATTTTTAGGACTACAATTACCATTACAGTTATAAGACAACCAGTTAGACTTCATGTTAAACTATAATAAAGTTTCTGCTACATGGTTTGTATCTGGTTTCACCCAAATGAGGATGAGTTTCTCTTTTCTCTTCATGTCCATTGAGAGATATTTTCTGTCTACAGAGAAATGTTTAAAATCATTAGTTTAAATTCTTTACCGATTTTCGTTTTAGTATGCAAAGCTACTTTGCGACAATGTCAGTTGTAAAAGGCACTATACAAATACAACTGAACTAAATTGAGTACTTGAGTACTGTGCTTCTGTACATTTTTAAAGTATCAGTACTTAAGTATTGATTTTTTTAGACAAATGTTTTACTTTTACTTCATACATTCTATCACAAGCATCTGTAGTTTCTTTCACTTACATTTTCAAACCAGAGTTGTTGCTTACACTGCCTGAACAAAAAAGAAGTCACATACTCTAAAATTTTGTTGGACCACCTTTCACCTTAGCACTGTTTCAGGAAACTTAAGCAACAACACAGTTATTTCCATCCACAGTTTGTGTTAATTTTTTTTTTTTATTATTATTATTATTATTAATTTTTAACCAACATCTTAAATTGATGACGGAAAAAAATTTAACGACTCCATAAAGGCTTCTCCAGCACATTCCAAAGAATTTCAATAGGGTTAAGGTCAGGACTCTGTGGTGCCAGTTCATGTGTTAAAACGATTCCTCATGCTCCCTGAACCACTCTTTCACCATTTAAGCCATCAAGAAAGAAAAAGTCCATTGATGGGATAACCTGGTTATTTAGTACATTCCGGTCATCACGTGACTTCAATTTTTTTTTGCCACATAATGTTGTGACCGCCCTGCAATGGCCTGGCGAGCTGCCCAGAGTCGGCTGAGATGGGTGCCAGCCTCCCCGCGACCCCAATTAGGATTAAATGGTTCAGAAAATGAATGAATAAATGAATGTTGCTGAGCCTCGACCTGACTATCTGAAGCAACAGTGCCATGGTGATTATGCGCTATTATCAAGGCTTAAGGCAGTCCAACAAAAAACAAAAAAATATTTTTTTGGCATCATTTCTTATTCATTTAAAAAAGAAAACAGCTTTATGATCTCCTAAATAGTTATCCTTCCTCTCTCTCTCTCTCTCTCTCTCTCTCTCTCTCTCTCTCTCTCTCTCTCTCTCTCACCCTGTGAAGTGATTCGTGCATTCCCGTGCACCCGCATCTATGCATAATACAATGTATACCGATCTGTAATAACCGTGAAATCAAGCCAATTCTCAACAACACAAAACATTTCATTATGATGGACAACCACACGACTTGGGTTGATAAAGGAGCAAACATTCAGATGAATTAAAGCTGCAGCGCATAGCCCATATCAAATGTCAACTTCCTGAAGCCATCACAGCCTTTTTTCTTTCATCTTTAAATTACTCTAGATTGTTCACTTGGATATACTTATTAAAAAAAGAAAGAGAGAAAAACAGAGTCAGAAACTATTATACAAGAACCAGATCTTGGATTTGAATGCTAATCTACAACCTTTCTGCGAATCAGAGTCAAAAGCAAGGAGAGAAGAAGAGATGTCTGAACGGTGTTGGGTATACACAATTGACACACAAAAGTAAAAGTAGCATGATTATAAATTAATATTTAAAAAGTGGATGCAAGTCAGATTGACAGTGAAAACTTAATGAGGACATCAGTGTTTTAGGCGATTTTATTAGTGCAGTCAAACTGCACTTCAATTAACAACCAAATGACTACCAGGGCGGCACTGTGGCACAGTAGTTAGCACGGTCGCCTCATAGCAGGAAGGTCCTGGGTTCGATTTTCGGGCTCAGGCGTTTCTGTGTGGAGTTTGCAAGTTCTCCCTGTCTTTGCGTGGGTTTCCTCCAGGTACTCTGGTGTCCCCCACAGTCCAAAAACATGCACAGTAGTCTAACTGGCTGTTCCAAATCGCCCCTAGGTGTGAGTGTGAGTATGAATGGTTGTGTGTGTTGGCCCTGCAATAGCCTTGCAAGCCATTCAGGGTGTACCCCGCATTTGCCCCGTGTTGGCTGAGATGGGCGCCAGCCTCCCCGCGACCCTAATTAGGATTAAGCAGCTTAGAGAGTGATAGTAATAAAGTCATAGATATAGGTGTTTTTTTTTTTGTTTTTTTTTACACAATGTTGATCAGGAAGCAGGCAGGGTTTCTCAAGGTTGCTTTGCTTTCCTCACCATCTACATCAACTTCTTTAACATCTGTATATTTCGCTGCTCCCACAGCAAGAACTAGTGAATGTATTAGTTGACAAATGTGTTAGCTAGTGAACAAGAAATATGAACCTGTTCTCTTACACACGCTACAGGTTTCTTTCTTCACCTCATTGACTCCTCATTTTTCAACGACCTGAAGGAGGAACACGAACACGGTGTGCTGGGTTCTAACCACACACACACACACACACACACACACACACACACACACACACACACACACACACACACACACACACACA
>JBCNYH010000017.1:2911504-2926958 GCA_039654325.1 Tandanus tandanus | reverse complement strand
TATATATATATAATAATTATATATACAACTGAGCAGTTGAGGGTTAAGGGCTTGCTCAAGCTCCCAACAGTGTCATCTTGGTGGTACTGGGTCTTGAACACCTGACCTTCAGATCTCATTCCGAGCTTTAAACACTGAGCCACTACACAGTAATTGTATTATTTTACAATAATAACCATCTCGCTGTACATTATCTCTTAATAGCACATTTTTGTTGCCTAATTAACAACCAATCTCAAATGAATTCAGTAAATCGATTAGTATGCATAAAATATAAAACCCTTTCCCTGTTCGTTCGGGTGTGAAGAGGTTATTATGTCACATGGATCATCAGCGGTTTATTTTCAGCCAAAGCTGTGTGAAATATTTTATTCTAGCTCGTGTCATGCTTTACGACTAATCGTCAGTGGATATGTCTCCATTTGGCTTTAGCCGCTCTGTTCTGTGCCCTGCGTTAGTCTTGGGACTAAAAATCAGGGCAGTGTCCTTAAAGAGGCTTTACTTATTGCTTCTCAAAAGGGATGAAGTATTAATAGGTCCATCAGGAGGCAAAGTGAAGTTTGATGAAATCCTCTTGGTTCGAGTATGATGCTGTGTGTCCCCAGCAGTGAGGAGAACTCCTGCTTAAACTCCTGTTAGTTTACTGATTCTTGCGCATTTCAGTGAGACGCCTGCGTCACTGATGCCGGATGCTGATCACCTCTGGCTGAGCACGGTCTGTGCGTGAGCACTAAGATGAGTGGAGCAGGAGAGCAGGCCGACATACTGTCGGTGGGGAACATGGTCCGGGACCGCTGGAGGGTGGTGAGTAAAGCTTGTAGATATTATCTAACAAAAACGTCTTGCTGATTTTTTAGGATTAGACTGAACAGCATATGCATGTGTGTGTTATATGTATATGTGTGTATATATTTCTAGAAACATATAGCAAAATAATTCATATAACACTTAAATTATTTAACAATTATGCACCAGCTTTTTTTTTAATTATTAAGCTTTATTAACAATAATAAAACATATAACAATTATATTCTAAAGGTCAGGGGGGGATGCTGAAGCAAATAATTGCTTTAGAATATAATACAAGGGAACATAGGCTTCCATTAGCTGTTCGCCACTGTCCTATTGGCTAATTTAATTTTAGATTTTTATTATTGATATACTGTATTAATCCCACAAGGGAAATTATTGCCTCTGCATTTAACCCGTCCAAAGTGAGCACACACATGTAAACAGTGAGCTCACACACACTCGGAGCAGTGGGCTGCCACACATTGTGGCGCCCAGAGAGCAGTTGGGGGTTCGGTGCCTTGCTCAAGGGCACTTCAGCCATGAAGGTGGAGGAAGGGAAGGTGCAGCTCACTCCCCCACCGCCACACATTTTTCCTACTGGTTCGGGAATCGAACCAGCAACCTTTTGGTCCCAAAGCCGCTTCTCTACCCATTAGGCTACGGCTGCCCCCAGTGTAATACAACACTGATTTGGTGATTTGTTATTAGGTTAAGTTCGCCACATTGGCGATGCAACAAAAAAATCACTCATTCTAAGCTTTTTATTTATGAATTTTAATGCATAAAAATACCCCAAATGTATTCTCATAATTGATCAGGTGTTGCTGTATGTGTACACATGTGCTGTGTGACGTCTTCATCACTTGTGTACGGTGAAGGCATGAAACGGACTTCCTTATTCGTCACTTTCATTCGATCTCCTGTGCCCACTGTGCAGAAAATAATAAACCGCTCTGGCAAAATTTAAAGTGTTTTCCTTCTTAAGTTTCAAAACTGCATTATGCATCCACCAGCTGTCATCCGAAACCAAATAGTGGTAACTGCATTAATAATTTACCATCATGTACAAGTATGTTTCTCAAAAAATTATCTTTAAATTTGTAAAAAAAACAAATGTGGCTAAGAGGTCTTTCTTGTGGCTAGAGGATTTTTAGAACTGTTAACCACACTGGCTAAGAGAGTCAGTATGCTAGCCTAGGGAACATGAAAAAAACAACCTAAATCAAGATTTTTATAATTTATTTTTCTTTATTTTAACCATGACAGAGGCAGGTCAGGTGAGCTTCACATGCTCTGAGCAGGATTAGGTGGTCTGTAGTTAACGCTGTCTTTTTAAACTCATTCAGGGTTTTAGTATATACTACACTCAAACACTAGAAAACAAACTAAAACAGGATCTTTATAATTTAATTTATTTTTCCACTTTAAAGTGTGATGATGACGTTGCCTACTTCTTTGACCATTACAAAAATGAGGTTTGAGGTCATTTTGGTTCAAGCATTATCCACTTGGGATAATATCCACTAACCAAGAGGTCAGATTGTGCTCTTCCTGTGTAGTATTAGTAACAGTTATTAGTCAGAGGACTAAGTAAGGTGGATATCGCTAAATAGTGTTGTTTTACTTTGCTTTTCTTTAAATTAGTTTTAAAAACACTCCGTTAACTGATGCACCTGTACTCTGTGCGTGGAGGTCACCCGACCTATTTCTTAATAGTCTTATAGTCTTCTTTGAGTTTGCTGTTTATGTTTGAGTGTAGTAGATACTAAATCAGTTATTTGCCTCAGGCTCGGTGGATGTGGCTGAATTGAATATTCTCTGAGACGGAATGTGGAGGGGACCGATCCATTCAGTGAATTCCACTTCACCTTCGGCGCATAACTGTTATTTATAAACCCGTACCCAGTGTTAGTCCTGTAGTATGGAGAGAAATATAGTTTCCACATTGCGAGGAAATATCAGCGCTCCTTTTAAAGATCCTTTTAACTCCCATATGTGCATCTCGTCATGCAGATTAAGAAGATCGGCGGTGGAGGTTTCGGAGAGATCTACGAAGTCCTGGACCAGTTGAACCAGTGCAATGTGGCTCTTAAAGTGGAGTCGGCTCAGCAACCGAAACAGGTCTTAAAGATGGAGGTGGCTGTTTTAAAGAGGCTCCAGGGTGAGAATGCCAGTCTGATTCCCACTAGTTACTTCTGACTGAATTATGCATTTATTATTATGATTATTTATAATTAATTAACTAAGTACAAACTTGGTTTCTTAAATGTAGTAGTCAATGTGTATCAGTATATCGTGAAAACGGCAAGCCAAGCTACACTGTGTGGTGATTGTTCACAGGTAAGGACCACGTGTGTCGCTTCGTTGGTTGTGGACGGAATGACCGGTTCAACTATGTGGTGATGGAGCTCCAGGTAGGTTACATTATTACATTTTTATAATAAAACAACCTGAAAATATCACAGTATTAAATCACCTTTAAAGGAATACAAGCAGGGGGTTAAAAATAAAACGAATAATGGAAAAAATATTGCATTTTCTTTGTATAAATGTCATATATAAATCCGAAGAAATCCAGTAAAACTAATTCTTTTAATCTTTTTCTTCAAAAGTTGTTTATGGAGAAAAAAAAAGAACCTTCTTACACACTTAAATTATAATTTCATTGTTATGAGTTGAAACTGTGGGGGGAAAACTCTATGTTGTGCCGAGCCTTAAAAAAATGCCCTACTAGCGTGGCGGTGTTCGGCTACGCAGCCAGAAACAGCAGTGATTTGTTCTACCGTGTGTTTGATATCCAACACTCATGAAGACGTTTTCGGAACGGATTAAACACAATCAAAGGGATTTCAGTACACTCGCATCCGTGCAATGAGAAACCGGGCTCACAGAGAGTCCAGGGAGAGCGGGGCTGGGAGAGTTTTCGGAGATGTGGGCAGACAAAGACACGAATGACCGGAGTAAGGAACTTGAAATAGGTATGTTTAGTATATACTACTTGAGCAGTGCAATCTGATTGGTTTGCTATCTAGGGATTTTTAGACATCATCCACCACTCAGAATGATTGAATCAGAATGGTGGGTAAAAACTTACGGTCTTCACAGTCACTGACTCTTCTGACAAATCCTAGAAATTCAACAAAATGCTGTCGCAAAAAATGTAAAGAAAGCTCCCCAGGATGACCTTCACATTTTTCAGGGTAAAAAAGCACTTATTTAAAGATTGAATAAGTTTAAAAAGATGCCGTAATGACGGATGTGTGACCACTGTCACACCTTAAAAAAAAAAAAATCGTGTTTTAATTTGTTTTCGTGTAGTGTATATCCTAAAAATCATTCACTTCAGGCTCGGCGTTCTGTCTCAGGGACTATTCAGAAATATCCTCCTCACCTTTGATGGATACTTGTTTTATAGACTACTTTATAGTGAGGTATGGATGACGTCGTGACTAACTGTAGTATGACGTCAACTCTTCGGAGTCATATGATGAAAACAGAGCATGTTGTTGACTGATATGGCTGCAGGGAAGGAACTTGGCCGACCTTCGGCGCACCATGAGCCACGGTACGTTCTCGGTGTCCACCACGCTCAGGCTTGGACGACAGATTCTGGAGGCTATCGAGAGCATCCACTCAGTGGGCTTCCTGCACAGAGACATCAAACCGGTGAGGACAGACCGAAGTTTCTGCTCAGTGAAGACTTTTAATATCGTAACGTATTAATAAATAATGCTTGGAGACTGCATTGTGCTGAAACTGTGTAAATAGTAGAGTCTCATACATTGTGGTTTACTAAATCTCCTGAGGTTTTATTTTCCTTCCTAGTCCAACTTTGCCATGGGGCGACTGACGAGTACATGCCGAACTTGCTACATGCTCGACTTTGGTTTGGCACGTCAGTTTACAAACTCCTGTCAAGAAGTCCGTCCGGTAAGAGATCATTATTTTTATTTCAACCCTGCAGTAGATTTATCACCTTTCACACCACAGTACTAATGCATTCTCAATTCTGATTGGACAGAAGCTGATCCAATAGGGGTTCAGCTTCAAACGGGTCACTTCAATCAATCTAACATTACTATTAGACAACTGTAAAAATGTTTTATTTAAAAAAAAAAAAAAAAAAAAAAAAGTGTAATCGTTGATATGGTGACGTTTTCTGTTGGTCTAACAATAATGGAAGGAGTCTCCAGTGTCAGCGCTTTGTTATAAAACATTCATAACAGATAACTTTGAACTATCTGGGCTTGTTATTAACACAACAAGCTATTTTTGTGTGTGATTAAATTAAAGCAATGTGTTGTTCACAAATAAATAAAAAATGATCCAAATTGTTAGCAAATTGCTGTGGTGTAAGAGGAATAAAACACTCCGGGCCGTGCTGTTTTAGCAAAATAATCAACTTCAGGATGGTAACAGTAGCTCAGATTCATTATGTCACTGATTACTTTCTTATCACAGCACACCACAGTGTGTTATTCCTTAAATATGTACATAATTAACATATTGTTTGTTTTTTTGGCCTAATCATAAAGCCTCGTCCAGTAGCGGGTTTCAGGGGAACTGTACGCTATGCCTCAATCAACGCTCACAAGAACAAGGTACGGGATTTCTAGCTGTTTACTCATCCATGTTCTGGTTTTATGTCTTATAGCTTTTTCTTTCCTGAACTTTCAGGTCCTGCTTTCAAGACCTTTTAAATATGGTTTCACTTATTTCCACCTATTTGTTTGTGTGCAGTATAATTCAAAAAGTTATGCACTTTTTTGATGACATTCTTTTCTAGAGTAGGGTGTGGTATAAGTAACAAACCATTAAATTTTGAAGGTGATCCATGCGTGGGATTAAAAAAAATTGATTTGGGTGAATAAGTGCAAATCATGTGTGAATGAATGTTCATCAGATGCCCA
Organism: Tandanus tandanus; assembly: GCA_039654325.1. NCBI lineage: Eukaryota > Metazoa > Chordata > Actinopteri > Siluriformes > Plotosidae > Tandanus > Tandanus tandanus. The sequence continues at coordinate 2,921,256 of JBCNYH010000017.1, read as the reverse complement.
CTAGGGGGAGACATTTCATTATGACCATGCCAAGTTATAATAAAAACCTGCAACCTTGGGCAGATTTTTCCAGTTCTTTAGTGCACTTGTCACCATAATCCATTTGTGCCTGGTTGGCGGAGGTACCCTGCACTCTATGAACGCCCCTTTACTTGAACAGTGCAATCGTATTTATAAACACTTTTTTTTTTATAACACTACTGTTGCATTGTTGACATTAAATAATGTATTATTTCCACACTGAAAATGCACATCCTTATTTCTTTGCACAGGAAATGGGTCGTCATGACGACCTGTGGTCTCTCTTTTACATGCTTGTGGAGTTCATGGTGGGTCAGCTTCCCTGGAGAAAAGTCAAGGACAAAGTACGTGTCATTTCATCGACATGCGCGTTAATCAATCAGTCCAAGACGTGAACGGATTTTAAAATGTAAAAAGAAAAAGATTTTTTGAAATGAGATTAATTCGATCATAATTAGGTTTTGTCTTAACATTTAACACAGACTGAATTTGAGAATTGTACATGAAAGAACTTTATTCATGTGGATCTTTAATATGTTTCTGTAAAATGAGCGACACCTTGGATGTAAAAATACACATTTTCTTCTTGGTGGCTTTAATTGTGGCTTTATATTTTGTACTTTGCTTTTTTTGTTGTAATTTTATAAAGAAACAATAAACCAATAATTACCTGTAGCAAACATTAAATAATGACTGATAGGTGTGGAAAATTATTAGGGCTTTATTTATACGATAGATGGTTCAAGCTAGGGTTGTGAATTTCCAGGAAGAGTCAAAGCTGGAAACGTTCCACAGGAATTAACAGGAATAACTTTGACATTTATGATAACAATAAATACAATGATAAATTGACAGAATTGCAGGTTAGTCAGTAACAGGGAACTTGTGTGTAGTTGGGAAAAAACATTTTGCAGCATAGTGTAGTTTAGTTAAAACATGCAGAAATAATTAAAATTCATTAAAATATTTAACCTGCACTGAGTCAAAATTTAAAATTGGTTTTAGAAAAGTTAGCACACATGTCTGTTTATGACAAAACAAAATGTTTGGTTCTGTATGATGATGAAATTTGTTTAAATTGCCCCAAATTGCCTGTTAATTCCCATTTCCAACTTTTTAATATTTCCAAAACTCCCTATCCTTATTTCCCATAGAAGGTTTTAGGAAATTTACTGAAATTTCCCCCTCCTTTGCATCCTCAGTTAAAGCTAGGGTGGGCAATTTATTTTAGAAGCATTGATTTATTTCCTGAAGTTCTCTTTACATCCAAACAGTAATTACCAAAATATATGTTTTGACAATAAAAAAAAAAAAATCCGTCATCTATAGCTGTCACAGGACTATTAAAAAAAAAAACACCTGTCCATTTCACGTAATTTTATTCGTACACTTCCTGTGCAGTCTAGCTAGGCACATGACCTGAGACTTCCACAAGGTTAGACAGACATAAAGCTAGCAAGCTTTTACATTTTTGATGATTATGGTAGGTGTTTTCTTATATGTACATGTGTGCTCCTCTCTCAGCACTCCCTCTTGTGGATTCGTCATCCATTGGGGTGATCACACTAGAATCTGGAATCACTCCAGAATTTAGAAATTTGTGTCAAGATGTTTTGTGACTCCACATGCAAGCGAATATTTTGCAGCTTAAAAACATATATTCGCACAAAGGTCGCGAAAAGGTCGTGCTTCAATTTTTGCGACCGACTTGCCAGTAAATTGACTGATTCGCGGATGTTTGGCGAATCTCCGGTCTTAATCGGTCACATTTGCTTTTTGTTCTCAAACCATTAGCTTTTTTTATTGGCACATTATTGGTGCGAATAAAATACGAATGATGACAAAACATATGGAATATGGCGGATGGCAGCAATTCTCAAACTTTCCGCGTGGACGTCTCCAACTTTTCGCTTTTCCTTGAGAACGAAAAACGAATAATTTGCGAGCGAAACAACAACTTTGTGACTCGGGATATGTGTGGATTGCTTGCGAGTAGTTTGAGACTATTCCGCGTCAGAGCCTTGTTTTGCGACATTCGCGGAAATTTCAAACACGTTTAAAAACTTTTGCGATGAACGCACAAAGCGAAACGCGATGCCGTGAATGTCGCGTGACACGTTTTAGAATGAAAAGTGACAGCCGTGAATTGCCATTCGCATCAGCTGCTTCTCTATCGCAGCTCTAGTGTGATCTCCCCATTAGTAGGCAGGCAGTGCGCATTCAGGTGTTTTTGTATTGTTTTTTTCCTCAAGGAATGGCTTTGAAGGGATGATGTTCTCACACATCCTGTTACTGTTTGTTTGTTTTTTTCTCATCCAGGAGCAAGTAGGAAACTTGAAGGAGACTTACGACCATCGCCTCATGCTTAAACACCTTCCTGTAGAGTTCAGCATTTTTCTCGACCACATCTCAGGCCTCGACTACTACACTAAACCTGACTATCAGGTACTTTACCAGATTCCTGCGTCATGATATAACGTGGTCTTGTGGTTTGTCAGTACAGCGAGTGTATTATAAAATAACACTCCCGCGGTGTGTTCCAGCTCCTGACGTCCGTGTTTGAGAACAGTATGAAGACGTATAACGTTATGGAGAACGATCCGTATGACTGGGAGAGGAGTGATCCGGAGGACTCCCTTACAGCCGCAGCTCTGGGAACCACAGGCCAGCAGCTGACTCGTCTCACACCAGCGTACTTGGGGTATGTTTTATAAGGCGGCAGTTAGATTGATGGAGTTCGTATTCCAGGTTGAAAGAGTGAATCAAGAAGATCCGAGCCTGTTTAAATGAAATGTTATATAACTCAAAATGTTCACGCAGCATGGCCAACGCCTCTGCAATACCGGGTGACATGCAGCGCGAGAACACAGAGGATGTCCTTCAGGGAGAGCGACTCAGCGAAGCAGACAATTGCTTGCCGATCCCGCCTCAGAACCCTCAAGGAGCGGACGTATGGGAGGACATGGAACGCAGCCGAGACCGCAACCGCAATCACGTTCAACCTCAAATTAGAAAGGTACCAAGAAGGACAGAAGGGACATGAAGGAAAATAAACGCATTATCAGTGTACAAAGGCACCTGTCGCATACAAAGTGAACGCTCTGATGCTTTTGTAGATCAAAGTCTAACTGTTTATACACCAGGTGGCCAGCGAAGATGAGAGGAGTAAAGAAGGCATTCAGAGCCCCAACAGTGGGTCAGCGCAGGGCTCTCCGAGGCGCGTACACTCCGAGACCTTACTCATCGACCGCATGGCTCCGCTTCTGAGGAGGATGCGTCACAGCCACAGCATGGGCCTGGACAAGAGACTGACTCCCGAACCCAAACCCACTATCGAACGCTTCCTGGAAGCCTAGTCAGTATCACAGTTTCTCTTTTTTCATCTCTTGATTGTTACGCTAATTGGCGTACTCGTTGTTATGATAGTATGTGCTGTTCTTTGTTCTCTGTATCATCATCACTTGTTTACAAAAAGAAGCTCAGGGCTTAATTTAATAGCATCCACAAAATATAAGCCTGGAAGCGACCACCGGCTTCATTAGTCTAGTTCAGCACAAATGAATTCATTCATCAGTCGTTTACTCTTTACACAAGAGATGTGCTCTCCATGAAAACTGTGATAGCATTAATATCCTGGAAGGCATGACTGTCCTCCGAGAGCTCTAGAATTGGTGTTTCAGGAGACTTCCTAATGTGAACCTCGATTGATTAGCTTCAGTACACGTGATCGTATACATGTGATTTACTGTCATGTAACTGTACGTACTGTATATACACATTATGCTAGTTGAAATTAATTAAGATTTTTTTTTACACACACATTTAATGGATATTTTGTATAACTAGGTCATTTCATATTAAAATCCAAAACAGATCCATGAATTACGACTACGAAGACTAGGACAAAAGTCATGGCACCCTATGAAAGACAGACGCGCTGGTCATACACTGTCGGAGCTGATGTGGTGCCATGGCTGAGCTGCGTCACTGGAAGAGCACTTTAGAGCACACTGCACTTATAAAGTGCACTTTCACAGTCATCATTTGGCCAGTTTGGGTTTCTTTCTTTTTTTAAATGTAGGCATCACTACATGTTACTCGGCTGTGCTGCGATCATGGTTAGTACCTCAGTGGTGATTGGTGTTCATCGAGGGTAAGCACGGTGGTGTAGCGGTTAGCACATCTGCCTCACAGTTCCCAAGCTCGGTGGGGGCGTTTCTGTGTGGAGTTTGCATGTTCTACTCATGCTTGCGTGGGTTTCCTCGGGTATTCCGGTTTCCTCCCGCAGTTCCAAGGCATGTTAGGCTAATTGGCTCGTCCTCTAGGGAAACCCTTACTCTAAGGGTGCGTGTGAATGGTTGTGTGTGTGTGTGTGTGTGTGTGTGTGTGTGTGTGTGTTGGTCCTGCTTTTGACTTTCGAGCTGTTCGAGGTGTACCCTGCCTTTGCCCAGAGTCGGCTGAGATAGGTTCCAGCCTCCCTGCGACCCTAATAGTGTTCATCAACAAGCGCGAAAAAAGGGGTCAGATTGACCACATTTAAAATAAATATGCTGGGAGTTTGTTAGTTTCGTTCAACCTATGAATGTGATGAGAGATTAATGGAGCCTTTCCTCCTATTCTCTCATTCTTATTTACAGTTTAGGAAAACAGCGACCGGTCCTACCTCAGGAGAGGATTGGGTGTCGTCCGGAACAGGGCTCTCTGGAGGATGAAGAAGGGGCGGCCAGCAGCGGCTATGTAGCAGTGAACCTCAGCCCGGTCCCACAGGAGGGCGACTCTCAGGAGTGGGTGCTGGTGGAGCTGGAAGGAGGCAGTGGATCAGCGTGCTCTAAACCCGACGAGGAGGAACGCTCCACCAGTCCCTTGGCTCTGCCTCGCACCTGGTCCGACCCCCTGCCCCAGAAAGCCAGCAACCTCAGCGGCTCTGGAGAACTCCATACTGCCCTGTGTCACACCGGCCCTCCGTTTACCCGCCTGTCAGGTCTAACAGGGATTTCTGGCATCACAGCGCTCAGGAGACTTCCTACAATCCAGCCAGCATCGATAGTTCACATTAACAGAAGTCAGTTAGAGCAGGTCAGTGCTCACTATGTGCTATTTTAATATGTTGTTTCTGAAAATTTGCACTTTGAGTACAATTTCAAAGTAATTATGAAAAAACTTTTTTTGTATCCAGTAACTACGCGTCTGTTTTCTTTGTGTACGACCCCTCTTCTCTGTAGTTATCCAGCACTTTACCCCAATCCATCCATCTTCAGCAAAAGGCTGAAAGTGACCCAGTACAGGATTCTCCAGCACTCGCTGCAGAAGACAACCCCAATCCTCCGCCAGCCAAATCCCCACCCAAACCCTCCTCCCAGCCTCCTGCCCCGGTGAACGACCAGCTCAGCTTCATTAAACCAACCGAGAAAGACGTGGAGAGCGACTCGGGTTGTCCCGACGTCGGTCCCTCTACGACTCCGAACCAGGGCGAGACCAATGGGGACACGGTCGACGCAGGCCCCGCCTCCCCAGTCCCAGCTTCTCCTCGGGAACTGTCCCCTCGGACCAGCCGCATTCCCGTGCGTGACCCCGACTCCCCCACCAGGAGGAGTTTTGCCCCGCTGTCCCCCTCCCTGTCTTTATCCTGCGAGCACTTCCCGTCAGCCCTGCTTCGCGACAAGTTTTCCTTCCCATCCGAGCGCGGTTCTCGCGCTTCTGACTTCCAGGGAGACGATCTGCTCTCGCTCTCCTCCTCCTCCAGCCCTCTGTCTAGCAGGAGCAAGATTCCGAGGCCCATAAGCCCCACTTTAGGCACAGACCAGTACTCTGCTCGCTTCATGCCACGCCCACCTCCAGGAAAACCACCCGTCCGACCAGGTGGAGAAAACAGGTGAGGAAATGCAGCTGGTAATATGCGGTTTACATTACGTTGAACTTGTATAATCATTTGCACGTTAATATACCACAGCAATGCTAAATCCTCAATTCTGATTGGTTGGGAGGTGTAGATTAATTTTCTGTTATGGCTTTGGCTCGGACCGTTATGGCCGACATTCCAACTGAGAGGTTATTATTAGCGCACTCGTTCTAATACACTAGCATTTCTACAACAATTTATACATCGACTTGTAAGGAAACGTTTATTTAGGATTTTTGGAATGAGTCTCCAGTCTTAATTTTTCACAAAAGATGTGAAGCAGCATGTTTTCCACCACAGGAAATTCTGAGGACTGGAATTTCTCTGTAACATAACAAGCAAGCAAGAAAAATAAGGCTGAAATGTTGTTTATTAAGTAAATTATAGTTAGTGTTGACAGTTCACTCTGGTATAAGAGGAATAAGACAGCAGTATAGAATGGTATTGTGCAAGGTGCGAGGGACAATCACCGAGCTGCTTATTATCATGATATAAAGCCACGCGGAGGGTCTCGAATCAGTCTGTCGTGGTTTACTTTGCAATAATGACGTCTTCCTCTACATATTGATTAAAAACATTATTGTATTGATTTTAAAATGACTTCCGCTAATGTGGTGTTCCATAGCAACGGTCTGTTATACTTTACAGTGGTGAGATGTAAAGTTTTTGTCCTAGGCGCAGACGTTACCGTATCCGGGCCAGCAGCACTAGTGATACGGATCTCCTCGACAACCTTACCCAGCTGATGCAAGAGCGAGGAGGCGTGGCAGTATCCCGCTACCAACGTACCACTTCCGCCCTACAACGCTCATTAAGTTCCTCCCCTTCCCGCTTCGAGGGATGTCACAGCCAAGCGCCACTCGGCGCTTTAGGCTCCCCGCCGCCACGGATGTGCGAGGTACGGGTTAAACGCGCAGTCGGTTATGTTGCTGGAGGCAGAGCAGGAAGTCCCGAGAGTAAAACCACTACCAAGGTGAACAAGTAAAGGTACAAGGTGAAACGGCTGTTCGGATCAGGATACCGAAGACATCATTGATTTTAAAGGAACGTTTTTAGAATGGCAGTAATGAGGTTGCGGAGAAAGACGAGTGAAGAGACGGAAAGTGTGGTGTGAAGGAGAAAAGGGGAAAAAAAGCCAACAGTGTTGGTTGAGATTACTTGAAAGCATTGTATATAAGCCATTTTATCATACCTCCGATATACCTGTAGTGCACTTCATTCCTCCTGAGATTCAATACTGCTTCTTCATCTGTCTCATTCTTCCACTGAAAGCTTTTGTGTCTTGTATACCCTCCTGTGGAAACGTCCAAGCACGCCAAGGATTTTCATTTGAATTCCAGGGACTCTGTCCGAGTTCTCCTCATTCTCTCTATTGCTGTGTATCTCGATCATCCTATCTCGCTTATCAAAGCTTTCCTCAGCGTCACGTCACTGCTAGTTTAACTTCTATTATATTAAACACAGTTTTAAGAAACAGCTTGGCCAAAAATAAGGTTTTCCCAACAGTCCACCAAACATAGTCTATCATCTGGGCCATTTTTGTGTGTGGGGGCGGTGGTGTAGTGGTCAGGGTGCTGGGCTCATGATCAAGAGGTCGTGGGTACGAATCCCCATTAATCCCCCACCGTGCTAAGACCCCTGGATAAGGTCTTAACCACAAGTGTGCCTCTGTCCACCCAGCAGTATAAATGGGTACCAGTAAAAAATACTGGGAAGGTAACCTGCGACGGACTAGCGTCCCACACAGGAGGAGTTGAACTCCTAGTCGCTTCACGCTAAGGAAACCGGTAGGCTTGGGTGTAAAAGCCCAACAGAAGCAACCGGTCTAGTGTTGCTAACAAATAAGGAAAGTCTATATCAACCTAGATTTTCTACCTATAAAAAACCTATCTATTTATTGTTAGTATATACTGTATTCTACACAGGAGGAGTGCGATCTCGGGATACATAACAATTATCCGTCAAAAGCAAGGTGGATATCTCTGAATAGTCACCGTGACGGAACGAGCCTGAGGTGGATAATTGTTTTAGGATGTACTCTATGAGAATATAAGAAAAGCAATATTAAACAAGATTTTTTTGGTTTGTTTTTACAATTGTAATTAATTCAGGCATTATTCCACATTTTCAGGGTGGATAATGCCCATTACCCCGAGGTAGTGAACCAATCAGATCACACCATTCTTACGTAGTATATAGTGAAAGACATTATCCACCTCACAAACCTGGGATAATGCTTATGTTCCCGTGTAATATATAGTAAAAATGATTTTTCTCCTCAGGCTCAGTGAATATCACTAAAGGGTCTCCTCGATGTTCTAAATAATTATTACTTGTACAGTAGCAGCTCTATAGCTACAGCTTGTCGTGGATAATTTACACCAGAGAATCGCATTATATTTACATGATACATATAGAGTACTATATTATAGAGTTATGATACAGGATACGATTTTGGGTCACGCCTCCTAACTTAGTGACGACAAACTGTCTGCTAAGAGAGGGGAAAAAAACAAGCTCCCACAGGGTTACAAACTTAGTAAACCGCTCTGTTTGAGACCCTGAACATGCGTTTCATACCTTGAACTCTAGCCAGTTAGCGATCTCCTATCGTACAGCAGTGGAAAGGGAAGACACTTGGACGTCCTCTGAGACACGTGAAGCCAGCTGAACTTGCTGTTCTTGCTTTGTGTAGAAGGAGAGTGCTATCCGCCCACTTCCACATACACGAGCTCACCAGGCAACCTTGATTGGCGAATATCCCGGTGATAGACAGGGGAGAGAGTACAGTTACATTTTCGCTCTTGCGATCTTCAGACGTAGTACACTGTACACAACTGTTAGTTCAGTACACAAAGGTAGACAAAATATTCACTTAGTTAGACTGTAAAAATATCACAGAAACCTACTTGTAAATAAAAAAATAAGATTAAAAAAGATGAATTACTAGAACTGGAAACTATATTTACAAGGTATCTATGAAGTGAAGACGTGCGTCAGACCTACGTTTTCACAGGAGTAGATTATAGACAGTACACTACACATATTATGTGCCAATATATTGTAATTATATCATTTTTGGCATCATGTAATCAGTTTTTAATATGTTACTTTGCTCAGACTGTCAGACATGTATATGAAATTAACACCTGACTTATTTTTTTATTTAAATCTTAAAATATGGAATAAACATGCTGTAATTGTTTTAAATATTGCATATACATTCACGTGAATTTGTTTGACATATATTTTGCTATATATCTGTTATATTTCAATTTTCTACTTTCTTTGATTTAAATTTGTCATTTTTTTTGTGTTGCCCATCGTACCCGAGCGAGTGCTGATTCGCTCGTTCATGTTGTATGAAAAAAAAAACATTGTGTATATAATCACATATGTTACAATCAAGCATGTGTATATACTGTATGTATTTCAGGGAATGTACGTACTGTAAACTACAATATCTATCCCAGAATGTATTTATTTATTTATTAGATGTGTTAAGATGACAGTGTAGCCCAGCTATTCGTCACTGAAGGTCTTTTCTCCTTAGAATTGGGTGCCAGATTAGCAATGTGGGGGGGAAATATTGTCATTTTACCAAAGCTATATCACTCTGACAGTATTATGAGCTAACTGCAAATCAGCGCGTTATCAATTTAATAAGGGTGCAACATTCTGAGAATTTCCGAAATTGGAAACTTTCCAATGGGAATGAATGGAAATATGTGGGAATTAACAGGAATATATGGAAAATTCATTCATCATTCATTTTCTGAACCGCTTATTCCTAATTAGGGTCGCGGGGAGGCTGGCGCCCATCTCAGCCGAC
>JBCNYH010000017.1:2884949-2900829 GCA_039654325.1 Tandanus tandanus | reverse complement strand
CTGGACTAGATGATCAGGTGAGCATGATTAGGGTTGGAGTGAAGGACTTCAGGAAGGTAGATCTCCAGGAGCAGGATTGGACACCTCTGGACTAGATGATCAGGTGAGCATGATTAGGGTTGGAGTGAAGGACTTCAGGAAGGTAGATCTCCAGGAGCAGGATTGGACACCTCTGGATTAGATGATCAGGTGAGCATGATTAGGGTTGGGGCCAAGTCTTCAGCGAGGTGGATCTCCAGGATCAGGGTTGGTGATCATGTTTTTGACCGTCTCCTTGATGGTCCTCTCCTGTTCACCGACTGATCCTGACGTCCCAAAGTTCTCTAACATCATGCAGTTGTGCATACAATGTCAGAAATGGAACATTTCAACTGGATCCACCGTCCTTCCAGACACGAAAAAGACACAGATTAAGAATTTCTGTGCAACTGAGTCACTATCTGACTTTAAATGAAGCCGGAAAACTTTTATCAAACACTAAATATCTCAAAATGTGGCTTGGTAGTGTATTGGTTAGCATGTCAGCCTCTCATCAAGAAGGTCCCGGGTTTGAGTCCTGGGCTCGGCGAGAGTGTTTCTGTGTGGAGTTTGCATGTTCTTCCTGTGATTAAGTGGGCTTCCTCTGAGTACTCTGGTTTCCTTCCACAGTCCAAAGACATGCACATTAAGCTAATTGGCTGTTCCAAATTGCCCCCTAGGTGCGAATGTCAGTGTGAATGGTTGTGTGTGTGATGGACTGGCGAGCTGTTCAGGGTGTACCCCACCTTCACCTAGATTCAGCTGAGATAGGCTCCAGCCTCCTCGTGACCCTAATAGGATAAAGTGGTTCAGTGAATGAATGAATGAATAAATATCTTAATACCACTCACTACATGTCTTCACTTTACAAAACTCTATCTGAGAACAAATCTCGTTCAGTTGCAGTGAAGACGTCAGTTTCAGCTCTGATCTCACTGATATCGATGGTGTTTGACCCATAATGGATTTCTAACCTGTTTATGGATCTGTTTCGGGATTTTCCTCGTCGCTGGAAATCTGCAGCCTTTCACTTGCACTTCTAGTTTTAGAATTACGTTTCCTCCTGAAGGTGTTTAAGCATAAACCCTTTTTAATTTTCTTCCCTTCTCTGATAAGGACCTGGATAAACACATGCATGGCCACGCCCACCATGAGGCCATCGAGAAACTTAAAGGCGGGTAGGTGTGCCACTGCTGCTCAGACTTTTATTTTATTGATTAGTAATAAAAAGAAAGGACGTGTTTGGGTAGTGAAGAGATCAAATTGTGTCTGACTGTTCTCCTTCTCTCAGGGACCAGATGCACAAGTGTTGGGCGTGTGAAGTGTCCGTGCTTGGCTTGGAGCAGTTCAGAAAGCACATCCAAACTGAAGAGCACAACAGCAAGCTAGACTCCCTGAAGCAGCGCAGACAGAGCGGCTTTCCAGTGGATTACAATAACGACGAGCTGAATGTTCTCTGCGCTCAGAGAGATCAGCTCCGCTTCCAGTTAAAGTAAGCCTTCATACGGTGAAGACCAGGGGCCCGAAATCGAGGCCCAGGGCCGAACGCAGCTAGTGGGAAGGAGTTTATGTAAAGAGGATCACATAACTTCTGTTTTAGAATCTCAGCCAACTGTTTCATAGAATCCTACCTGTTGTGCTTTTTGTTTAATGTGGCCTCCTTTGGAAAAGGTTTAGACACCCCTGCTGTGTACAGGTAAAGTTTTTCTGGTGTTAAAGTATGAAATCTTCAGCATTTATATTAACGAAAAAAATCAGAATAACTAAATAAATAAATAAAGAGTGGCGTACTGGTTATCGCTACTGCCTTACAGCAATATGGTCCTGGGTTTGAGTCCCGGGCTCAGTGAGGGTGTTTCTGGGTGGAGTTCTCCCCGTGATTGCATGTGTTTCCTCCAGGTACTCCAGTTTCCTCCCACACTCCAAAGTTATGCACATTTGGCTTATAGGCTGTTCCAAATTGTCTCTAGATATAAGTGCGAATGGTTGTGTGTCCTGCGATTGGACTGGCGAGCTGTTCAGGGTGTACCCTGTCTTCCCTGTTCAGGGTGTACCCTGAAGTCGGCTGAGATCCAGCCTCCCTGTGACCCTAGTAGGAATTAACCATTCAGGAAATGAATAAATGCTTGAATGAAAGAGTAGAGAAAGAGGAAATAAAATGAAGTATACAGTCCAAACCTCTTATATGACTTGAATTGTAAGGATCTGTCATGTCTTCCTTTACTGTTAGACTGAAGAAGAATAAAGAGAAGAACAAAAGGCGGAAAGAAAGAAAGGCAGCGATGCTCCAAGAAGCATTGAATCAGAATCCCCAAATGACAGATAAGGATAAGGATTGGAGCACACTGGGTGAAGGGTTCGGTCCGTCCGGGTTAACTCATGGCACGCAATCGAATTGGAGTAACAATAAAGGTGTCCCGTGTCCATTTAACAATGAAAACCAACAGGGGAAGATGAATGAGGAACCATTTCTTGAGTCGATAAGCGAAGAAGGAGGCTGGAACAGTCGTTTCTGGCAGACTTCCCAATCCACCGCATGGTCCACGAAAGAGGACGTGGACTTCAGTAGTGATCAGCATGCTTATACGGAAATCTTTTCAACCTGGCAGAAACACGATGCCCAGCTGACCCAATACACGTCCCGAAAGCAGGATAAAAAATTGCTTAATGAGCCCACCACTGCTTCTCCACCTGTAAAGAAGCAATGTGTAAGAGGCGGGCCATCACTGAAGGCCAAAGCAAATCGATCTGTAGAGAGTCAGCATGTGAGGCGGTCTACGTCGGCTTCTGCTTCGCGTTGTGGTCCCGGGCTGGACCAGAGTCACATGGATCACTTAACCATTATGCTGAAGGACATCCGTAAGTCTCTGGATGAGGAGCGTCCGCTTGTCGGTTCTTCGGAAGATCCTGATCGCGAGCTCACGGCTGTAATCAGTGACGGATTAAACCGAAACAAGCATGCAAAGCGTCCTTGTAAGTCGTCCACGAAAAGTCAGTACAGTGAAGCGCAAGGCTCTAAGCCCGTCTCTAAAGCGAGTTCAAACCTCAAACAAGTGCACAGCCTTCCAGCATCCGGTGCTGACCATCAGGAGAAACCAGAACCCACCCAGACCAGGCACGTCCTCCCGACCTTGCTGAGTCGATCGGTCAGTAAAACGGAAGCCAACAAACCCAACCTGAAAGTGGCGCGAGGAATCCGTATGTCTCAGAAGCCGAACCAGGCCGCTGAGTCGCGGGTGTTGAAGCCGGCGCTGCAGAAACTCATCAGCTCGAAGAGCTCTCAGTGGCGTTACAACTGGAAGGAGATTTATCAGGAAGCCACAAACAGGAGGCTGCAGAGAGAGAAGGGCATGCCCAGGTGAGTGGAGAACAGGTAACATTCATTTACAGAATCGCTATCAGACTATTCCGCTTACTCCCAACGATCGCTATTCATTAATATCCACCCCGCCTTATATCTGCAAGCAAATATCTGTTATTTATCAGCTCTCGTTTTTTGAAATGTAACCATGGCATCCTGTTTTTGTAGGTTCGGGATTGAGCTTGTGTCTTCGTTACCTCCTGATCCACAAGGACTCGAGGCTGAAGACCTCGCGCAGTTTGAGTTAGACGAAGGGTTCCAGTGGGCGTCCATCGAGTGTGATCCTGTAAGCCTGCCTTGCTCAGTGGATTTCTTGAATTCTGACGCCCTCAGACTCTCGCCACCCGGGGCTTATCCTCCTGACAGACAAGAGCGAGAGAAGACTGCAGAAACCACCAATCATATGTCGTGCAGTGCGGAGGAACAGAATCAAAGGAACGTCGAGGAGAATCACGGTTCCTCAGGGATGAGCAGGTCTTCTGACGTTGGTACGGATCGGCAGGAGAACTGCGATCCTACTGACAATGAAACATCAGAAGGATCCAGATCTTTAGGAAGTCTACAAAACTTAGGACTGAACCGTGGGTGTTTTATTAAGGCAGAGAAATCAGGTGAAAACCCGGACCACAGCAGATTCCAGCCTGGCCCTGCGACAGAAACAAACGAAGCCCAGGAAAAGCAGGTAGCAGTGCTGTGTTGTGTTGTCCTGTATAAGCGATGGAATAAATAATAATAATGAATCAGTGCAACTGAGGTAAAATATTGTTATCCTGCTTCTTCCACAGGATGGTCCAGAAACTGATATGCTGAACAAAAATCTTCCAAAAAGTAAGTGAATACTCACAGCGGAAAAACTGAATATAAATATATCAGAGTGTGCAGTGCCTTGAGTATGTAGGAGGTAAAGAGGAGCTACGCTTAAGATGCATCCACACAGGAAGCAGTGAGCGACAAGCGACCATGCAAACTCAATGAACGCCATCGAAATGTGCAGCGAGAGGCAGAATTTACTAAAGCAACACAAGTAAGCAGGCATAGATGCGTAGATTCAAGTGATCACCAATCAGAGCTTAAAGGTACTCTTGACTGACGGATAATGCTAAACACTGTGTTCCCCAAACCCTTTTCTGATTCGCTTCTGTAGACTGGGTAAAATAGGGAATTTCACGTGCAGTTCAGCGGTAATGCGTCACTTCCTGTGTGGATGCAGCTTTACCCATAAAACGAGTCCACACAGCTGGGTTTTATGGAAGAGCAGCAAATCATTTAAAATCCTGAGAAAACCATCTTTACGCTGAAGCCATAGTGGTGGTAGCATTCACGATGCTGTTTTGGTCTCGCTAGCACTTGGTACCAAATCCTGAAAACTAGAGGGGCATCCATAGAGTGCAAGGTACCCCCACCAGGCACAAATGGATTATGGGGACAAGTGCTTTGATCTCCCTGAAAAATCTGCCTAAGACTGCAGGTTTCATTATGCGTTACACTTGGCATAGCTATTATAATGAAATGTCTCCCCCTAGTGGTCGCCTTGTGATTTACATTTATTCACACATTATTTGCACTTATTGACGTTGGTGCATTTTTTTTCAACGTGATCCAGTGCATGGATCACCTCCAAAATGAATGGTTTGTTACTTGTACCTCACCCTATTCTAGAAATAAATTTCATTTAAATCTGTGCGTAACCTTTTGAGTTATATTGCACACAAACAGACAAAGAAACTAACTAACAAACAAACCAGCACAGGTGAAAACATAAAATCTTGGCGGAGGTAAATAAAGCGGCATCCATAGAGTGCAAGATACCTCCGCCGTGCAGCATGGATAATGTATCAAATAGGCCCTATTTTAATTACCCATGTGATCATATTATGGTATGTTTTATGGTGCATGGACGTGACCAAATTAGCAAAAAAATACCTCTCGTTTTAAAGATTTGTGAGATAGCTGGGGTCTGACCTTTAAGGGTCCCTCAAGGTCAAAGGTAAACAACTCATTTAAAAATTCCATATATGGTTTTCTTTAGTGTTCCATAGTAACGACAGGTCTATCGGCACTTGTTTCAGAGTTATAAGGGCTCAGTCTCCTAAACATTGTGCCCTTGCACTGACCTTTGAGCTACAAATTTGAAAATTAAATCATCTCTGAGAATCAGGTAGGATAGTGTCCCTTTAAAGTGTGGTGAAGGTCCATGCACGGGTGTGGTCAGGATTTTGTTTACAGACAAACAAGCTAACCAACAGATGGACGGACAAACAAACGCCAGTGATTACAATACCTCCGCAAAACTCTACATACTTATGAGCGGCACTGGTATGAAATAAAATGTATATAAAATATAAATAAAGATAAAATTCTGCACAGTTACTGGTTATACTGTGTGTGTGTGTGTGTGTGTGTGTGTGTGTGTGTGTGTTTAGACCAGCTGAGTAAGCTGTTAGTCATGTCTCTGAGAGAAGATGAATTGTGTCATTCTCTGGAGGATGTGGACGCTCGTCTCGTCCAGGCTCAAGCTGCCCTTCAAAGTGCCTTCATGGAAGTTCAGCGTCTTCAAATGATCAAACATCAGGTCCTCCGCAGGAACTATATTCTACACCTTATTTTGAATATGAATTTTTTTATATAAAATTTAAAAGTATCCAAATTATTTACATTTATCTGCTCAGTGTTCACTTATTCATTAATTTTCTAAGCCGCTTAATCCTAATTAGGGTCGTGGGGAGGCTGGTGACTATCTCAGCCGACTCTGGGTGAGGGCAGAGTACACCCTGGACAGCTCGCCAGGCCATCACGGGGCCAAAACACATACAACCATTCACTCTCACAACTAGGGTCAGCGTGGAACAGCCAATTAGCCTACCGTGCATGTTTTTGGACTGTGGGAGGAAACCGGAGTACCCGGAGGAAACCCAGAGAAGCGCGGGGAGAACGTGCACACTCCACGCAGAAGCCCTCCTACTTATCACTGGTTATGTTCGGACAGCAATTGGCGCCAGGGAAAAGATGTTCTGGAAAGATGGAACAGGTTGCACCCACCGGTGTCAAGTTGTTCTGGAACTGGCTCTTTACGCTGTGGCACAAGTTGTTCTGGTGCAGGTTCTCATGTAAAAGCAGCAGAGTGTTATGGAAATGTCTGTATCTGGTTTTAAATGTCTTGTTAAAGTTCCTTTGGTTTTTCTTTTAGGTAACTGCAGAGATGTCCTTCCTCAGAAGTAAACGTATCGAGATCCTGCAGGGAATGAAAAGTAAGTCATTGGGTGAATTATTAAAAGAAAGGACGAGAAACAACCTGAAACTTCACCGATTATTTTAAATAAACGCGCTCATGAAGTTTAAGATGTACGTCATGACAAAACGACAGTTCGAGCTTTGACGTGAAATTATACTAAGCTAATTTTACCCAATGAAAACCCTGCTCCTCTCAAAATTCCTACCCCTTTATGACCCTTTTCTCCAGATTCCAGACTTGCTCAAACACCCGATGCAGACGTTCGCAGTTCTGCTCTTCAGACAGACGGGGGAGCTGAAGAAACCTTGGCGCAGCATCCGGACACAGCGGCGGATCGCTCATCTAATCCGGAGGAGATTCATACAGACAATGAGAATCAGACACAACCCGAACAACCTGATTTAAGCGTACCTTCAGTTCCAGTCTCTGAGGCAACAGAGACACATACGGGGCTCCCCGCAAGCCCTGTCACGGATCTTCGTCCGCAAGGAGATGAGGTCCAGCCCAGTGCCAGCCCAATACCAACCGACACCACCACAGATTTACACGACTGTGTTGTAAATAATTAAATATCAGAGTGGCGGCACGGTGGCGCAGTGGTTAGCATGTTCGCCTCACAGCAAGAAGGTCCTGGGTTCGATTCCCGGGCTCGGGGTGTTTCTGTGTGGAGTTTGCATGTTCTCCTCGTGCTTGCCTGGGTTTCCTCCAGGTTCTCCGGTTTCCTCCCACAGTCCAAAAACATGCACAGTAGGCTTATTGGCTTTTTTAAATCACCCCTAGGTGTTAGAGTGAGTGTGAATGGTTGTGTGTGTGTTGCCTGGTGAGCTGTTCAGGGTGTACCCCGCCCTGGCCCAGAGCCGGCTGAGATGGGCGCCAGCCTCCCAGCGACCCTAATCCTAAAAAGATTAAGAGGCTTAGAGAATAAATGAATTAATTAATAAATATCAGAGTGACTAAAAAGGATAAGAGAAAGTCCTATTTGTTTATGAATGTTTCTGAGGACCTGTAGCGTGTTCATGGCCGTTTAGGAGGTGTGCGTGCTTTAAAATCTCACTAAACCGCATCAAATACAGTCCAGTAACATGATGGTGCAAAACGGAATGAGTTGGTCAATGATTTTTAGTAAGATTTGATTTGATAATAAATGATATGTTCTTTATGGGTATTTGGTTGCTTTGGCTCATTTTTCCACATCATCCTTAACATCTACAAAACACTAAGTTAATTTCTCAGAACATGTTGTACAAACATCACAGCAGTGGATTGCCTGTAAAAGCACGTAACTTTACCCAAATTGTTAAGGCTGACTCGCACGTAAGCGATATAACCGTGAAATAGTGCGACGTTGGTTTCAGCCGAAAATACCGCCATTACGTTTGAAATACGAAAACCTTCGTATATCTAATAAAAATATCTAATAATTAATTCAAATTTTGCGCAGGTCCAAAGTTTTAACCAAGACCCCGAATACGGATCTTTTGCCTCGAATTCGACCGACTATTTCGGAAAATATGCGAATTCCAGTTCGAATTTATTCAATTCGCTTAAAAAAAAATTCGCTTGTACTTTCGGGCAAGATCGCTTACATGTAAGTCAGGTCTTAGTCTCTCCCTCAAAGTTTTTTTGTTTGTTTTTTGTTTTTCTTTGTTTTTTTTGGCGAGCTGTTCAGGGTGTACCGCGCCCTCGCCCGGAGTCGGCTGAGAGGGGCGCCAGCCTCCCCGCGACCCTAATTAGGATTAAGCGGCTTAGAAAATGAATGAATGAATGAAAAATATACTTGTAACAATCCTAAATTTAAGCCCAATATTCATGAATTGCCAAAGTGACATAATTTGTCCTATAATGATATCCGAAATGCTCTTTTTGACGAGGAGAAATTAAATTATGGATCTATCCAGTCTGGCTATTAAATTTTAATTTTGATTAATTAAATTTTGATTATTGAAAAAAAAAAAAAACTTAAATTGTTACTGCTTAAGGATTTAAAGATATCTTAATTTGACCTCCTGCTAGTAAGAATGTAATAGTAGAAGTCTTTAATTACCAGTCTGACTAAAGCAGGTTGACTAAGAGAAATGCTATTTTATATATAAACTTTTAACCGGTGGGGTCGGTGGTGCAGTAGTTAGGGTGCTGGGCTCATGATCAGGAGGTCGTGGGTTCGAATACCTATTAGCTCCCCCACCTGGCTAAAGTCTTAACCAAAAGTGTGCCTCTGTCCACCCAGCAGTATAAATTGGTATCAGTAAAAAAAAAAAAATACTGGGAAGGTAACCTGCGATGGAATAGCGTCCCATCCAAGAGAAGTTGAACTCCCAGTCGCTTCACGATACACAAACCAGCGATAAGCTCTGGCCTGATGAGCCAGCAGGCCCGGGTGTAAAAAGCCAAACAGGCTTAGCTTATCTTACCCTATACATATAAAGTAATTACAGATAATGATTATATGATGTTAAAAATTCATTTCACAAATTTCTCTGGTAATTAAAGTGGTGTTTAAAATAAAGATTGGGAACACAAACCACTATGAGACAAAAGTTAGATCAACAAATCATTTATTTGAGTCATTTTCATTCATTACCTCCGCCAAGTAGGTTATTTGTCAGTGTTGGTTAGTTTGAGTGTAAGCGACTTTATGTAAAAAGACATGAACAGACATATTAACATATATTTTTGGAGGTATGGAGTGTGGCCCAAGGAACACCTCATTATAGTTTAGTGGTGATACATTTTCATGTTCAACTCCATAAGGAAAGACTACGCTGCTTCCACAAATTTTACATAAGATCTATCACATGTATGGCAACAGAAAGGACTGTATAGAGTTGAAACTGGCAGAAATGAAAATAAAGAGGGACGTGGGCTACCTTGGCGGAGGTTTGCGCTCCCCAAGTGCTTCTAGTTAAATAATCGGAATTGTGGCTTTAATATTTCCCATGAGCCATCATTGAGAAGGAAAAAAAAGGAATAAAATAACTGCATACAGTGCAATATAAATTGAAGCACCTCTTTATAAAACTGTCACACCAGTAAACAGGAGTCTTGTTGGCACAAATTTAAACAAAATTCAGGGTTTTTTTTCTGTGTAGGTTTTTCCCCCCCTTCTTTTTCTGCAACGTATATTAAAGCTGTCGTAGAATCAGTAGTGGTTGTCTGTAGTCCTTGGACGCGTTTGGAAGACGAAAATATCCCCACGTTGGTGTTTAATCCAAGTGGTGAGGTTCTTCTGATCATTACGCGTACATGGTCAGCTGAAGCCACTGCGGGGGGGAAAAAGCACGGAGAGGTTTAATAGGTGAGTGCAGCACTTTAATACAATAAAAGGTTGAATTTCTGATGGAGTGACGTTTACCTCTAGGACATTAAGCTTGATGAGACCGTCTCCATCCTTATCAAAGGCTTTAAAGGCCCCTGTAACAAAATTAATAATAATAAATAGTAAGGAACTGTATATGTGCTCTATAGCACTTGTCATAACCTCAAAGTCGCTTTTATACACTGAAGAAATTACTTCATAATAAAAAGACAGTACAAGGATTATTACAGAAACTCATAATCTCCTCTTCTGTCCCACAAGGCACTGCGATGCGCCGATTTTCGCTCCGCAGGAAACTGTGTGTTTGTCTGTCCGCAGTCCACGAGTGCACGCTTGGTCCTAGTAAGTTATTACCATTGGCGTGAGCTATATATTGTTGATGTTGTTACTAGACATTTGTGAGCTTACGGAAATTGTACTACAGTAAAGTAATATTACAATCGTCATTACGTTTACACAGACAGGAACTTTCCATGAGAGCTTACGGAAATTGTGCTAAAGTGGGACTGGTGGAACGAACACACGTGTTCACGGACCTTTCGCATGTTATGAGCTTATGTAACTTGAAGACGAAGTTCATTCATTCATTTTCTAAACCTAAAAGCATTTCTGTGTGAAGTGTGAATGTTCTCCCCGTGCTTGCATGGGTCTCCTCCAGGGACTCAGGTTTCCTCTAACAGTCCAAAGGCATGTACATTAGGCGAACTGGCTGTTAAAAATTGTCCCTAGGGGTGGATGTGAGTGTGAATGGTTGTGTGTGTGTTTGCCCTGTGATGGATTGGTGAACTGTTCAGGATGTACCCTGCCATCGACCAGAGTCGGCTGAGATAGGCTCCAGCCTCTTTGTGACTTTAATAAAGGATAAAGTGGTTCAGGAAAAAAAATTAAATTAAATTATTCCTAATTCCTGGATTTATAATAATAATCATAATAATGAAAATAATAATGATGATAATAATAATAATAATAATAATAACAATAATAATAATAATTATAACAATAATAATGATAATAATAATAATAATAATAATAATAATAATAATGATTATGATAATAATAATCTAATAATAATGATAATAATAATAATAATAATGATAATAATAATAATAATAATAATGATAGTTTATGTATTACATGTTATCCTTCCATGTTAGGGTTCATTGCAGGACACCATTAAAAATGATGAATAAAAGCAGACTTACTGAACATTCCCTCAAGTCGGACTAAACAGCAAATGTAGCTGTCGAAGTCCAAGTATAAGTGCTCGCTGGCGTATCGCATTGCGATGATTTCATGAAGCTGGGGGTTGAGCTGAAAACCTGAATGAATAAAATACTGTATAAAAACAACACCACAAGCTAGTATTTGCTGTTATGTCCACAGCCTGACTTGTTTTGATAGCCCCTTGATCTTCATGATGTTATTATCATTATAATACATGATCATAAGATAATATTGATGATGTATGTATGGAGTCATATTGTCCATCGGGAGGAATAAGGTTGCAGGAATAGAGGAAATTGACTTCAAAGTTTCTCGATCTTCTGTCAGATCGTCATTTCAAAGCAGTAGTAGCAATGTAGTAAAGCACCTGCCACCCACAGAAGGGGGCAATATAGTAATATGCTACTGTGCAAAAATCTCAATTTCACCAAAAACGTCACCTGCAACCTTATTCCTCCCATGTGACGATAAACTGTACAGTTTACTGTATCTCCACCAAACTCAGTGAGGGGATAAAGACCAAGAGACAAAGCGTAGCTCTCAGCACAATGCTACCACCACCATGCTTCACCATGGGGCTCTCAGGCAGTGTGGTGGTTTCAGTGTTGAGGATGGAGACTGATCATGGATATTTGCGTACCTGCATCAGCAATAGCATTTCTCATCTCAAAGCTGCTGATGGTGCCGGATTTGTCCGTGTCATAGCGAGTGAAGATCATCTACAGATAAAATATCACGTCATTCATAATTGCGTCTTTGTTCTAGAACTATAAAGCTCTGTCTGCATATTATACACTTTAAAGAGGCACGTTCACTTTCCAGGCATAATAAATAAACATGAAATGTTGGGCGCTCTCTTGGAAATAAATTGGAATCGGACACAATGTGTTTCTGAAACCATTTGTTTACACCTGTACGTGAGTGTCAATGACCCCTGCTCCGGGCGCCATGATATTAGTAAACATCATCTTATTTTATTTCTCTTGAAATCGCATCCCTCCTTTTGTTTCGGAACACTTCATCTCGGACTTTTCCTCTTTCTACAAATCGGTGTTGCACTGCCAAGTTATCACCCATGCGCAAGATCGTTCCTCTGGTTACACGGCTTGGTTATTGTTATTGTAAAACAGATACAGAACCAAAACAAGATGTAGAGCAGGGGAATATGAGACACGAAGCCTGTGAGCTGAGGTGGTCTCACCGGGAAACCTTTGTATTCAGCCAAACTGAGCTGATGATGGAAAAATAAAACTAGCGAATCAGCACCTTTAAAAACAGCTTTAGGACCATTAGAGCTACCTTCCACTGCTTGATCTTGTTCCACAAGTGCTTGAACTCTTGCAGGTTTAAACGTCCCGTTCCATCAGTCTATTAAATTTCAGGGTCAAGGAATAATTTCATCTTCATTCACTAGAATCCGCGGTAATCTTTTAATCCGTCGGTATAACAGGCTGAAACCATGCATGAAAATGAAGTTTAAGGATACATCCATGAGTGCTATCATGCTTCTGCAGCTATCCAGACTGAAACGTCCTGCCTTCAGCTCTTTGTCTGAATAAATAATTAAGATGAGATAAGAACATGATTAGGGACATGACCCGAAACTAGTCCGAGAATGATCTTTTTCTCAGAATGTGATGGCTCACGTTTGCTCAGTGCTGTGTTGAGGATAGCTGTCAGCTCTTTGGCATTGATCTGCATATCCTGAGGGAGAAATCCACATCGATGGTGTGAGTATAAGAAAAGATTTCACTACAATATTGAAATGACATCCACTGTCTTTGACCTCACATCTCCAGCAATCTGCTGAAAAATGGCTCGGAACTGTTTCTCCTCCTCGCTCTCACCTTCCTCCTCAAAGAGCTGAAAGTTTTTTAAATAGACAGAAGTTAATCCATGTTGTGCTTCGCATATCAGTGAATATTTCATACATTTAGCACTGAGAGAACTTGTGCAGCTTTTGTTGGAAAGAGAGTTCAATCCCTCGCCATGCATTGGGGGGGTGGGGGTATTGTATAATTACAATATAATTATATGCAAGCTTGAGTCTTGTTGTCCAGTGTGTTTAGTTTTCCAGTGTGTAACCCATTTTGTCTACCCGTTCTTGCTCTTATGCCTAGCCTATGACTATAGCCTGTTTGTGTATGCACCGTTCCTGCCTCCTGACTCTCGTGTCCTCCTTCCATCTGATGATCTGTTTTCCTAAGTGTTTGACCTGTGCCTGCCTTATTTTGAGCTTAGACTGTGTTGGATACCTCTGCCAGGTTTATTAACAAACCCATTTTATATCACTTCTGCATCTTTGCACCCGCCCCTGACTTCTGCCACATAGCAGTGTGGCAACTAATATGATAAATGTGTATATGTGTAATAAATATTATAATATTATGATAGTCATCAAAATGATTCACCTTAATTTTCTTGTTGTCTTGTTCTAACTGCAGAAAAAAAAGAACATTAGATTAAAATTTGTACCTTGTAGCTAAATATATATATATAAATAGTAAACCTCACAAAGTAGACCTCACATAAATTTATTTTTGTGTAGTGTTTTTTGTTGTTGTTGTTGTTGTTGTTGTTTTACAGTGTTTTTGTTACAAAGCAGCTTTGCAGAAAAAAATGCGACAAATTAACATGCAGGTTTTAAATATAGAAATCATTATTTGTCGAATTGATATGCCATGATAAATGTAGTAATGGTAATATTTATGCTGCTGGTACATGGTTGTGATAATAACCAACCATATACGGCTCCGCCTCGATCACCGCTCCCATCAGCCTGAGAGAAAAAAAAGCAATGATAAACTACACATGATGATGATATATCATGACCTGGCACATAATAAATCACACACAAAAAAATGTATTGCTTCTCTTAACATGCTGCCATCATCTTATGTGGCTAAAAACTTAAGAAATTAATTTGTTTAAAAAATGTAGATGAAAATAAAAATTTTAAAAACCAACTAAAAAAACAAACATGCACTACATGTGAAGAAATGTAAATATAAATCACTGGTGTAAAAGACTTCTAAAGATCCTACCAGATCCATCCCAACATTACTCTGACACTCACTCCGATGTGCTTTTCTTCTCTGAGAAAACCCTGAGAAGGAAGTCAGACTCATTGTGCGGTTCGAAGGTGGACGGGACGATGGCGTACTCTCCAGGACTCAGACAGAAACGTTCTGTCACCTCCCGCAGGTTGATGTAGGATTTGCAGCGAGCTTTGGAAGCATTGTACAGGAAGAAGTCCTTGGGAAGGTGCTGCTTGTTACCATGCATCTGTGGTTGGCAAAACCGATGGGAGAAAGTGAAAAAAAAGAAAACTTGAGATGATGAAACAAGGGATGGAGGAAGAAAATGCAATTAAAAGTGCAGAAATAGATATAGAAGAGATAATAGCCTGTTAATGTCAAGTAAAGTGTTCATTTTATAACACATACGACACAGGAAGAAAGAAAGGAAGGAAAAACAAAAGATAGAAGGAAGGAAAGAGCAAAGGCAGTAATCAAGCAAGCAAGTAAAGAAAGAAGGAAGAGAGAAGGAAATAAAAAGGAATGAAAAGCAAAGGAAGGAAGGATGGAACCAAGCAAGTATAGAAGGAAGGAAGGAAGGAAGAAAGGAAGGAAGGAAGGAAAGAAGGAAGGTAGATATGAGGAAAAACCAAAGGAAGAAAGGAAGTAAGACAGAAAGTATGGAAGGAAGGAATGGAAGAGAAGTGAAGGAAATAAAAAGTTAGTAAGTAGGGAAGGAAAGAAGAGAGAGAGGGAAGGAGAGATACCGAATTCCCGAACCAGCAGGAAAAAATGGAAGGGGGAGGAAGGGAAGCTGCACCTTCCCTTCCTCCAAATTTTTGGCTGAAGTGCCCTTGAGCAAGGCATCTAACCCCCCAACTGCTCTCCGGACGCCTCCAATGTGATTGGCAGCCCACTGCTCAGGGTGTGTGTGCTCACTGTTTACGTGTGTGTGCTCACTTTGGATGGGGTAAATGCAAAGGCAATAATTTCCCTTGCGGGATTAATACACATAGCAAAAAAAAAGCAAAAAAAAAAAGTAAAGGAATGAAAAGCAGGGAAAGGAAAGAAAGGATCAAAGAAATGAACAAAAACGTGAAGGAAGTAATGAGATAAGAGAAGTAATATAAATAAAGAATGGGAAAAAATTAAGAGGAAAAAATAATGAATGAAAGAAGGAAGGACAAAAAAACAAACGAAAGGGGGAATAAAGAATAAAAGTGGAATATGCTGAATTAAAGGTGAGAAATAAAGGGAGTAGGGAAAAGGTGGAGAAAATATTACGGAAATTTAATCAGAATTGAGAATCAAAGAATTCGGGTTTAGAAAAAGTGCACAGAGTTAAAGCAAGGTGCAGAAAAAGTAAGAAAAAAAGGAAAGAAGAGAGTCAGAGAGAAATTAAATGAAAAAAAAAACCTGAGAAAATAAACAAATAAAAGGACAGGAGGAAGCAAATAATAAAGGAGTGAGAGTAAATGAGTGTAAGAGGTGTGTGGTGTAAATAAAGAAGTCGAATCTGCCATCATGAGAAAAACAGCATCCTGTCAATCATTCGTAGGCGTACCTCCTTAGGAACCTGAGAGGTCAGAGAAACACAAGAAATAACATCATTTCACACAGATTTATTTTTATTTATTTTTATGTATTTTTATTTTTTTAATGGTGTTGACATCTGGGGAAACTGTTTTGGATTTTTGTTTTTAATTTATATA
>JBCNYH010000017.1:2867678-2878381 GCA_039654325.1 Tandanus tandanus | reverse complement strand
TAGGTTGGTTTACCTCATAGATGGCAAAGCCAATGGCGTGCAGCGTGGCTCCTGCATAGCTCTCTCTCCTCCTACCCTTCTGCATGAGAGCCACCACCACGGTGCAGCCCTTTTCCCCGTTCTCCTGTTCATCATCATCCTCCTCAGTGAGACGTAGCCTATACTGAGGGTTTGTCCAGAAAGTGTCTGTGGTAGGATGGGAAAAGAAATTCATTCTCATAGAGATACAGAGAATTGTCTGAACATCCCAGGTTCAAAATATGGTTTGTTTATATATTTATGAACTGTTAATTCATAATGTTAATGGTATTATCACCAAAGCACTATCACAATAACTCATTCACATGCAGGGACTGTATGGGAAACACTGACATCATTTAAACATAACGTTCATTCATCATTCATTCAATCTCTAAGCCGCTTAATCCTAATTAGGGTTGCGGGGAGGCTGGCGCCCAACTCAACCAACTCTGGGAGAGGGCGGGGTATACCCCAAACAGCTCATCAAGCTATTGCAGTGCCAACACACATACAACCACTTACACTCACAATCACACCTAGGGGCAATTTGGAACAGCCAATCACCGGAGTACCCGGAGGAAACTCATGCAAACACAGGGAGAACATGCAAACTCCACACAGAAATGCCCCGAGCCCGGGAACTGAACCCAGGCCTTCTTGCTGTGAGGCGGACGTGCTAACCACTGTGCCATCTATGCCAGATATAATGTTCTTTGTTCAAATGATTGTGTAACGTGGCTCCACCTGGGTAATTCCTGCAGCCGCCAGCGGAGCACCCTCTCACCCAACGGCCCTCGTTCACAGACACCGTCCATTTGAGCAATTCATCGTTCTGCAGTGCATCAGGAGTCAGATTACAGATCTCAAGCTTGGTAAAGGTTTTCTGGAACTCTTCAAAATACATCCTGGAGTTGGATATGAAGGAGTAAAGACAAGTAAAATGACTGAATCCACCATTCGGTGTTTTATTCATCCGTCCACCCATCCATCCACTGAGCTGCAGTCCAAAGCCAGACTCTTTAATGAAATCAGAGGACTAACCAGAACTCCCCTGGCCCAACAGGCTGGAGTTTCTTTTTTTCTTGCTCAGAAGTCGCAAGTTTTTTCCAGTCGTTGGATTTGCAAGATGGTGGAGGAGCGGTTCCCCATGGGTCACGGACACGTACCAGACGGATACGAGTGTCCCTGGCGTTCTGCTGTTTCCCCTGCCATCACAATGCAACTATTTAACAGAAAACAACTTTTGGAGGATTACACTTAATTTTTTGTTTGATTTTTACCTGCTAATTCATGGGACAGTCATAATGTTTATATTATACCCCAGTTTATATTATGTTAATATTTGTATGGCTGACTGGCTGGAGCTATCTTAGGACTGGACTACTAACTAAGATGAACTAAATGTTTACAGGTGAATCTACTATTAGAGTGTTGCTAGAATCATGGTTGGGATGTAAAGTCAGGAATTAATTCGGCTACAATTTGGTTAGACCAGTCTTAGGGTTTTCCTAGTGTAGGGGATCGGCTAAAGTTAGGGTTGGGCTTAAGTTAGTATGGTTAGGGTTTGGGTAGGGCTCATAAGGTTTAAGTATATAGAGAGAGTACTGATCATGTGATCTTTTTGCTGATTTTTAGTGAGAGCATGTGCCATTAGGAGATCCTACCCAACATGGTCAACGTCAATATATTCTCCTGGGCTTGCCCTGTTACCTCACCCTTACCTCAACTGGATCAGTACAGCACCACTACTAGCACTAGTTTGAAGCTGTTATAACATGCAGTACGTATATAGTCTAATGGGAATTAAATATATGCATGCACTGGATTTATATAATGTGTGCACAGCCTAGCATAAGCTAGTTAAAATACCACATCGATAACTCCATTATGGCACAGATCTCCTTAATCCCTCCAAAGTCTGTGTTTAGGCTAAAGTAATGGTTACTGTGGTTTTAGTGTGGGGTAAAGGTTAAGTTTAGTTTATGGCAATGTTGGGGCAAGAGTAGGATAGGACTAGGTTAAGTATTGGGCTAGGAATATGGTAACTCCAGATTAGGGTTAGCTTGATGCCTTGATCCTCCATTTAAATAGATCACATAACCTCATATAGGGCCATATGTTTGATTGGGATCTGGAAATCCCCATGGAAACATGCTAAAAGTTGTTAAAAAGCAAACCAGGTTTGGTATTAGAGATGAATAGTATAGAGTCCATGATTAGGTTATCAAACGGGTCACTTACCTGTTCCACACCAGTAATTGAGTAAGCATGGCCTCTCACTAGACCTGTAGAAGTTTTGGTCTCACTAGCACTTGGTACCAAAGCCTGAAAACAAGAAAGGAGATAATAATAATATATTTAAAAACAAGAGGTGCACTCATAGCGTGTAAGGTACTTCCACCATGCAACATGGATAATGTAGCATGTAGGCGCTATACGGGTACTAAATTTAATTATACTGATTTTAATTATCCATGTACTCATCTTACAATATTGTCTGTAGTATGTGGACTTGACCAAACTAGCAAAAAAACCTCTCTCATTTGTAGGTTTTACAAGATCCCTGGGGTTTGCCCTTTGAAGGTCACTCAAGGTCAAATGTAATTGTTTTATTTGAAAGTTCATATATAGTTTCCTATTAGTGTTCCATAATAATAGCAAGTCTATCGTCAAGGGTTTCAAAGTTATAAGTGATTTTTCTCCAAAACTTTGCTCTGACCTTGACCTTTGACCTAGACATTCCGAAATCAAATCATCCCTGGGACTCAGTTTGGTGAAAGGTCATGTGTGGCTGTGGTCAGAAATTAGTTCACCGACAGGTAATTAATTTGCATTTTCATAAAACAAGAATGTTTATTAGTTGGTAGAATACTGGCACTATAATTATGTGGCCCTGTACTTTGGCAAGTCTGAAAATGCCAAAACATGAAACATTCTCATATTAACATGCACAGGTAGGAAACTCTCTGTATTCATATACAAAATTTGATCAATTCGGTGTATTTTTTTGCAACCGAAGCCATGAATTTTAATGGAGAAAGCGCTACTTCAAGATCTCGACAGACTTGTTAGACATCAAGGCACTTACATCTATAGAGCAACCCATAAGAGAACCTCTTTCCAAGGCCTTTCTCATGATGTTGTATATTTCTTTGGGTGCATCTGTGATCTCATAGTATTCTGTTACTCCTCCAGTGAAGTCTTCCATGGCTTCCAATGTATTACCACCTTTCAGAGCCTCGTAGGAGCCATGCAGCCTGGGACCAAAAACAGAACATTTTTATCGGACAAAAAAAAAACCTTTAAACTGTTTTCCCTCATGTCTTCTTGAACAGGCATTAAAAAGTTCAACTATAAAGTTCTTATATCCAAAATAAAAATTTGCTTCAAAGTTTACTCTGTGAACTCACTTAGCATAAGCTTTCTCCAGAAGAGCACTCCAGAACTCATTCTTATGCACCGACCGAGTAAACACCAAACGGTTTTTGTGTGTGGGAAGCCGGTCATCCACAAGAACGTCCACCCACTCACCATAGCGCCAGAACTATACAGACACAGAGTGGTTTAGAACTGGGTTAATTAAAATGCCATAATTTTGGTTTGATTCTTCTTTGGAAATGGTACAAGATCCCCCACACCTGGAAATGGAAAATGCCAGCATAGTTCTCACTAAAGCTCTGCTCTGGTGGAACAACTCGGTACAGAAGGGTTTCATTCAGAGTCAGACAGGCAATGGCAGCCAGGAGCCAGCAATCACCTGCAGAGGGTAGAAATTAAAATGAATAATTGTATGAATACACATGAAACATTTTAACTTAAGGGAACTACCTTGAGAACTGGGAAGGCTTGGCTTCCATTCACAGAAGTTTGGTCATGTTTAAAATTACTGTGGGCCAAGAACCAGATTAGTTCAACCGTTGCAACCATGAAGGCATCCATATATGGTCTACCAGATGTTACCATAGATTTCTGAGGTGGATGGAACAGTGACTGCCATCTATGCATTACAGTTACTGATGGTAGACATGACGGCTGGAACATATGCATCTCAGATGCTCACATTTCTCAGGCAAGTGCACACTTAGTCCACCCATATTTTTTTTATGACAGACTGCCTACAAAATCAACTGGAAAGGTCATGGAATCACCACGGTAGTCCCAGGCCTGGTGCTGATGTGTCATGAGACCAATGATTTAAAATATATTCAGACTAACAACCTCTGTGAGCACATCTCAACCATGTTCTCATCCCAGACTTCTTTACAAGTTAGTTTGTGGTTTCTTGTTGGTGGTGTGGTCTTGGTAGGGTTGCTCAATGATATGTGGACACCAACTCCAGGTCTGGCTCCAAGGTTTGGCCTTGGTATGTCTTAAGATGTTCATGGCTTTAAGTCCTGGGCTCGATGAGGGCGTTTCTGTTTTGGAGTTTGCATGCTCTCCCCTTACTTGCGTGGGTTTCCTCTGGGTTCTCCGCTTTCCTCCCACAAGTCCAAAGACATATATTAGGCTGACTGAATGTTCCAAATTTCCCCTAGGTGTCAGTGTGAGTGTGAATGGTTGCAGGTGTGTCAGCCTTGCTATGGACAGGCGAGCTGTTCAGTGTGTACCCTGCCTTCGCCCAGAGACAGCTAGAGAAGGAGCCAGCCTCTCCAGTAGGAGAAAGTGGTTCGAAAAATGAATGAATAAATGTTTTATCCAGGCAAGTTGCACTAGGTCTTGTTGTACTATCTAACTGGGGTCTTTAGGGTCAATCTTTGTGTTAACTCTTCCCTCAGATCTGTTCCTCAACGGAGGCCATACTGGAGAATTTACTTCCTTCTGACACAATTCTGTGGTTCACTGAAGCACACAAACCCTTTCACCATGATGAGGTCCTGATGTTCAAGGAAGTGATACTGTGTATAAAGTCATTTCCAATTCAGGTTCAGTTTATTAAAACTGAATTTGGCGGGAGTTCAGAAAGCGACTTTAAACACCCTGCATGGTGCCACCGAACACTTCTGGTTTATACGTCTGATGACGCTGCCACGATTAACACTAGAATAAATGTTACAGGACATCTGTGCCTTGTGACTGAGCTATTTTTGCCTATAATAATATATGACTTGGGCACAGGGTCTAATAAACTCTTGCTCATCACTCAACAAGCTGAAAACAGATGCTCAGGGCTGAGGTTACAGAATTCTCCTCATGTCCTTCTAAACCTTTTCAAAACTGTCAGCCTGCCTGATGGTTATATCACTGGATCCCATGGCCAGTAGATCAGGTGACTCAGCACACATCCTGATAACCCCAATGCTGTGGGTCATATAAGGGACAGTATTTTTGTGCTCTCTCACTCTCCCTCATTCCCATCTGGCCTTGAGAGGCGTCAAAATGTAACAGCTGTCTGTGTCTATCAAAGATTACCTTCTGGAAATATGCAACCAGTCAAAACCAGTAAGTGATTACTTCCCATTTCTTTTTTCCCCCTCATTTTTCTCCCTGGCCCTGTGATGGCCTGGCGAGCTGTCCAGGGTGTACCCCGCCCTCGCCCAGAGTCGGTTGAGATGGGCGCCAGCCTCCCCGCGACACTAATTAGGATTGATCGGCTTAGAAAATGAATCAATTAATTAATTTTTCTCCCCTGAATTTGGTTGTATCCAATTCCCACCCATCAAGTATTACCTTCCCTATCACCCGACCACCACCAATCGGGGCGGGGCACGCAATGCTCTGTGACATGCAATGCTGCCACCCACCTCTTTACGAACTGCTGCTCATGCGTATTTGAAGGCGGCCAAACACACTCGGAGGGAAAGTGCTATCCGCCCCCTCGTACGAATGAGCCCGCAGATGCCCATGATTGGCTGGTGGTCGCTGTGAGTGACAGGAAAGTGAACGTATGCCATACCTCCCTCCCGTGAGAGTTCAGCCAATTAGCTCCCATGGACTCCCGGTCACGGATGGCTGTGGCATCAACCTGGATTCAAACCTTGATGAGGGCGTTTCTGTTTAGAGTTTGCATGCTCTCCCCATACTTACACGGGTTTCCTCTGGGTACTCCGGTTTCCTCCTACAGTCCAAAGACATGCACATTAAGCTCATTGGTTGTTCCAAATTGCCCCTAAATAAGGATGTAAGGGTGAATGGTTTTGTGTCTGTGTTGGCCCTGTGATGGTCTGGCGAGCTGTTCAGCGTGTTCCTCGCCTGTTATTAGTTATGGCATAAAGAAGCAAGAGGTCACTTTGCACGTAGCTAGCCAGCTGGTATGCACTGAGTAAACAAAGCTCACATATGTAAGAGGTCCACTACAGTGGGGTTTCAGTATTGCCATCCTGATATACTATAGTCTATGCATTGCCATATTCTCAGACATTTACTCCTGTAGCTAATTAGCATTTTTAGGTTGTGCAAAGTTCTTCTCTTAATAAAAGCCACATCAACTGCACTAGTAATATCAATGCTCCCCTCTGGTCTTCATTCAGAAGGTCATCAGATATCAATAGTACCTAGAGTGACAAATAACACTGACTGATTATTTATATTTACATACATACATATATATATATATAGTATATGTTAGCCTTATCTTTGCTGGATGCCTGGGGTATAGTTTGTGTGTTATAATAGCTCACTATTGTTATTGTGCTCTTAAAAAGAAAACATCCTGCCTGAGATAAGGAGCTGATTGGCAAGTTTAGCAAATGTCAGAGGCATAAAGACACCACTTCAAGCCGCATAGCTGAGCAAGAGTGACTGCACACTCACATCAGACATCATGTGCGTTCATTCAGTGATGCGTTTATATTGTATTTCTAAGGTTAAAAAGCGACAAATGATTTCTTTTTATTTTATGAAGACTATGTAAAGAATAAAATATTTTGGGGCAATGCAGTAATCTTTCATAAAGGCAATGTTCAGTCGTGATGGTAAATTTTAGCAGAGGTGAAGTCATAAACTGGGCTCAGATGCAAACACTCAGACAGCGCAACCTGCAACTGCGTTCCCAGACCAGCAAAGAGAAATAGGTCCTCCAGCATGTTCTGGGTAGACCCCGGGTTCTCTTCCCAGTTGGACATGCCCGAAACATTACATCAGGGAGGCATTCAGGAGGCATTCTAATCAAATGCCCGAGCCGCCTCAGCTGGCTCCTCTCAACATAGTGATATGACACTTCCAAAAAATCTTTCAATCTCACAGTGTTAAAGAATCCTTTAAAAAATTCCAGGATCCAGAATTTGATCCGGACCATCTCCAAAATTTTACGTAGTCTTCCTTGTCCAATTCACACATTAATTTTTTAAGTAATCCAGTTAACAAACAGACACACAAACAAATGGTCAAAAATCAATTTCCCTGGTGAGGGTAATCACTAGTCCAAGGTCATCTGTTATAAAAGCCAGATAGTCTGATTTTCAAAAAGTCTAAAGCAGTAGGAACATGAACATGATCCAACCCTCCTTAAACTACAGGACGTGACCAGTAAATTAAAAATGCCCGTGATTATGTTTCAGCCCAGCCCTTTTCCACACATACCCTCAGTGATTCTTCTTTCTGGTCCTCTCAGCTTCTACACACAGTGTAAACAAAGTGAACAGAATGTGCTGTAAATAAATAATTCAGATACTCACCCAAGTCTCCCTGGCAAATATCCGTCCTGTTTGCTCCTCCAATAATGAACTGTGGATTGTCACAAATTTCCTGTAAATACAAATAAACAATATTGAATGTTAGTGGTTCCGGTTAGTTAAGTAGTTCCAAGATCCACTTCCTGGTGACCTGCTTGTTGACGAATGTTGTATTAAAGCATCTGCTGGCAAAAAAAATTTATATATACAATACAATTTTCTAAATCAGTGTGTGTGCTGTGATACACTGTGGAACTTGGTGTAATCCTTGGTCTTGGTCTGTTGCATGTAACTCTTATAAAATGGGATAGAATCAGCCAGTTTGCTAGCTCAAACTAGCGCACACATTCTGAATGGATTGTAACATGTTGCTCTTTTAATAAAGATTCAGTGAGTTCAGAACACAGCAGTACCATCTTTTGCTTTATTCACGCTACACTGGCTGCCGATTCAATTCTATTTATTCATTTGTAGAACCGCTTTAACCTACTAGGGTCAGGTGGAGGCTGGAGCCTATCTCAGACGCACTGGGTGAAGGCAGGGCACACCCTAAGCAGTTTGCAAGACCTTCGCAGTGCCAACACAGACACACAACCATTCACACTCACACCTAGGGACAATTTGATTATTTATTAATATATTTATTTATAATTCTATTTAATATAATTATATTTATATTATTTATATTTATATATTATATTTATATTTATATTTATTGCTGTGTAATACGTCAGGGATAATGTACATAAACCCAGACACTAAATAAACACAAGAGTCCAAGTTTTAAAAGTTTTACATAAAATTATATAATAAATAAATCAAGTAGAACCCCTTAAGGAAGCTGAAAACCTCTAATGGTCGAATGAACCCATAAAGAACTATAGAAGAACTGTTTTCTAAGTGTGTGTGTGTTTCTTGAATCAAAACTCCAAATTATTGGTGAATATTGTCTTGTTGAGACATAAAACCTATGAGATGGCACATTGACAAGGTGCGTGACTATCAACCTGGAGGTCACAAGTTCAAATCCAGGTTGATGCTGCAGCCATCCGCAACCGGGAGTCCGTGGCAGCTAATTGGCCGAGATCTCACGGGTGGCATGGCATGCACATCCCTGTCACTCACAGCGATTACCAGCCATGGGCGTTCGTGAGCTCATTCGTACAAAAGGAGGCGGATAGCGCTTTCCCTCCGAGTGTGTTAGGCCACCTTCAAATACACATACCCAGCAGTTCGTAAAGAGGCGGGAGGCAGTATTGCATGTCACGAAGGGGGGCATGTGCATGCTTACGCCCCTCCCTGGTTGGTGGTGGTCATATGTGTAAGA
Organism: Tandanus tandanus; assembly: GCA_039654325.1. NCBI lineage: Eukaryota > Metazoa > Chordata > Actinopteri > Siluriformes > Plotosidae > Tandanus > Tandanus tandanus. The sequence continues at coordinate 2,869,423 of JBCNYH010000017.1, read as the reverse complement.
GAGGCAACACTTGACTTGAGCCCGGGACTCAAACCCAGGACATTCTTGATGTGTAACAGATGTGCTAACCGCTACACCACCTGCCGCCATCTTAGCTTGCAAAAACGTTTTTATGTTCAGTACACAATGTATTGTAAAGTCCTGCACAGAAACATATAAAACTTAGCTCAGGATTCTTAGACCATGGTACAAGTAAGAAAAAAGGAGATTAACGGTTCTCAGTTTCAACAATGGCGGCACGGTGGCGTAGTGGTTAACACATCCACCTCACAGCAAGAAGGTGTTGGATTCGAGTCCCAGACTCAATGAGGGAGTTTCTGTGTGGAGCTTGCGTGCATGTTCTTCCTGTGCTCGTGTGAGTTTCCTCTGGGTTCTCTGGTTTCCTTCCACAGTCCAAAGACGAGCACTTTAAGCTATCGGCTGTTCCAGTTGCCCCTAGGTGTGGGTGTGAATGAGAATGGTTGTGTGTGTTGGCCTTGCAATGGTCTGGCGAGCTATTTAGTGGGGGTTTCCTCTGGGTTCTCTGGTTTCCCTCCACAGTTCAAAGATGTGCACATTAAGCTAACTGCCTGTTCTAAATTGCCCCGAGGAGTGTTGGCCTTCCAATGGTCTGGCGAGCTATTCAGGGTGTACCCAACCCTCCCTTGCCCACACTCCCATCCTTCCCAGCCCAGAGTCGACGGAGATAGGCTTCAGCGACCCTAATAGGGTAAAGCGGTTTGGCAAATGAGTGATGACTGAGTGAGTTTCAAAAATGCCTTCCAATTGTAACCCTTTCAAATAAACACTCATACAAATACGACCTTAGAACTAAGAATTCAGAACAACCGGTTCTTCAAGAACTATTTTCTTGTTAAGACCTTAATTCAGTGATACTTCACAGTGCAAAGTGAATGTGTTGTTGATTATTTTCCATTAAGAGCACAATGTTTTATTCCTCTTATTCCTCAAACCACAGCACATCATTAACTCATTTTTTTTTTTTTATAATTTATGAATGAAAATGTAATATTATTTTTAGTTTCTTCGTGTTGTGAGATTAAGTTAAAGCACTGACACCGGAAAAAACAGATTTGATCTGTTTGACGATGTGGCGTGTTTGAATTATGAATGTTGGGATTTGCAGTTGCGCGACTGTCAGAGCTGCTCTTGCAGAAAATGTATCAACACCTGAGGAGGACTCAACAGCTCTGAATGGATAAAGATATAGAGCCGTTAATCACAGATAGTGAGAGTGGCTGATTGTGGCTCTCTCATGCTCTCTCTGACTTTCTTTCTCTTTCACTCTATCTCACTTACTCTCACCCTCTCTCTCTCTTTCTCTCTCTCAATCTCTCTCTCTCTTTCTGCCACGCTCTCTCTCTCTTACTCTCACCCTCTGCTCCCTCTCTCTTACTCTCACCCTTTCTCCCTCGATCAATCTCTTCTCCTCTCTCTATCTTTTACTCTCACCCCCTCTCTCTTACTCTCACCCTCTCTCTCTGTTACTCTCACCCCCTCTCTCTCTCTCTCTTACTGTCACTCTCTCTCTCTCTCTCTCTCTCTCTCTCGCTCTCTCTCTCTTACTCTCACGCTCTCTCTGGCTTTCTTTCTCTTTCACTGTCTCTTACTCTCACTCTCTCTCTCTCTCTCTCTCTCTCTCTCTCTCTCTTCCCCTCCCGCTCTCTCTCTCTCTTCCCCCCCCCCCCCCCTCCCTCTCTCTCTTCCTCTCACCCTCTCTCCATCGATCGATATCTTTCTCTCTC
>JBCNYH010000017.1:2855985-2867578 GCA_039654325.1 Tandanus tandanus | reverse complement strand
CCTCCCGTGAGAGCTCGGCCAATTAGCTCCCATGGACTCCCGGTCATGGATGGCTATGGCATCAACCCGGATTCGAAATTGCGACCTCCGGGTTGATAGCCGCGCACCTTGTCGGTGCGCCACTCGGGAGCCCCACACTCATTCACACTTTGGACAATTTAGAATAGCTAGTTGACCTAATGTGCATATCTTTGGAATATTGGAGGAAACCAGAAAACATGGAGGAAACCCACACAAACACAAGGAGAAGATGTAGACCACACAGAGAGAGGAATTTGGACATACCTTTTAGTGCCGGACCATTTTTATACTCACTCTTATTCTCATTAATTTTGCCATTTTGCTTAATCCTACTAGGGTCACGGGGAGGTTGGAGCTTATGTCAGCCAACACCGGACAAAGGCAGGGTACACGCTGAACAGTTTGCCAGACTATTGCATGGTCAACACACACACACACACACACAATCGTTCACGTTTACACCTAGGGGTAATTTGGAACAGCCAGTTAGCCTAATGTGCATGTTTTTGGACTGTGGGAGGAAACCAGAGTCCCCAGAGGAAACCCACACAAGCACAGGGTTAACATGCAAACTCCAGACAGAAACACTCAAGTGCAGGACTCGAACCCAGAACCTTCTTGCTGTGAGGCGGATGTACTAACCAACTATGCAACCCTGCCGACCACTGTGAAAGACTGGAAAGCATAAACTCTTGAAAAGATATTGACTGTTATAAAGCCCTAAACTGGAGACTCCTTCCATAAGTGTTACGTACAAATTTCTGTGTATGAGCTGTTGCCATGGAAATGAGCATGTTAATATAAAGCTGTAGCTGCTGTCAGAGACGCTGTAGTACAAAATGAAACCACACCTTCTGACCAATCACAATCAGCAGTGTGACATAAAGCATTATAAAGCATTATAATCAGCTATATTTATTTATATATTTACTAAACAGCCATATGTTTTTTGGACCGGAAATGACAAATACCATCTATGACATGATTATTACATTGTAATGACACACGGTTCGAAAAGATCAAGGCACCTGTAGATATAACACTAATGTCTGAGGATCAAGGGAAATGGCTCAAGCTGTGCGATGATCACGTGGACATTTGCAACTACGTTCACAAAACCGCTGCCCACTCACCGAGGGACGCTTCCACACCAGATCCAGAGGGAACTTCTGACTATAGTGAAGAGACGAGTCGTCCGCAGGGAACAGCGGATCTTTAAAAAGCACCTTCTTCTGCACATATTTGTCCCTGAGTTCCAAGAAATCCTTCAGTCTCTTGGCATCCTTGACGGCTTCGTTCCGGCTCAGGATGGCCGTGTAAAGGTTCCCCGGAGCCTGAAATACACCTGCTGGAGCGCCAGGAGCCGCCTCGGTAATAGGAGCTCTGGTTTCTGACACTTTCTCCTGAGCTTCATGTCTGTCCTTTTCAGTCATTTTACTATTCTTGCTCTTGTACATGATGATTCTGGTGGTGTAGGAAAGTTTTACTTGGGTGCAAAATTTTAATAAAGAAAGAAAATGAAGCAAAGAAATCAGTTAATATGTAAAAAAGTGACTGAATTTCCTGAGCTGAGTTCTTCTCACACGTTCACACTCTGAATGTCTTGATATTTTTGGAGTCTCACCCCGTGCCCTCTGCCATCACTGTCAAACATAAAAGTCAAACACACACACACACACACACACACACACTCAGCCATCCCTATAGCCTCCTGGTCTATTTATAGGTTTCAGAGCAGGGTCTTATTCTTTCCCTCTTTTGGCCAGTAAAATGGAAGCAAGTGTAGAAACCCTATAAGCATTAAATGAAGTCATTTGGATCCGAATTATTGGAAACTTGTCATTCACACAGTGTCCAAAGAGTCAGGAACCAAGGAAAGTTAAACTAATATAGTACATGGATTTTGTATTTATTATTTATTCACTTTGTATATTCATTGTGCATTATATATTTTTTTGTAATTTATTCATTAATGACCTAAAAGTATCATTTATGTCAGAAACCTGGTGGTGGTGGTTTAATAAAACACTCTCACTCACTCATTTGCCGAACCACTTAATCCTACTAGGTCACGGGGAGGCTGGAGCCTATCCCAGCCAACTCTGATGCAGAGACAACACACACACAACCAGTCACACTCACACTCCCATCTAGAAGCAATTTGGAACAGCCGACTATCCTAATGTGCATGTCTTTGGACTGGGGGAGGAAACCAGAGTACCCAGAAGAAACCCTCACAAGCACTGGGAAAACATGCAAACTCCTCAAAAAAAAAAAAACCCTCATCGAGCCCAGAACTGGAACCCAGGACCTTCTTGATGTGAGGAAGACGTGCTAACCACTACACCACAGTGCTGCCCATGATTTAATTAAACTTATATAAATTAGATATTCAAAATCATTGTAAACTTAATAATTGCAGAGGATTATATTAATAAATTGAAATACAAATTTAATGTGACTCATTTACGTGTTAAGATAATGTGTTGGTCACAAGAAGCTACCCTAATGCTTAAAATAGTAAATACTGGTCTGTTTAATAATAAGAAAATAAGACAAAACAGAAACAGTATGTGAAGGGCTGTGATGGGATGTCCCAGGGTGGGAGCATCACAGAGTGTGTAGGTCAATCAGTAGGTGATGATGGCACAGATAGGGGCTCTCGGCTTTCTCTATGACATCATCATCATCGTGACAAAGAAACAAAAAGACAGAGGCGCACGGAGTCTTGGCTAACAGACATCTCACCCACAGAATTTTACACACCGCTTCCAGTTTAATAGAATATAGTCTTTTAGTATTCCATCTCGATAATCCCAGTATTCTATCTCTATGGTCCGGCCCTGTAAGAGAGTTCTATCCAGTTACTTGGGGCATCCCATAATAATCATTAGGCATAAATGAATCCACTGTGCTTTTTGTAATGGTTTTCCAGTGTGACCTCACATTACCTTTGTACCTTACCAACTGCATCGGTAAGTTCCCATCTTTATAAATATTTTGTTTTGTTTTTTACCTCACCTGACCTGTAAATAAAGGAATTATTACATCTAATCTTGGTGATTGTCCAATCAGCTAAATGGTACAATTTTTCAGTATATCTCATGTTTTGATTTGCACAAACTATTTACTTATAAATTGTATTTTATATGTTTTACTGTTTAAAATTGCACATTAAACAACTTTAAAATGTAAATCAAACGTAAAAGTATATATTTGTATTGAATTAACTGCCTATTAAATTATATTTTTTTAACCAAGAGGACAAAACAGCACTGTGCGTTTAATTAGTAAAATACATGGAGTCGGCAATTGCACTCCTACACAAGATGGGCGCTGTGAAGACAAACTTTGAATCCGTAACCCACGAAGAAGAACAACTTGCACAGGCCCTACTTAGTATTACTTTTCCCCTACCTATATTCGAATATAATTTGTACCCCTGCTATAATTGGATAGTTACACAAAATCTCTGCACTATGATTGGTCAGTTTTGCATATACTGAATCAGGTACCAATCATAGTAGAGGAGGCGGGACGCTTGGCGGAATATGGGTGGGAAATGGGCGGTGGCTACGCTCACGGACACAGTGGTACAGCGGAAGGTGTCGCTTGTGTGTCTGTCGCCATTTATATGTAGCGTTCGCCGAAATGTTCATCTCGACTTAAGCCATTATTTAAAATAAGAGGCATATAATCGTCAGTTTGATAGTTTTTAAGACTCTGTATATAGTGTGGAATTGTCAGTCTAGTGTTCGTTTTCACCCAAAAAGGACGCTGTTGGTATACATTGCTAGCATCGCCGAGTTCTTGAGAGCTTAGCAGTTTTAACTCTCAGCAGATTGGGGTTCAAAATACGTTTGTTGGTGAGTAGTTTGGCTAATTATTTGGTTTATATATTTAATGAGATCATTTTCGGAGTTTGGGGGGTTTAGTTTGGTGATTTAAGTAGCTGTGTTGTTTTTGCTAGCATAACTAGCATCGCTCCATCACGCCCCTCTGCTTTCCGCTAACAAATTCCTCCCTTTCTCTCTATTTACAGAAGAAAACCCTTCCATTTCTTTATTTTCTTTTGCACAGTATTGTTTTTGTGTAACTGGATGTATTAAGGATCACATTTGGACACTGCGAAGCTGGATACACCGCACATCTCCAGCTGAACAAGGTGAGGAAAGGCTTCTAAACCCCTGGTTTATTTACTGTGTGTCGGGTTTTTTTATTATTATTTCATTCATTTCCAACAGAGAGTCAGTTATCCTTTCTACCAAAACTTCTATCCAGATCCCTGACCGAGATTCATTCATGTTTTTCCTCCCTTTTTACTCTATACATGTGCTAAGGTGACGTCATAATCCTAACGTGCATACGGATTGGCCCATGGTGCATAATAATCTGATTATTATTATTAGAAAAGGAAATTATTCACCAAAGTGATCCTGCAGTTGGAATTGTAAAGGGTTTTATTTCTCTTACACCAGCGTACACTTTGTTATTATTCTTGTAATCGATTGCTGAAGGACTGCACTTGGGACAGGCGCTCAGGATGGAAGTGTAGTTCAGCCCTGTACATCTAAATATTGTCCTCGTACATGTTTTTAAAGGACTGCAGAGTCATAGGATGCAACTTAGGTTGTATATGAACTATTCTGTTGAACTAAGTATGCTTTCTTGTTTTTTTAAGGTGTTTTTTTTTTTTTTTTTTTTTAAATATAAATAAATTCAACATAAAAATGGGCTTTAATCCACTTCTGAAAAAAGTCCCTATGATGTGCTTTATTTTATGTGTAGCAAGCTGTTTTGTTGAATCAACCAGGTCTTTAATTTTCTTCTTTCTCTCGCCGTTGTCCTGAAGATTTTTTATCATGGTTAGAAATGTGGTCACTAATACCTTACACTGAAGATTCGTTCCAAATCTGTTATATGATAAAGTATTTTCTTTTATTTATAGTATATACAGTATTTCAAGTAGACTTTACGATAAACCCGTGATTTATAATCCAGATGGAGAGTCGCTACTGTCTGTTCAATATTCACTTGGTTTGTTACAAATGCCCTCTTTTGCAAAAGTAACCAGCTTTAAGTGGCAGTGCTGTTCCCAGCACTTTTATTTTAGAATTTTTTTTCCTCCAGTTATAATACACCTGAATGAGGTCATCGTGTAATCAGCACACTGGTCATGAGCTGCAGCGTGAGTCGGGTGTGTTAGAGCAGGGAGAACAGAAAGACGTGAAGCGGAACAGCTGTGCAGGATTGGAACGGTTAACGCGGGCAGGAGGAACGAGTTCGACCAGTGAAGCAGCTCAGGAGTTTAAACCCTTCTGCGGTTTGCTGAAAGATAAACAGTGATTAGATTTATTTACTGAGACACACGCAGGAGAATCTCCTTTTTTATGTGATTCACCGTTCGTGCAGACGCTTGGTCGGAAGCGTCCCGATGTGTTTTTTATTTTTGTTTTTTTGATCTGTTAAGTTGAAGGATCTGTTCAGTGTTCAGTTCCCCGTGTGCAGTTCCTCTAGAACGAACACGCTGCTTCCTGAGCAATATTTAAACACACACTGTATCTAATAACATGCATTCAGAGAAAACCATTTTCACACTCAGTCCGACACACACGCTTCCTGCACTAAAAAAACCCCGCCTCAGACCCTCGAGTCATTTGAATCACTGACAGTGTTAACTCACTGATCTGATGAATAGTACAGGAGTCTCTAACTACGTCTAGAACGTTTGTACTTATTTTCTAAACAGCTTTGTACCATTTTTATCTATTACTTGTTCTGTCCTTTTTTATTCTATCCTCTGTGTGGTATTAATATATTATTATATTTATAAAGTATTGTATTATATTGAGTGAGTCACAGCCTTGACCAAAACTATTCACTGATTCAAACAGAGAAGGGCCAAACCTGTTACAACCCAAATGATTCACTGTTTGAACAAGGAAGGAGCGACTCCGAACTGACCAAAACAATTCCCTGACTCAAACGGTGATCTGTTATGAGTTAGGGAGAGGAGCAAATCTTTTTGAATGGCAATGATTCACTGATTCATTGTACTGTAGAAGGGAGTTGTGAGTCTGTTGTAACTTAAATGATTCACCGAATCGAATCTTTTGAACAAGAGAAGAGTGAATTTCTGTCATGATTAAAATGAGTCCTTGATTGATTTAACAAAAGGAGTGAATGATACAGGTGAAATGATTCACTGATTCGCAGGATTGGAGGGGAGTGACTCTGTAAACAACCGAAATGATTCACTGATTCAAATCTCTTGACTGAAATGATTCACGTAATCAAACAATTCATTCTGTAGACCGTGAAAGGAGCGGATTTCTGTAATTTTAGAGATTAAAGAACGCTTCATTGTTTTATCTATTTAAAATCAATTTGTGGAACTTTTGTGAAGTTGTTTGCGTCTGTAAACATTCACTCCCTTACCAGCCTCTGTTTTTAATCCTGTTTTCCTGAAGATAATTTTTTATTATTATCTTTTCGTTTAATGTTTTTGAAGTGGACCTGTGGTGAATTCGTGTTACTCGCTATTTAAAACGATCATGTATGACAGCGGTTCCTTCTGGTAACATCAGTCTAAGTCCGTTTTCAAAGTGTGTGCCAGTGTTGCGACTCTAGGCCTTTCTGATTGGCTGTTCCACCCAGGTAGTGACAAACTCGTTGCATTGGCAGGGCTGCGTCACCGACCCCGTGTATCATAACATATTATCCGCCAGTGCCGAGCTGCACAAACAACATGTGCAGAAATCGTGAAAAGCGGAGTCAGCAAATCGTTAGCTGCATAAGCCATTTTGGATTTACGTTCACGCTCAGGCAGCGTTCTCGTCCTCAGAGTCACTAGAATGTCTCCACAAGAGATATCAACCCCGCCCAACGTGTTGACGTCACTTCCGGGGGGGAAAACGACTGCTAAGCTGCTAACGCCTGTAGTTTAGCTTGCTGCTAGTAATTTACAGGATAAAATTACCAGTTTTGTGCTTTTTAGGGTTATTTATGTTAAAGTAAGTGTCTGTATCACTTATTAAATGCACACAAATTATTTCATAAGGATGACCAATACCACTACCCTTTAAGAAATGTAAACTGTCCCGTGTTGGAAAGCGCGAAGGAAATGCTTTAACTCGGTAAGCGAAGCCGTTTTTGTTTTTCTTTCTTGTTTCCTATTGAAAGCTGCTCCAGTTCAGCTCTCTTCCATCTTCTATGTTTGTAATGTTTTAATAAAACGAGCAGCCGCACTCGTCCCAGGTGAAGGATTGTAACTATAGAAATACTGACATTATAACAACCCCCGGTTCTCTTCTTGTCATCCCAGCTGGATATCATGATGAATTATGCAGCTGTAGAGCCTTTCATGAACTCCCTTAACTGGGGAATTGATCATATAATCCGGAAATATTTTCATTTTTAACATCTGAAGGAATCTGCCCTACTTTTTGCTTTAATAAGTGAACAGTGTTTCTGCTCTTTTCTCATTGAACCCATCACCGTTACAGTTATTAGAGTTTAAATAAATCTGCTGAATTGCTCCTTTACATTCATTCATTACATTATACGGTCTGACACGTTTGTCTTTTAATTCGCTTCTGCTTTCAGTTATTTGTCTCCCACCCTTGCGGTGCGAGCAATCCCGGCCTCGTTTTCCCAAGCCAAGCTCGTGCACAGAGCTGCCGCTCGTCCATCAGTGATGTCTGAAGGAGAAACAAAACAGACCTCGAGCTCCGCCATGGAGGCGAAGTCCGAGGCGGGGGGCCCCGCACCAGCCGGTCAAGTCGTCTCCTCCGTGTCTCCCCCAGTGTCCACGGTAACACAAGCTCCGCCTGCACCTACAACGGCGACCGAAGATGAAGAAGAGGAGAGCGAAGACGAGTCGGAGATCCTGGAAGAGAGCCCGTGTGGACGCTGGCAGAAACGCAGGGAGGAGGTACTGCACAGCGTTATTGCTTTAAAAAAATATATGTAATAAATAATGTAATAATAGAATAGTTTTTAATAAATAAAGTTGTTTTCAGGTCAACCAGAGAAATGTTCCCGGCATCGACAACGCCTACCTGGCCATGGACACAGAGGAGGGTGTGGAGGTGGTGTGGAATGAGGTCATGTTCTCCGAAAGGAAAAACTTCAAGCTACAGGAGGTAGGGCTGAATCATCAGGAAAACACACGTGTGTATGGGTAATAATATGAAATTACAGAACTGGAACATATATCCAGGATATTAACGCCGAAGAGTCGACCTTAGGTGTAATAGGAATGATTAATGAGGAAAAGAAGGATCTCTCGTAGTTAAATAACTGGAGTTTATATAGATTTGAATGTTGGAATGAGTCCCGCCCCTTTCTTCACCCTGGTACACAATACTCCACCTCCTAAATTTATAGTGGTGTTGATAGGTACGTTAACCACTCATGCACTGCCCTGACTTGGATTTCAGATGTACTCAGACATTCATTTGCTTGAAAGATTCAAGATTTACGGCCCTATATAATGATGATTGGCGAGTCGGTAAATGGGGCTATAAAAATGACTGACAGCATCCAAATGCAATAATCTTGGGCCAAAAGGCTTGTTTTGAAGCTGTTTTTCTTTCAGATATGTAATACACTTGTTCTGAGACAACGACTAACGATTATGTTTTTATCATTTCTTTATTCTCTTCAGTGTTTCTTGAGCCCCTTGGAGCGACAGTGGGCTAAGTCCATTTTTGGGAAATTTCAGGACAGCGCTTTAAGGCTATTAAAAAATGGTCTAATTCATTGTGCAATTCAAAATTGCGATTTCTGGACTTGGACTTGAAAGAATTGCAACAAACCCGGGTTGAAATTGTAGTTTTAAGTGCAACAGTGGTCTAAGATCCAGGAAATGTATCAATATTACCAAAAATAATGAATAATGTTTAATTAAATACTAACAAGCAGATGCATTGGTGTCCTAGCTGAAGTAATACGTACTTTCCGAGTCCTCTATTAACTGAAGAACCTCTTTTTCAGGTGTTTTTCTTAGATGTGGAGGCTTCACACGTGGGCGCCGCCATCTTGGATTTTGGACTTGGCCCACCGTGGCACTAGTAAATCGGTGAAACAGCTAAGAGCAATAGTGAAGTGTCGCCTGTATATCAGAATTGGAGCTCTACCTGGATTTAGACCAATATTCAACTGAAAGATTTAACTTTTCTCTATTTATTTCTGTTCTTAACTCAAAATTGACAAAAATGGACTTGGCCCACTGTTTCTTTTAGGGGCTCATTTGTATAAGCAGGGAATTTTAAATATTGCTTATTGCACCTTTAATTGTCAGCGGTTCGGCATATCATGGTTTCACACTTGGTCACAGGTCCGTAATTAAACGCTTACTAAACTTACACTTATGGTTTAATATCTGTCCCTTCCTAATACCTGTGTAATTTGGCCTTCAAGGCGTTGGGCTTTGTGGCCATCACAGCGCTTTCAGGTCGTCCGTTCCAGTAGTTAACCACTCGCTAACTGAAGAAGTTCTGTCTGACCTGCAACCTGGACCTTGCCAGTCTTTACCCAACTGCACTGTTGATGTTTTCAAATTACAGATTATAAGTGTTACTGTCTGAGTGTTTATTATGGGATGCTTGTTATTATTATTTAATTGTTTGCATCTTTTTTTCTTCGGGATGTGTTTCCTCAAAAATGTCTTAACCCGTTCCCTCTGGACTCCTGAATCGCACCTCTATTCCTCAGTGCCGATGGTCTTGTTTCCAGTCCAGTTTAGTCCCTTCAGTATTCAACCCTTCAATTAAGTTCAGTTCAGCCATCTGTGTATGTTCTGTACACACATTACCCTCCTTTTAGCTGAAACACATCCTGCTCTTTAATTAAACACAGTAAAAGCGCCCGGTTACAGATGAGAGACGTTGGACCGGATTGGAATGTGGGACACGCTCTAGCGCTGTCTGATTAGATCAGGATTTTTGGATCGTGAGTAAATCGGGCTGAGATGGGATTTTTTTATTTATTTTTTTTGGTGCATGAAGCCTTGACGGTATGACTGCGCTCATTTTCTGGCGCGTCTCACTGTACTACCTTGGCGCACTAACATTTTACCTCTAGGATTTTTATCCTTCATGGACAAATGCACCGTGACTACTAGGTCATGTACTAACAAGGTACACGCGGACGATTCTGCCGACAAACAAGACAAAGTCATAGAAGTTTAGAACTTTACCCCTGTCCTTGTTATCTCCCTAAACGCTGCGCAGCCTCTTTCTATTTTTAAGTAGGGCTTTAATTAAGTGCTGAACGGAGACTCGAGTTCCTTGGTTTTTTTCCTTCCTGAGAAATGTATGTCTGTAAACTGTATGCGTATGAGCGGTGGGCTTTACTCTTAATTTGTGTCCTTGTAAAGGGACCTCGTTTTACAGTCACGATATCAGGCAAATCTTTACCTCCCCCTTAAACTACATGTCCTCTGTAGAGCAAATTACATAAGCTATGCATTTCACGCAAGAAAGCATTTTATAGTATTCCCAGACGTGCCAGTATTCTTTAATGACATCCCTACAGATCCTTTTTTTTTTTTAATAATTAAATCAAATGATTTCTTTTATTCCAGGAAAAAGTCAAGGCAGTTTTCGATAACCTGATTCAGCTGGAGCATTTGAATATCGTGAAGTTTCACAAGTACTGGGCCGACGTGAAGGAGAACAGAGCCAGAGTAAGTGACCCGGTGAAGCGCGGCATCATGTAGAGTCAGATTTGCCTAGATTTGGGTAAAAGCAGATTTTTACAGTCCGTTACGGGTTTTAACTCTAAAGTGGGTGTGGTCTGAGTTCGGAGATGCCCAAGACTTTATTTCAGCGTATCGTTTTTTTATAAACTGTAAAGCGTAAGTGTAAGCATGGAGTACACGCCATAATACATCCACCATACTAGTCCTTATTAATTCATCTGTTACCATGGAAACAATGATCTAGATGTGTGTGTATATACTAGGTGCATCAGGATGAATCTGAGGTTTATCTGTAGGGGTTTGTTTTATAAATCTGTTGCACTACCAGTGTGATGTCATTCAGAAGTGGTGTGGTATCAGACGTCCCGTATGGTTCTGTGAGGTTTTTTCTGTGGTTGTTTGTGTTATTCAGCGTCACAGTTTAAGCCAAAGTTAAATTTCGTTCTTTCCCATCAGGTTATTTTTATAACCGAGTACATGTCCTCAGGGAGTCTGAAGCAGTTTCTGAAAAAAACTAAGAAAAATCACAAGACTATGAATGAAAAGGTAATAAAGTTTCACAAGCAAGATAAGAGTATATTATATATATATAGCATACTATATCTTTCTTAGCTTTTCTATTTATTTTTTCTCCCTTAGGCATGGAAGCGGTGGTGTACTCAGATATTATCTGCTCTAAGGTCTGTTATTAACCCTTTACACTTTTCTTATAGTCTTAACGACAACTATGGGCTTTGTTTTAGTAACTGTTCATTCATTAATCAATTAACTAATCTGGTGTATGATTCAAAGTCAGGGTCTAATAAGTTAGTCGTAATTTTATTTTCATGCCATGATTTTAAACGATCAAGAGTAAATATATATATA
>JBCNYH010000017.1:2786385-2797356 GCA_039654325.1 Tandanus tandanus | reverse complement strand
CTAAAACGAATGACGAAGGAAAGCGAATGACGAATGACAACAGCAAGAATAACGGGAATAACGAATGGTGGGCAGTATCGCACATATCACCTTCTCCTTCACCATGCCACAAAGCGACTGACAGATTTAACACATAGAATAAAACACTTTTACCTGTAATACAGCTCATATTACCTTGTTCTTCACCAGCGAATGAGGGATTATGTGAGTGGTATTGTTGGTAAAAATGTGTTATTCTAAATCTGTCATTCGCTTTGTGGCATGGTGAAGAACAAGGTAATATGAGCTGTATTACAGGTAAAAGTGTGTGTGTGTGGGAGGAGCTAATAGGGGCGAATGAGGGATTATGTGAGCTGTATTACAGGTAAAAGTGTTTTATTCTATGTGTTAAATCTGTCATTCGCTTTGTGGCATGGTGAAGGAGAAGGTGATATGTGCGATACTGCCCACCATTCGTTATTCTTGCTGTTGTCATTCGTCATTCGCTTTCCTTCGTCATTCGTTTTAGGGACTCCCTGAAGGAAGTTATGTCATTTTTAATTTTGCTCTGACATTAAAAAAAACAACATTGCTGTGTTAAAATCTACCTGATATTCAGATATAAACAGATTCACGAATGATCATTGAAAATTTGTTTGATATCTCACATTCAGCGGCCATTTCATTTTTGATACAAGGTGTTTAACGCTAGCGAGTCGAGTTATGCACGCACCTACAGATAGTCATCTTTTCTCTGTGACGACTGGTTGACTTCTAAAGTAATGTGTAAAGTTTAAACTTTGTCTTATTCAGTCTGAGTTTCCTGTTTGATTTATAAAAGCTCTGGATACAGATTCTGTACACGTGTGCGTATGTTGGTTACCTGTAAAGTGCAAAGAATGTTCCTGATGCAACTCATTTGCATGTATGGACACCCCAAAACTCCATAAAAGGTCAAATGCTTAGAAGGCTCAGATCATGAATTGAGTGTTTAAGGGAAATGCAGAAGTGAAAGCTATCTTTTATTACTTTGATGCCATTAATAATATATAATAATTTATAAGAAAGAGAAGCCAGCACTAAGTCTTCCATCAGCTGATGTTTCTTTACTGCCCTCTGTTCATACAGCAGCGTTTCTTTTGTAATAGCTGAATGAGTCCTTTTGTTTGCTTTTTTATTTTTTATTTTAAGTTTGTGTAGGCATTCTTTTATAATAATATAAATAAATAAATAAAATGACTGATTTTCACTAAATGTTCTCCATGGTACCCTTGGACCCAGTGAAGTAGCATATTAGTTCAACCGCCACAGAATTTTATATATATATGTAATAGTACAGTAATCCATGCAAATTGTATGATTTGCGTAATTTGTAACGATCTTTCCTATACTCCATAACCACTGACCAAACCATGGTTTCACTTTTCTGCTGAAAGTTTCCATATTTTGTGTTGTGAAAAATCCTTTGGGTTTCTTCGCATTGCAAAGTTTATAATGATGTCATGTGCAGCTGTTTTAGGTCACCGTACATGGTACATGAGGTCAGATACATTAAAGAATTCCTTCCTGAGGGGAAAAAAGGAAATCCAGGCATCACAGTAAGGACCATCAGGTCACTGTCAGGATGTGAGCAATGCATTTTTAACAGCGTACCTCCCAAAAATGTTGTAAGTATGAATTTACTTCAGTCATGGAGTAGTGGAGTTGTTTAATGAATTGACGAGCTGTTGAAACATACTGCATCGTTGTGCTTGTTTCTTTGAAACTGGCTACTGAGAGAGCTATATTTTTAGCTTTCGGGATCGTTAAACGACTCGCCCGTCACCTCTAAACCCATCCCTGTCATACTTCTCAAACTGTAGGTCCCCTGTAAACACTTATTAAACTTATATTAAAAATACCCGAGCGCGTCATCACCGAGCACCAAATTATCATGCAAAATAGGAATTTTTACGTCGCCCCCTAGTGGCCTGGAGGCAAATAAATGTGGCTGTTAAAGAACGGATAGAGAATCCGGTTTCTGTTCATCTTGTAACCAACTTTTTTGCAAATCTGCTGCAGTCCAGTTTGTCTAGAGTGGTGGTTACTGCTTACTTTAATTATGATTTAAAAAAATAAATAAATATTAATTCAGGTGTCTTGTATCAGAGTGTCTTGCTGTCATTGTAGAAATCTACATGAATTGTTACATATTTAAAGGAAAACTTCATCCTTTATGTTCATATTGGGATGTTTGGGATGTGTTTATTGAGTTTGGTGTGAATTTGTTGGTCAGTGTTATATTTCTGTAATTCCTCTGAGAAGTTAGCGGTGTATTGTTATTGCTAGCGCAGTTACCACAGTGTTTGTAAGGAGAAGTACATTTGAATGATGTGTAATGGTCAGGATCTGCTCTTAACTCCTAAAATCAAAAGAGCAAGAGATTTTTATTTACTCACCATTTTCTAGTGACATTCAACATCATATTCATAAAAGATTCAGCACAGCCGTAGTACAGACAGTGGAGCAAATGCCGGTTCCCAATATACAACAGTTCCAGCAGAGATTCAGAACGCTGACGCTTTAGCCTCGGTCTCACATAGCTGGAATTACTTCCCTTCCATTGGAATAAGTGAGAGCCGGGGAGCTATCTTGACAACTGGGAGGGCGGGGCTTCCGTATCGAGAAAAGCTTGCAGTGGGTCAACCACTGGATAAATTCAACTGTGTTGTTTTTTTTAACTGGCTACCTTGTCTCCATTTGCATATTTCCTCTGCATATATTGGCGACAGACCACCTCCAAAATCCACCGGAATGGACGTTAGTTCCAGCCACGGTTCTCACGTATAAAATAGCTCTGAGAGACTTTAGCATTTGGAAGCTGGTCCGAAGCCAGTCCGAGCTGGAAGGTCGACTAAATAAGGATCAAAGCACCGCTGCATCGATCTCATTTCATAGAAATGAAGTGAGGGTTAAATGCCACTGTATCCCTGTCACCAGGTAGAAAGGCATTGTGGGTAATGTAGGAAAGTGTTACCTGACCTGTGAAAAGTGAAAACAGACCTGTCCATGAACAAAAAGGTTTAATTCTTGGACGTGTTACTTATAAAACTTATTAGTTTAGTAAAATAAAATACACTGGTGTGTCTAGATCAGCTTTTTATTAATGATATCATTAAAATATGCTGTGAAGATTTTATATAACAGTGTCTCCATGCACACTGAGTCATCAGTGTTCATTCATTACACTCATTAAACACTGTAATAGTGAATTGTCCAGTTTAAGTGCCAGTCATTCAGTCATACATTCAGTCATTCCCTCTGGACGTCTTTCTCAATTACAGTAACAACAATTACTAGTTTGTTTTCACACTGTGCAACGTACAGCTGCTCCCAATTCAACATGACATCATCAAGTCTCCAGTCTATGAACTTGCTCCTCAAGAAGGGGGCGTTTATCCTCGTCCCTCAAGTGCAGGTCTCCTGATAAGCCCGTATGATGCTGTCGTACGCTGGCGGAGGCGTCTGTGTGACATTAAGGCCTATCAGGCTGCTGTTGCCCCAGAAGGAGTCCGGTCTTGGCCTGGGTCTTGGTGGCGTGACCATGGAACCGGCTGTGCTGTTAGTGCCGGCGGCTCCGGTGTTGCGGCTCAAGGTGCCATGGTTTCCTTCCTCAGCCTCGCGGGCGATCTGGCTGCACTGGATCAGTGGGTGAAAGGTTGAAGCCCTGAAGCTGTCCTTGCGACCCAGCACGTCGGTATGATCGACGGGTGAAGACGAGGTTTGCCGATGGAAGGAGAAGGCGGCGCTGGCCAGGCTGTTGTTGCTACGCCGGTCATAGGCACTGCCCTGGCGGCTGAAGACTGGGCGAGTACGGGGGGACGACGGCCGCCCAGAGGAGCGTGGCGACGGGATGCGCGTGATGGTAGCAGACGCGCGGCGACGTGCCATCCAGGTGAGCACCACATATACCAAAGCTCCCAGCAGGAGTCCGACTACCATGGACAGACAGAACGCAAGGATCACGTCTCCTGATGTGAGGGAGGAGAAATAACGATCAGTGCAAAAGAAAATGTGTGTTCATCTTTATATATAAATTGCATAAATCAGGGTGTTCAGATGTTTAGATATTCAGAGGACAGTGTGCAGACTTTTCTTGTGTGATATCAGCTCAGGAGCTGTTCAGGGTGTACCCCGCCCTCGCCCAGAGTCGGCTGAGAAGGACGCCAGCCTCCCCGCAACCCTAATAAGGATTAGAAAATGAATGAATGAATGAAATTTGCGTCAAGATGTTTCGCACCTCTACATGCAAGTGACTATTTTGCGGCTCAAATACGTATATCCTGTGAAAGTGGCGAGAAAGTCGCGTGACTGATTTGCGAGTAATTTGCGAATAGTTTGCAGATATTTGGCGAAAAAAGCTAATCTACTGTAGTAAATCAGTCGCGTTTTGTTCACTTTTTATTTGCGCGTCATTAGCGTGAACAAAATGGGAATAAAATATAGTTATATAAATAATAGTTCCCGAACCAGACGACCAAAACGCGATGCCGCGAATGTCGTGAGAACATTTTGCGAATGAAAAGCGACAGCGGCGAACTGCCAATTGCGTCATTCGCTTTTCTATCGCACCTCTAGTGTGATCACCCCCTTAGTATCATAATGTGGCTCTTGTTAAAGTCACTCAGATCCTTACACTTGCTCATTTTTCCTGCTTCCGATACATCAACTTTGAGAACTGACTTCACTTTCTTCCAATACATCTCACTGCTTGAAGCTGCCACTGGAATATGATAATCAATGCTCTTTATTTCATCTGTCAATGATCATAATGTTTTTAATGTTATGGCTGATCAGTGTAAGAGTGATTGCCATTTAATTAGATTAAACCCAGCATTGAAGACTATAGGACTATTCTTCCAGCAATATATTTTCAATGTTTCTTTCAAGTTTGCCGTCTTATCACTCATAAATCACAGTGTTAGCCTTCTTGTATTGTGTTTCACAGTTAGTCACTTCAGCCAGATGGTAATCCGGTCCCTGATGAAAAAGCCAGAGGCGATAGTGGAAAAAGAAACCTCTCCAAGATGACACAAGGAAGAAAACAAATACCAAGGATTTTTATTTCCCCTCTTACTCCGTCTTTCCTAAGTCTTGGTACGAGCAGTTAGGAGTCGTGCTGTGCTGTTTTGCTCCGCTGAAGGATTTGGCTCAGGCTGATATGACACTGCTTTCAGATGGCTAATGAGGAGTGTGTGGCAGCAAAGCAATTTTAATCCTCATTATGTCCGAAGCCGTAGCACGTAAATGAACTTGAAATGGGGTGTCATGGTGTTTCATGCCAAATTTCGGTATTATTACTACTGGCAGGGAGCCGAGTATTTATTTATTTATTTATTTATTTATTTATTTATTTATTACAACAGAAGTAAAAGAACAACAATAAAAAGTCTTATAGTCTTATATAGAATTCATAAGTCATTTCAGAGATTGAAATGAAGATGATTGATTTAATTACTTATGAATTCATTAATTTGTTGATTTACCCTTTATGTTAGCAGGGTATCCCCGACCGAGAGAGAAATCTCTTTTACAAGTGCGCTTTGGTCAAGAAGGCAGCAGAGTAGGTACACAAAAAATACTGACACTTGATATCATGGAGTTCAATTAGAAATAACAATTAAAATGAAAAACAGTTACAACATCTA
This sequence comes from Tandanus tandanus, assembly GCA_039654325.1. Classification (NCBI taxonomy): domain Eukaryota; kingdom Metazoa; phylum Chordata; class Actinopteri; order Siluriformes; family Plotosidae; genus Tandanus; species Tandanus tandanus. The sequence continues at coordinate 2,791,690 of JBCNYH010000017.1, read as the reverse complement.
ATAATTTAAAAAAAATTAATTATGTACATTATTGTTGATTATCATAAAATTAAATCAATTAATTACTTGGATACACTCATGAACTCTCCAGTAGGATTGAAACTATGATGTTTTTATGTCGAAATACGATTAAAGTGATGTTTTCTGTCCTGGGAGCTACAGTCTGCTACAGTAGGGAGGCCAAAATGTTTTTTTTTTCCCCCTCCTGTCTTTGAAAATGTCTTCTTTAATATTAGAGTTTTGTCTGCGTTGTACCATGCTGTAATTTCAGTACCGGTATTTTACAGATGTGTGCTGAGACCCTGCCATGAAAAGCAGCAGAAAGATTTGAAAAATTCCAAACAAAGTATGAAAGAGTGCTTAGAGGGAAATAGGAAAAAAAAAATAACACCATTAATGTCATTTTGGATAATTTCATTAATTTGGGATAATTATGGTACTCTGATTAAAAAAAACAAAACAAACAAACTCACATTTGAAGTCTTTAATTTAAAGTAAGGGGGCACAAACTTTTGCTTCAGCCCTTCTCCACCAGCATAAAGCCCTGAGTATTATTTCTAATTTCTATTAAGCAATCTGTTTATGTTTAGAAAAGGACCAATAACATAAGTTCTATTCCACAAGGTAGAGGAAATGATAATCGAGAAGCTGCGAGTGGAAAAATACCTGGACTTTGTCCTGTGTTTGTGGGAATTCTGTAAAATTCCCAACCATTTCCTTTTCCATACTCATTAAAAACAGCTCTGTGTGCTGCTGACATCTGACGCTCTTCAGTTCTTAATATGGGAGGAAAGAGAGAAATGTCCTGAAATACGGAGAGAGAGAGAGAGTGAGAAAATACGTACTCGTGCTGAAGGACTGAAGTATTTCCAGGATGGGATGAGTGCTGTTATCCGCCATCGCTCCGTCCGGACCGAACGAGGACCAGGGAGCCGAGATGCACATTCACATTCAAAGTCTGGTCCTCCAGGTTTTTCACTCCTCCAGTCTTTACTGTATTTCTCCTAATGATTCCTCAGTCGCTCCCTGCGTTCTCTTTTTTCTCCTCCTCCTCCCTCTCCCTGTATTCCACAGGATTCCCTCCAAGGCCAGCCCGGCTGCCTCACACTGTTTGTCCGAGAGGGAAACTGTCACATTTCCTGCTTTTCCTGTGTAAATTTAGCATCGCCCCTCTGCTTATCTCCTGGCTCCAGGGTTCCTGTAGGGTGGAGGGTTCGAGTCGAGCCGACAGCTGAGCCGAGCCTGTCTCTGTGTGACCACTATCGTTTCCTACTCATCCGTGGATTTAAATCGTGGAGAAACGGTGTCATGCCTAAAGTTTTTTTCTTTTCTTTTTTTCCAGTTTTCTTTCATCTTTCCTGCACAGATCATGACACCCTGCTTCATTCCTCCACCACTAATAAAAGATCGTTTCCTCATGAGCGCAGAGGAAAATATGTGGTTTAATCATATCCTTCAAGGTGATGGAACGTGATTGGGGTCAAAACAAGGTCACGTTGTCTTTCATAAATCACCTATATAGGAAAATTCACCATTCCGAGTGAAATATGTGAAAGAAAGATGGAAAAAATTGAAAACAAAAACAATAAAATGACCACTTTAATCTGTTTTCCATGTTTGACCACAGTCTGGACAGACTGGGCAGACGCTTTTGGAAAACATTCATATGAAAGAACTTCAGGAATTTAAGATCCCTCAATGTGGCTCAGTTTTTCCACCGAAGATTCCAGCGCTACCCTGGGTTCTCCCGATCACAACCTTACAACTCAAACAATGATAAGATCCAGCGCAAAGGAGAAGGCTTTATCCCAAACCCAGTGCTTCCTTTCATAGTCGAGTAGTGTGCTCAGGCTTCCGAGTAGGTGACCTGGTGTAGTGGAGAGCATGGTGATTTGGGACGGAGTGCAGGATTGGGTGGACGGAGATGAATGTCGGCTCGGCTGATATTTCCTCTCATTGTTGTCTTGTGTGGTGAAGTGAAGGGCTCGTGTTGAGGCATTGAGTGTGAAATTGAAAGGTATAATCGTGTATCATTGTCTACTGCTGTTAACCAGGTCTCCGTTATGACTGATAGCAGTTAGTTCTCATTTTGTAACTTCAAGTAAACATTGTGTTTGTTTATTTATTTTTTTCTAATATGGAAGGAGTCTCCAGTTTCAGAGCTAGAATATTTACAATTTTCCAGTTTTAACTTTAAGGGAAAATAAAGAAAGGCTGGTGAGGGAACGACTGTTTATAACAGCTGTAAAAGCTTGTGCATTTTCTACTTTTTAGACCCATAAATGTTATTACAGTGGTGAATAGCCATGTTTGGTGGCGCCAGAGAGTCCTTCTGGGCTGTTTGTGATGGCTGTAAACACAAGGTATTTATTTACTTATTTATTTATTTAATTTGGGGGTTGGGCAAACGTGAGTCACGGTGTGCTGGGCCTTCTGATTAGCTGACCTTCCCCCACACGCAGCAGTATCTCCGACCATCCTGGTCTGCCTCCCAGCGCACTGAGCATGGAGCTTTCAGTCGACCAATTAGAGCAGAGTAGGCACAGAGAGTTGAAAGACCATAAATGGGAGGATGAAGCCAAACAGGCCTTCCAGTACACACCCTTTCAGGGGGAGGTTCCACACGTTTCAGGGTGAGGTTTAGGGGGAGGCAGCGTCCTGAAGAACTGTGGAGGTTTTTGGATTAGAAATCGTCCTTTGGTGCCCCACTGGTGTCCAAAATCCAAAATAAAAGTCTGAAAATGAGGATAATGTCTGATCTTTAATTAATAATAAATTGTAATTGTTGGCAGTGGTGTAAGATAAAAAACCCACTTCGGTTGGTAATGTTACAGAAAATGAGAGAAATTAAAAGTAATTTTCCTTCGTCACACCACCATGCGGTTGATTATGTTTTTGGAACGCCACAAGACAGTACTGTACAGTACTGATCAAAGGTTTTGGAACACCTCCGTTTTTCCAGTTTTTATTTAAATTTATGCGGTTTAATGTCTCGGTGTTCTCTGAAATGAAAGCAGGTGTGGAATTGTTCTGTGGAACACGATTTAATCTAAACTTTTGATGGATCAAAGTTGCCTCCTACTTCACCTGACCACACGCATTCTTTCTCTCTTCTTTCAACGATGGAAATCAAATATTGTTCTGGAAGTTTCTTCCCAACACTGTTTCAGAAGTTCTCACAATGTGTTGCACTTGTTGCTTTGACTTTAACCTGTGTGTCCACTTCGTCCCAAACCAGTTCGATGGGGTTCGGGTCCGGAGACTGTGCTGACATTCCACGATCTAAAGCCTACTGTCTTGTTTTGTTCTTATACAGTAGTTCTGACATACACTTTCCTCTTTTTCAGTTCAGGCACTGGACTTGAAGCGCTTACATTTAAATGAAACTGAAAAAAATGGGGGTGTTCTAAAACTTTTGACTGGTCGTGTATTTAAACGGGCAGTATTCTGAAGTGTATTGTAGGAGTGCTTTTTAATTGAGCGTGTATTATAAAACTGCTGCTAAATCTTTTCAGGATTATCTCCAGGATAAATCTGTTATTAACTCCTTATTAAATATTTGTTTAAAAAAAAACACAAAAAACCCTCACAATCCCTTGCTGAATGCTAGGTGCTTTTACTCCTGATGTTTGTATAGAACAGTAGATGGTGCTATTACAGAATAATTCCTCATGTCCTTGTCTTTTACTGATTTGCTATACGGTATTTAGTGCCCCAAGTTGGATTTAATGAGGTATTGTTTTAGTGAGAGTGTGGAAAATACTTAAAGGTACACGTTCAGAACGTCGGAGTCCACTGAGTAAAGGCAACAAAATGGCTATATGGTGTTCACATATTTAAAGTGTGACCATTCTCACGTGTGCTCCGTGATGGCATCTTTTGAAACTTATTGAAACTTTAAATAAAGTGTTTTTTTTTTTTATCTTATTATTTAATATAATTTATTTTATTTATTTATTTATTTTTTTTTGCGATGCCATTTTGTTAAATTTCTAGGATTTCATAATAGATGACGGACAAACAGTGCGTCTTTGTCTGTGATTCTGATTCAGGCATTATCCTGAGATTCGGAGGTGGATAATGTCAAGATAGCGAACCAATCAGATTGTCCTGTACTAAACACTAATAAGCATTATAGTAGGTTAGTTATGTTGGTTAATGGAATCTGTGTTCTATAAATCAATCATTAGCAAAAAAAAACAAAAACCCACAAGCAAGATAACTTGGTGAATGAATAGCCAGTTAATGTTTTTGCTAAGCAAATTAGCAAAACTGAGCTCATAATCCTTTTCAAATAAGTTCGAGTTTATGCTTTCTAGTGCGATTAAAAAAATCAAATATGAGAATTTACTTAGTCTAATGTATTAATATTTTGCTGATGGACTGCCGTAGATCTCATCCTCAGATTCAACAGCACCGTGCTCTGGTGGATTATCTGTCTTCAAACGCACACAAAGAGCTAATACGCTAACTACGACGTGTAACACGAGAAAGTCACGCCAGATGGTGAGTTGGCATGATTCCTTTTTTTTGTTTGCTTAGTTTTTTCTTTAATTATTCATGAACTAGTTTATGCATTAAACTGAAACGGTTAATGTCAAACAGAGTGAAATTGATTGATGATATAACATACAGTGATGAGACGGCTGAGAGACGATGAGATCCTTGTGATTTTTAACAAGTACGTTAAAGCTCTGAATAAAAAAATCTTAGATTTAAAACACGAGGTTCTTCCAGTAATGATGACAGTAAAGACATGCCAAAATAATAATATCAAAATGAAAATGACTCCTAAGATTTACCCAGTAAGATTTACATTACGGTATTTAGCGGAAACGTTTTATCGTTCTGTATCACCTCGATGCGTGAAGACTTTTAATATTTGTAGAATGTTTTTAATATTTAGAATGTATGGTAGCACTGCTATTACGGATTTAAGGTCATGATAAATACGCGTTCACGACTGAAACATTGTACAGTAACATCACTTCAGCTCATAATAACAAGCTTCGGAAATAATTTAAATACAGAAATTTCTTACTGGCTCATGCTTCCAAGGTCAGACTTTAATAAACATGCGTTTACTTATAGTTCGTGCAGTTTTAGGAAAATAATCAATGACGGTGATGCGATACAGGAAGTAGAGTTACTATTACATACTTCATTCGGATTGGTCAGTCATCGCATTCAGTGGTTTGTTATTTCTTTATAATAGAATGTTGCTGTAGAGTTGTTGGGGGGGGGGGGGGGGGGGGGGGGGGGGGGGGGGGGGGGGGGGGGGGGGGGGGGGGGGGGGGGGGGGGGG
>JBCNYH010000017.1:2682696-2695492 GCA_039654325.1 Tandanus tandanus | reverse complement strand
TTATGGAGTGGTTCAGTTTTTCCCTCATCGATTCAAGACGTCGGTGAGAAATGAACCCGACACTGGACGGAAATAAACGTTATGTTGCTTTTTTTTGTTTGGTTTTTTTTGGCCAGGCAGTGAATTTGGTTACGTCTCTGCTTTGTTATTTACAAATTTGCAAATGCGAATTGTATTCTCCTGACTTAAGTTAGTTCGACAGCATCCCCCCCCCCCCCCCAGACATTTGACTGGCTGTGTATGTGTTATTACATCACATATTAAAGCTTCACTTCCTGTTCATATTTATGATTTTCTGATCAATATTTGTAAGTTGTTATTATATAATCTAGTGTCTACATGCACGTGTGTGTGTGTGTGTGTGTGTGTGTGTGTAGGAGCTTCATGCACAGAGCGATGTGTTCATTAAGAGGACTGAGTCACTGATGAAAAAGGCGTGTGAGGTCCAGTTGGGTTCGGAGAATTATTCTCTGTTGCGTGATCAAGCCAGAGCGGCTCAGGGCGGCGTGCAGGACACACGGGACAGCCTCAGGACAATGTGAGACTGCTTACTAACATGCCTCCCGCAAATGGGTAGCGTTTTGGAGATATTTGTAAAGAATAGCTTATTACTGAGTTCATAATGACTGGAAAGTAATTTTGCTGAAATCCACAACGATTTATTTGAAGTTTTTACTTTTTAGTAATAAATAAAGCCATATTATGGATGTTTATATTCTTTATATAAAAAGAAAGTATTACTTCTCATTTACTCAGTCTATACATCACTGAAACTGAAACAGATTCCCAAACTTTAGTTTTTCAACCTAGAATTTAATTTTACAGCAACAATGTTTGTATGTCAGTAAAGAGAACAGCGCCGAAGGCGGGGTACACCCCGAACATCTCGCCAGACCACCGCAGGGCCAACAAACTCGCAACCGTTCACACTCATACCCGGGACAATTTGGAACAGTCAGTTAGCCTGATGTGCATGTCTTTGGAGTGTGGAAGGAAACCAGAGTACCCAGAGGAAACCCACACAAGCACAGGTAGAAAACGCAAATTCCACACAGAATGCCCGAGCCTGGGACTCGAACCTAGGACCCTCTTGTTGAGAGGCGGACGTGCTAACCACTACACCACTGTGCAGCCCTTTCTCAAAGTATGTCATTCTTGAAATTGTCACCGCTTTCTCTCAACATGTATCATCTTTATTTTCACTGTAACTTTATTTCTTAAAATCTTAATAATTTATGTATTTTTCTTTTTTTTGACATTGACAAAAATCCTGACATTTTTAATGTTGACACCAAACACGTTAATTTAGTGAAAATTTAAATGAAAAGTGTTTACTAATCCAAATGTAGTCTGTCAGTGGACTACAATGCTAACATTGCTAAGAAGTAAGGAATGCTTATATGGGTCATTCTCAGAGAAATGCATATTTTATGTCCCACTCTTTAAGTTGACAAAATGTGACCTAATAATGAAAGCACTGGCATAAAATCACTCATTTTCGCTCAAAACCGTCAATGATAATTCAATTCAATTCAGTTTTATTTGTATAGCGCTTTTTACAATTGACGTTGTCACAAAGCAGCTTTACATAGTAAAATTAATTAAGGAGGAGACTAAAAATTTTTCTACAACCCCCTACACGTCCCTATTATATAGCATGCTGTATTCATTGATTAAATCTTCTAACTTTCCCACGTTTTCACTCTGTCATGCACTGAGAGTACTTATAACAGAGTTGACGTCCAAAAACTGTACGCTTACTGCTGCAGTGATTTTTAAGCAAGAAATTCACTTACGGTCTGACAGGCTCAAACGTCCATGCTCGAGTTCGCTCTCTGATGTCGTACACTGCCCTCTAGTGCCAATTGCATGTAAAATTAAAAACCTGAATTAGATTCGGACAGCGAATATTCTTGTGTGACAGAGTTGACATAGTTCTTGGGGACATAACTTCATATGCTCGAAACTTATACATTTTCACGCCAACATTTATACATTTTCTGTCTTTGTACATATACAGCTTAAATTGTCAACACATGAAGGTACTTTTACCTTGTGATTTATGCAAAATGAAAAAACATGGAAAAAAAACTGCAACCTTTTTTAAAAATAATGGGGTATATAAAGAGTGGGACATAAAATATGCATTTCTATGAGAATGACCCTTATACGGTAGTTACCATTTTATCACTAAGCATGCATGCTTCAAGTGCTTGAAATTTTAGTAAGACAATTAATGGCGTCAGTAGGGATGAGTTTGTCCTGGAGTGAAGTTCCTATTTTTAGTGACATGCTGAAACCGTCTTGAATGCAGCTCTCCGTTAAGTTGAATCAGTATGTTGCAGTCGTGCTACACTGAAAAACAATCACTACCCAGCATGTACGATGTTTTGGATATGTTTATTTTTATGCTAAGATAAAGACTATAACGTTCATAACGTGCTAGCGATATTTCCGTGGACCCGTCAGACATGTCCTTGACTGTATTAGAGTGAGGACGGAGAAAATCATAGGCAGTTTATTTTTAGCCCGACGGTATGACGGGTCTAATTTTTCTTTCTCACTCCACGCAGGATATCGAAGCTTGTTGAGATGCAGGCACTATGGCATCATTTCAGCTGTGAGTCAGACGCGCTCTCCTCCTGGGTGTGTGAGCGAGAGAAGGAGCTGGAGGCTGTAGACAGCAACACGGCCGCCTCGGAACAACAGCTTCGCGCTCTGGAGGTAATGAAAGCTTTATACGAGTTTTCATAGTTGAGGAGTTTTGCACTCGTTCTCATGGCTGTGCATCGTTTCCTAGGTGATGGAGGCAGCTATTAAAGAGAAGAAAGACGTCTTAGGTCAACTGGAGGCGGAGTCACATGCTCTGACTCCTCTTATCACGCCGGTGGAGGCTGAGCGTAGTAAATCTCGTTTAATACAGATCGACAGGTGCTGCGGGGAGCTTGAAACCAGAGTGAAACGACGAGGGGCGGAGCTCCAGATGGACTTATCGCACAAAAGGAAGTTAACCGATGACATGGATGAGGTACAAGCAGTCAATAAGCTTACGGTGATTTGTGTACATGCTGTATATGCTGGGTATCGTTAGGCTGAATTTTGTCTTTTTTTGCTTAAAGGTTAAACGTGTGCTAAAAGATCTCGCAGAGATGGTGAATACACCAGTGATAAGCTGCATATCAACATCAGGGACGTACCAAGCCCTTCATGAGCATATGGTATGTAGACCATTTCATAATATGCCAATAAAGAGCAAGCATAGCAAGTTTGAAAGCCCCTGCTTCAGCACGCGGCAAGTAAATGTCCGGAAACCTAATAAAACAGTTTTGCCTCGGTGACCTTGTAAAGTAGGTCAAGGTCACTCACACACAAACTCGTCCTAGCACCCATAGTAGTGAGGCAGCATAGCAAGTTTGAAAGCCCCAGCTTCAGCGCGCGGCAAGTAAATGTCCGGAAACTAAAGTGGGACGGACGGACGGAGCCGATTCCTACAGTTCCCAAGCCACTTTGTGGGCGGGAGCTAAAAAGGTGAGGGGGTGGGGCAAACAGAGATTTGGTCGTGGTTGGTCGTGGGTGGGACCATTGTTATCAGTGATTGGTCACAAGCGAAAGTCAGGTGTTACATTGTAAGTCGAGCAAACCTGCTTCTTAAACTCGTATAATGGTGGCAATGATGTCAGCTGAATGGTCGTGCCCCGGAAATGGCTGCCGACGTCAGATTAAACAAGCGGATTCCTAGCTCAACTTTTATTTACTGGTTTAGCATTGCCTAGCAACACTTGAACATAAACAACACGTACATTTTCCCCAATCCCAGGATACATGGCAGGCTCTTAAGCTCCTGCAGCCCAGACTGGTGTCCCTGAGCCTGGGTTTGAGGAGGATCTCGAATAAAGATCGGATGGAAAAAGAAGTATCAGACCTCCAGCAGGTTCATGTACAGTACACTAATAAAGCTGCCAGGAAACAAGCCAAACTGGAGGAGCTGTTAACTCGCTGGCAGCAGTAAGTCCAGAGCATTTTTCTGTTTCCCATCAGTTTATATTAATGGAAAGAGGAAATAAACCCAAGGAACCCTTGAGGAACCTTTTTGGTTCTTCCATAATAGCCAACAGTTGATGGGGTTTAAAAGGTGTCGGGGGTTAAGCCTGGATTCCTCCTTGTGGTTTTCTTTTGCTAGGTATGAAAGAGGGCTCTCAGTTCTCCAGGGCTGGCTGGAAAGTTCAGAGAACATCTGTAAATCCGATACGCCATACCTGAGCATCGATAAAGCCAAACTCCACAGCCAGCTACAAACATTACAGGTAAGTCCTAAGAGAACATTCCGGTAGCACAAAGTACATGAGTATTTTTTCATTGTTTTACTTTGTTTCAAAGTAAAAAAAATTTACTCTGTTAATTCATTGTTTTTAATTTGGTATTGTTTATACCAAAAACCTTCATAGTTTGAATTTGGTGTATTGTGTATTGATTCTGGCCCCAAGTTTCTGACCTAGAAGAACCATCGGCTGAACAGTGTTCCAATTGGTTTTAGTTACTGATACATATATGTTGGGGGTATTGGTTAACTCATAGGACCTACAGAGTGAAGTTCCATCCCAGGAGTCCTTGCTGGAGAAGTTGGAGACCCAGGCCGAGTTCCTGTACCCCACAGCATCAGAGGAACGAGTGGGAGAACTGACAGAGCTTCATTGCAACATGGAGGAGAGGTGGTGTTCTCTCAGTGTGAACATACCTCTCAGGTAAAGCCACGAACATAGTTGGGATGTAATATTGTGGGAAAGGTTTTCTTTCAGCATCCTCAAGGGTTCTTCTGCAGGTCTCCAAGTTACCATGTGAAGAACCTTTGAGGAACCCTTTTGTTGCTTTACAGAAAACATTTTTGCTTTACTTTTGCTGTTTTAGCCAGGGTTACTAGTAGAACCTCTTTGGAAAGCAAAAACTGTCACACATGTCAAGAACCCCCGAGGAACCATTTTTCTAAGAGCATTTTCTACCCAGCAGATGAGGGTTTCTGATTTAGGCAATGTTTAAGAAGAACCCATTGAACTTAAAGTTTAAACTAATAACCACCAAAAAAAAAAAACCAAAGGAACCCCTTTCATGAGGGACCTTCCTTTTATTCAGGCTCCCATGAAGAACCCCTGTGGAATACTAGACATCTTAACCCATTTTCCTAAGAGTTCGCACCGCCTTACAGCAGATGCTTTCAGTGGTAGAAATGGCTCCAAGTAGAACCCCGTTGGAAAGCATGCACTGTCAATAATCCTTGAGGAACCCCCCCTTTTTTTTGTTTGTTTTGCCAAGAGTGTTTATAAGGATATGTAGCGATCTTTCAATTGTTTGTTCTAAGTGTTCGTATGTAAGAATGTAAAATTTTGTTCTTCAGTCATATTGTACCCTTAGCACACTCTTTCTTCATGATCATGACTTTTAACTTTCTAATGATGTTCTACTTGGAACAGTTTCTCATATGGAAACTCTGTAGGTACTCTGAGTTCCTTCAGAAGGACAAACGAAAGAACGGCGAGTTAGCTGTTAGCTAGCTTCACTGTGCGCTCTTCAGCAGCTTCCTGAGAAATATTCAGTGTTTTCTTTATTATAAAAGGTATACAGGAAATATTCTCCGGGATAAAGACTTGATGAAGATGGCATTTGGTAGACGCCCTTATCCAGAGTGACTTACAGTTATTACTTTTTTATACAACTGAGCAAATGATTGTTAAGGGCCTTGCTCAAGGGCCCAGCAGTGGCAGCTTGGTGGTACTGGCGCTTGGACCCATAACCTTTGGATCACTAACCCAAAGCCTTAACCCTGATCCACCACTGCTGCCTCTCTCAGAAGTGGGCAATCGAAGTAAATTAAAAAAGGCCGCCGTTTTAAAATGCCATATAATAAGCCACTTTGTTTGCTCGGTCTGTACAGTGAGATCTCAGCCCTTGGCCGTTTTGCACTGACCTTGCCTTCGGATCTGTCTTTAGTAAAGACCCCAGGATCAGATTTATCTGTACAGACCGAGCAAACACAGTAAATAAATAAGTAGGGTTTCTGTAACTACCAACATTTTTTTGTTAGTTTGGTTTTTTTGGGGTTTTTTAAAAAAAATAAAAAATCTAGAATCTCAAATGGCTTTGTAGAGTCCTTCTGAAACCCTTGAGAAATATTTTCTTTTAATAAAAATGTTGGTCAGTAGACGTAGCTGTAGGTTGAAAGTTATTGATTTTCCTGGTTTTCAGGATTCAAGAACTTCAAGCCCATCTTTCTCAGCTTGAGCAGTTTAACCAGGTTCTAATGAGCCTAACTCAGTGGAGTGAAAACTTTCTCAGGCAGCTGAGATGCAGGTCCAAAGTCACCATTAATGACTTAACGTCTGCCGGTACCCAGATCAAGGTAAAGCCAAACCTCTTAGCTGTACATATTTTCAACAATCTTTCTTACTTACCCTGTTCTACATGTTCCGTTGAAGGACGATGAAACTCTTCTACAAACCCAAAGCAAAGCGATGGAGGACCTGAAGAAGCACATAGAGGGTCTCGGTCCTTCATTGGCTCCACCAGATCTTCATCGATTACGAGTCAGCCAGGAAGAATATCTCCAGCCGTTCTCAGAGGCTAAGAGTCTGCTGCAGAGCCGTACTGAGGCTCTGGTTAAACTCGAGACCTTCTTGTTGACCTACAGCTCAACCGCCAATTTACTCCAGACCCTGCAGAGAACTGTAGGACAGACGAACTGGGATCAAAGCAAGGATAGAAATTTGAACCAGGAGCTAGAGCAGTTGTCGCAGGAGATGGCCTCTCTGGAGGTGCAGGCTATTAGTCTGGACAGTCATTTGAACAAGGCGTATCTACACCTGCACGGGACCGATGGGGACAGGACTTCCTGCCGTGGTCTGGCGGAGGATCTGGGATCAGGACTGCAGCAGATTCAGAGGAGCATGGGGACAAGGCAGAGCGACACTGAGGCACTAGGGGCCATGTGGAGCTCTTTTACAAGAAGAAAGGAGCTTCTTTTGAGAACCCTGACAGAGCTGGAGGACAGAGCTAAGAAACCATGGATTCCAGAACCAAGCACACAGAACTTTCAACAGAGGTATTCATATCAGTGCGTCTTACATGCAGTGGCTTGCATAAGTGTTTGTCCTGAAAGTGAAACACGGTGGTGGTAGCATGGACACGGCTTAATTCTGTTTGTAACAAAGCACTAGAACTGGAGACTCCATTAATGTCCAAGTTCCTGTATTTGAATTGGCTGTTAGTGTAGAAACCATGCAGCTGCTTTTTTATTAGAAATATGATGTTTTAAAATGTTAATTAACACCTTCTGTGTAGAGTCACGAATTCTGTTTGAATTTTTGATGCTTCCCCCTTAATTTGTGTGTGTGTGTGTGTGTGTGTGTATGCCAGACTGTGGATGCTGAACCAGCTGGAGGAGGAGCTCGATGCTCTGCAGCAGAGTCAGCTCTGGTTAGGGGAGAAAGGCGAGCAGTTGGCCCACAGAGACCCTGAGATGGTTTCAGAAGCTCGGAGGGATGTGACCTTTGTCCAAACCAGCTGGGATAAAATTAAAAACGTCATCTCTGAGGAGTAAGGGTGTCATCTTACAGATATGGAAGAAGTGAAGAATGAAAACGTGAGCGACCTTGCCTGAACGGGTTTTGTGTCTGTGCAGGCAGGAGCAGTGCAGAGAGCTTGTGGAGATGTATAAGGATTACCAGACTCTGAAGTACAAACTCGGGTCAGTTGTTGAAAGAGCTCATGCTGTCACTCTTTCCCAGTCTGTCCAGCACAACCCTGAGGACATCCAGAGAGCCCTAACCCGGGTCAGTGCCATTGATTTGATGTTTTATTGCAGTATGCACAGATTAAATGGTAAATAGCAATCCTTCTGGCTCGGGAGGATTTTCCAGGGACGCATCTATACTGGGCATGGATCTATATATCGTGCAGTGGTTGATTAAAATCATCAGTTCATATTTCTATAATAAATGTGTTTATTATCAGGAAGTGTAATGTTTTAGTTTTTACTAGCTGTAATTATGTTGTTTAGACAGCAGGGGGCTGCTAGTTAATGTAGAGTGTAGGGCAGGGGGGGTCAACCTTATCCTCAAAGGGCCAGTCTGGGTGCAGGATTTCATCCCAACCAAACTAAAATGGGAATGAGCTGTTGTGTGTTTGACTCTGTTAATATATTAAACAAGAAATCAGAGAGATGTTTTTACAGACTGCAGAAATCTAAAGAAATGAGTAGTAAATAAAGGGGGTTTTATATTTAAGCCTGAGTACAGACTTCACTGATTTTCATAAATGGTTATTAACTTTGTGCTTTTTAATAAAAGGAATATTTAAGCTAGTAGCTAGAATTATATTTTACTTCAGGCTTACAAATGTTTGTAGATTATTATTGTTGGTTATTAAGAAAATGAAGCTTTTATTTAATGAATGTTTAGGTTGCTATTGAATAGGAAAATAAATGTTGCTTTTTTTCTGCATTTAATTTTCTTTCATAAATATTGTGGTTAAAATTGAACTGCGAACCCAGTATCATGAATTTAAATAAAATTATTATTTAGATTAATCATTTATATATTCCTAATGGACACCATAACATCAGGCGATGTAATGGGTACTAGTACTGATATTGTTTTCAACCCACTTGGTGGTAATTTGATTTCATATAATATATTATTTAGCTCTCTTTATGTTTTTTCAATTTATATAATGCCCCTCTGTGCTCATTAATATGCTAGCAAGTTTATTACCTCCCAGTTATTGTAATCTACAGCATCTGTTTGTTTGTTTGTCAGTGAACAAAATCCTGACCACACCCGTGCGTGGATTTTCATCACACTTGGTGGGGACACTACCGTACCCGAGTCCCAGAGGTGATTTGATTTTAGAATGTCAAGGTCAAAGTCGAAGGTCAAAGTAAGGTCATAAAGTTTTGGAGATTGGGCGCTTATAACTTCGAAACGAGTGCTGATAGACACGTTGTTACTGTGGAACATGAAAAGGAAGCCAGATATTGACTTTCAAATGAGACAAGTACTTTTTGACCTTGGGTGACCTTGACGGGTGAAACCCTAGCCATTTCATGTATCCCTCAAAAGAGTTTTTAGATAAGAATAAATTGAGTTACCTTGGTTGGAGACTGAGTGTTTCTGTTTTTTTTATTTTTTTATTTAGCTGCGAGTGATGAACGCCGTGTGCTGAGTGTGATGTTTATGTTTTAGATGTTTCACCAGGTTACTTGTATTGTGTGAAGATGCTGTAGTTCCTCCTCGTTGTGTAACCACGGAGTTAATAAGTGCAGTATTGTATGGTATCCATGCTTTCCCATCCAGGACACTTTTGATTAGGCACGAACCACATATATGTCGTAAATGTGAAGCTTTAAGGAATGTCTGTGCATTTCTGTAGCTTGAGGCGGTGAAGTCAGAGCTGGCAGGTGCTCAAGATGACCTGGATCTATTCATCTCTAAAAGCAAATCTTTCATCACTGAGCTGAAGAACCATTCAGAAGACCGAACAGAAGCAGTTCGTGTGGAGACGGACAGCATTGTGGACCAGTGGCTGGACGTGAGATGTGTATAAATCTCTGTCTACGCATTTCTATAAAAATACATTATTGCAGTCTTTTAGTCCTGTGTGTCTTTTTTTTTTTTTTTCTTCTTCTTCTTCTTCCAGACGTCAGAGAGGATGGAAACAGAATCGGCTCGTCTTACAACCTCTCTCGAGTTATGGAATGAGATTAACACCATCGTTAACGACATCGAGAGTTGGAGCGCCACGTCAGTTAGCGAGCTCAGCGATGGGCCTGTTAACGTCTTATCCAGCGCCAACATGGAGGACTTCCTCCGGCAGTTTAAGGTCAGGACGCACACCTGATGAGGGAAATGAATAAATCCTAGATATGATGTGATTTTAATGAACGAAGTCTGTAAAATATTATGATGGATGATAACGACGACGTGTGTTCGAACAGCTGGAGATGGAGAGTAAAAAGGCGCTAATGGAGACCCTGCAGAGAAAAGTTACCGAGCTACAGGAAATGACGAAGAACCAGCAAACTGACATCGAGCTCCAGGTAAAAACATCCCAGATGACATTTATAATATGAATGGAACCCCTTTGGAAAGCTAGAAATATGCAAGGAATCCTTAAGGAACCCTGTTCTGCTAAGTATACTTCAATCATTCAGCTGGAGCCTCTGAATAACTGTGAAGATGAATGTAACACTAAAATTCACAATAAAAGTCCTTGGTATTTTAGGAGGAGGAGCCTAAATTAACTAGTTTTTGTGAACTACAAGCTAAGTTACACTCGGTAGCTAATGCAACGCTAATGCTACAAACATCCTGGTCAGAGGACAGGAACAATGGTGGCTGAGTACGTCCGAGTTGTGTGTTTACTTACTTGCTCTCATACTCATAGAATTCAATAAAGGGACGATCAGACCTTTATATATTTATTCATTCATTCATTTATTTATTGAGTTTCTAAGCCGCTTAATCCTAATTAGGGTGGCGGGGAGGCTGCCGCCCATCTCAGCCCACTTTGGTCGAGGGCGGGGTACACCCTGATCAGCTCGCCAGGCCATCGCAGGCCCAACGCATGCGCAACCATTCACACTCACTCTCACACCTAGGGGCGATTTGGAACAGCCAATCAGCTTACTGTGCATGTTTTTGGACTGTAGGAGGAAACCCACGCACTAATGAATGAATTAATTATGGGGGGGTGATTTTAGTGCAAAAGATGATAAAGCTGATGAAAAGTTAATAAAATAACCAACGCCTAAGTGCTGCTATGATGCTCGTCTAAAATCCACCAATAGGAGGACGGAGTTGAAGCAGAAAGATTACACATTAATGAATGAAAAAACCCCAGCTTCATATGCAACAGTAGTGATGACAAAACGTGAATAAAATGCACTGAGGAACAGACATGAAGCCCTCCTACCCTGATTAACGAGGTTTAATGACACGTCTATCAATAGCGGTATCGTCTGGATACGATCTGAACGAGGTTACTGCGCGGCGTATTTAACCCACCCCTATATTCATATTCTGACAAGTCTCTGGCAGCTGATCTGAGGAAGAAGATCTTCCATGCTGAAGAGGTTTACGAGCAGGCCGGTTCCATCCTGAGGGACTTCAGCTGTCAGAGCCGGCAACTCCAGGACGTGATTTCCCAGACGGCTGAACAACTGGACACCGTCGAGAGCACATTGTCAGAGCTATCGCAGTCATCTGACCCAGAAAATGTGGCCAAGATAAAGGTTAGATTTTTCCATTCGCACCTCAGGGATCTACTTGTACTGTTTAACGCCGTCCTTCTCGCTCATGCGGCACATTTTGCGCTCAGAGTCACTGACATCACTGTCCATAACTTTACTTTTTGAAGTATTTGTTAATTATTTTTAAATCGCTACAAGTAATTAAGAAATCGTCTTTTTGCACTTACTGTTATATATATATTTTTTAATCACACACCAAACTTAATCTTACTAGGGTCGCGGTGAGGCCGGAGCCTATCTCAGCCGACACTGGGCGAAGGCGGGGTACACCCTGAACAGCGTGCCAGACCATCACAGGGTCGACGCACACACGCGCACACACACAAGCATTCACCCTCACACTCACATCCACAACGCCTGGGATAATCTGGAACAGCCAGTTAGCCTAATTTGCATGTCTTTGGATTGTGGGAGGAAACCGGAGTACCTGGAGGAAACCCACACAAACATGGGGAGAGCATGCAAACTCCACACACAAACGCCCAAGCACGGGACTCGTACCCAAGACCTTCTTGCTCTGAGGCGCAGGTGTCAACCACTGCACCACCGTGCCTCCCCGACTCTTATTATTCCATTTTAAATAGGCGGAGCTACAGCTTTGTTACATATAGCTACGCTAGCTTTAGCACGTTGCTAAGCGTGTTGCACGGAGTTTATTTGAGATTGTACGGTGCCACAGTGGTCTGGCCCACAAAAGCTGAAAGAAGGTGATATTTTGACAGGTGTGGATAAGGTCCATGCGTGCCAGAATGCTCCCTTCATCTTCCTTATGACGTTCAATCATGTCGAGAGCATTATCCCTGTTTTTATACTGCACATATAAAAATGTCAGATTTCACAAAAACAGCTTTCTCTTGGTTAGACCACTCTGGTTCTCAGCCCTTCATATATTCGTTGCTATGGTAACAGTGTATTTCTAGCTGTCTGGCTAACGCTCGAGTCTTGAGTCTCAACCTGCGACAAAAGAAAAATATTTTCGGTAATATTACTGAAGTTTCCTGTTCATGCTGCATATATTGTGCATTTTCACTCAGTCTCTCATTTGCCGAACCGCTTAATCCTATTAAGGTTGCGGGGAGGCTGGAGCCTCTCAACCGACACTGCGCGAAGGCGGGGTTCTCCCTGAACAGCTGGCCAGACCATCGCAGGGCAACACATACACTCATTCACAACCACATAAGGTAATTCGGAACAGCCAATTAGCCTAATGTGCATGTCTTTGGACTGTCGGAGGAGACCGGAGAACCCAGAGGAAACCCATGCATGCACAGGGAGAACATGCACACTTCACACAGTAACACCCCGAGCCCAGGACTTCTTGCTGTGAAGCGGATGTGCTAACCAATACGCCGCCGTGCCACCCTTGTAGATTCTGATGCATTAAATTTAACGGTAGCTTTTTTTAAAAAAGATGTACCCCTCCATCTGAAACGCTCCAGCTGAAACGCGAATGTGCGAGGTGTAGCCGTTGTTATATAAGAGATGATTGATATATATATA
>JBCNYH010000017.1:2670540-2681395 GCA_039654325.1 Tandanus tandanus | reverse complement strand
TATATACACACACAGGTCGGGGCGGCACGGTGGCACAGTGGTTATCACGTCTGCCTCAGAGCGAGAAGGTCCTGGGTTCGATTCCTGGGCTCGGGGTGTTCCTGTGTGGAGTTTGCATGCTAATTGGCTGTTCCAAACTGCCCCTTGGTGTGAGAGTGATTGTAAATGGTTGGGTGTGTGTCGGCCCTGCGATGGCCTGGCGGGCTGTCCAGGGTGTATCCCGCCTTCGCCCAGAGTCGGCTGAGATGGGCGCCAGTCTCCACGCGACCCTAACTAGGATCAAGCGGCGCAGAAAATGAATGTAGTTTATGTTTAATCTGGTGGACGTGAGGTGAGTATACTGTTAGCGTCAGTTATTATTTATTAGAAATGCTTGGAACATGGTGAGAAATGGCAGCATTTTCCAAAAACTAGAAAAACAAAAGTCTCAGATGTGTATTCTGGACACTTTTACAAGTGTCTACTCATTGTTCCATATCAGGATTGGGGGAAAAAATCTGTTTGCTATAAGTAATATACAGTGAGGATTAGGGTTAAATATTCTTTGTGGTGGATTTATTATTCCAGGAGCTCCAGAAGACTCTGAAGCAGGTACACGATGGTTTAGATGGGACGAGCGAGTCTCTCCGAGTGCTCTGTAGAGCTTACCCTGCTCCGCAGCTAACCGCACTGGGTGACAGCATCACTGAGCTGGTGAAGCGGAGTGAAGGGGCCAGTCAGCTTTCCGGTCGAATCCTCCGAACGTTACAGGAAGCACATCTGCAGGGTTTTAACGGTAAGAGGATCTACAGCGGGATATAGAGAGAGAGAGAGAGAGAGAGAGAGAGAGAGAGAGAGAGAAAGAAAGAGTTCCTCCTGAGGTCCATGCACACATGAACACCTGTTGCCCAACACACACACACACACACACACACACACACACACACACACACACACACACACACACACACACATGCAGGTTCTCTTCCACAGACATTCTGACGGCTCTCCTTGGGAATTGATTCGGCTTCATTACTAGGACAACAGACCCGCCATCCATCAGACCCGCCCACACAGACCATCTGCTCTCAGCTCTCATAAACACGATGCATCCGTCACGACTGTGCCTCCTCTCTGTCCATCTCTCATCTCTTCCTCACGCTGTCTCACTCACAGAGCTCACACACGACTTCCTAAGTTGGCTGTCGGAGCTGAGAGCAGGCACAGAGGAGCGTTCTGACGACGGACGAGACGTCCCTGACGTTACCGCTCAGCTGCAGAGGCTCAAGGTAGCATCCCGTTCGAACGATTCTGTTTATTTTCAGAGCCGGTGTAGGAAAATAACTCTAACCTGGCTGAAAATTCACCTTAGAGGTAGAATCAGGACGGGCCACACCCATCCTCTGATCAGGAGCAGTGATGTCGTAGGGTAATGTTACGGAACGGTACTTTTCTCACTTACGTTAGAGCAGCTGTAAACAGTCTTCCCTCTCATACCAACCCTCCCTCTTTACTCCTAAACAGTTTTAACGCCAAGGACCTGTATCCTTAGTACTTAATTCTGGATTCTGATTGGTCAAATGCGGTGCGTTATGTAAAGGATAATGTACTGCAGCCCGGACATTATCCGGAAATAAACCCCGACTGGGGGATCAGGAACCTGACATGCAGTAAGGGGATATTGAATCACCCTGAAGGAGTTTATTTTGTGATAATGAACATCTGGCTGTACACGAACCCATTAATTACACGACGACTTTATAAATATTGAATGAAAAATTATTTTCTTCATTAAAAAATTCGGGTCGCGACACTATTATCAGCCGACGCTGGGCGAAGGTGGGGTACACCCTGAGCAGCTCACCAGATCATCGCAAGGCCAACACACACACAACAATTCACACTCTCACCTGGGGGCGATATGGAACAGCCAGCAAACTTACTGTGCATGTCTTTGGACTGTGGGAGGAAACCAGAATACCTGAAGGAAACCCACTCAAGCACAGGGAGAACATGCAAACTCCACACAGAAACGCCCCGAATACAGGACTCTAACCCTGGACTTTCTTGCTGTAAGGTGGATGTGCTAACCACTACGCTACCGTGGGGTAAAGTCTGCTACACCTGAGCCTACTGACTCATCAGGGACCTTGCCCAGGTGTTTCTTAGCATGAAGGTGGTCTAACAGGGATTCGAACCTATGACCTCTCGATCATGTGCCCAGCACCCTAACCACTACACCACTGGCCCCAATACTACACCACTGTGAGGCTCTTTAATTTTATTAATTAAACTTTTTAAAATTGATTTAAAATGGGCGGCACAGTGTCGCAGTGGTTAGCACGTTCGCCTCACAGTAAGAAGGTCCTGGGTTTGATTCCCAGGCTCGGGGTGTTTCGGTGTGGAGTTTGCATGTTCCCCCTCGTGCTTATGTGGGTTTCCTCTGGGTACTCCGGTTTCTTCCGACAGTCCAAAAACATGCACAGTAGGCAAAATGGCTGTTCCAAATTGCTCCAAGGTGTGAGTGTGTGTGAATGGTTGTGTAAGTGTTGCCCTGCAATGGTCTGGTGAGCCGTTCAGGGTGTGTCCCGCTTTCGCCCAGAGTCGAAAAAATGAATGAGTGATTTAAAATTATTTTATTTCTTCCTCTAATGATGATGAGTATTATTCAAATGATCGGAATTAAAGACATGTTTTTGTTTAACAAATTAAATTTATTCATTGTTCATGTGAAGTTTTTTTTAGGAGGCGTGTAACATTTATGGATGGAGCCTCGATTTTAAGTGTGTCCAAATTGGGTTATACCCAGAGAGAGAGAGAAAGAGAGACAGAGAGAGAGAGAGAGAGAGAGAGAGAGAGAGAGAGGGAGAGAGAGAGAGAATATGAGAGTTTTGTGCAAAAAAATCCAGACTTTTATTTGCATTTTTTAATAAATGGTTTTTATTTTTAGCTATTTATTCTCAAATATCTTTTTTCCTGTACGTATTTCCTCCCTCTCTGTAAACACAAAGCTTTCTCTGGGCTCACATTGCTTGAATACTGCAACATTTTTAAAATAAGTCAAGGCTTTTACCCAAATCATTCAAATTAAAGTATTTAAATGAAGCTGAACAGTTCCACCTTGGCTTGAAAAACTGCTGATTCCTGTAATACCCCCACCGTGCCTCAGGTGTCCCTGGAGCAGGTCCGAGAGGGTGAGAAGCGCCTGAGTCGACTTCGCGAAGAGGAAGAGAAACTCCTAGAACACCTGTCTAAATCTGCGGCTCGTGGAGTGCAGGAGCGTCTGGCCTCATGTCGGCTGGCACTGGATGGGTTTACTGCAGCCTGCAGACAGAGAGTCCGGTGTTTAGAGGAGAGCGCCGCCCTACAGGACGGGTGAAGCTCAAATTCGATTACAACTTGTGTTTTCTATTGTTACTTCTTTCCTTCTTTCTGTTTATTATATTAAGTACACTTAGGTGACTATAGGATTACAGATCTGAAATATTTATATATGTACAATAAAGTACAACGACAGGCTACGGCGATGTGACAAAAATGTATCATGATTGTCTGGCGAACATAATATATTTGCTTACAAACTACCAACTTTACAATAGTTTATCATCCAAGAATTTCTGAGGCGTAGCTTTAGATGGTGTATATATTATATAATGATGTCTTTGTGATTGACAAGGGAGTATGAGTATGCCCCTCCCACCCCTAGAGCATGGCCAGCTTTGCTCTCTTAATTTGCAGACACGGATGGTTGGTGGGAGATAAAAGAAAAAGAGAAGGAGTCAGATGAGAAGAGAAATAAGCAGAGAGACAATGATGGAGACAGATGGAGAGAAAGAGACAAAGATGAAGAGATAGATGGGAAGAGAGGTATAGAGAGGATCTGAGAGATATAGAACAAAAATTAAATCCCACAAGTACAGCACCATACTTAAGAGAAATTGGTATTGCATCAATCTGATTTTTCGTGTCGTGAACTTTGAGTCCGTCCGTGTACACGTGGGAAGCCTGTGGTGATGTTTCTAACGCCGGTATATAACCGTGGGAATGAATGTCTGAGTGATGGTAACTTCTACTCTGTCTTCCCCTCCAAACTGTTACTTGTATTAAGCCATAAAATAAAAGACTCTTTTTTAAATAAAATAAAATACACTTTTTAACAACGTAAACAGAATTCTAGCCCCGCGATGGCCTGGTGAGCTGTCAAGATGTACTCTGCCCTCGCCCAGAGTCGGCTGAGATCGGCGCCAGCCTCCCCGCGGCCCTAATTAGGATTAAGCAGCTCAGAAAATGAATGAATGAATGAACAGAATTCTATGTGCCATATGCAGTAGGTATCTTTGTTTTTTAGCTGGCAAAATAAACTATTTCTGCTGTGCAATCCATTATGTAGCAAGCAGGGTACGCTAGCTCTGTGCTTTGGATTTGACCACGCCCTTGTCTTATTGTACTATCAACGTGTTTAGTTTGGAGGTGTGTGTTGACGAGCTGAGAGGCTGGCTGAAGCAAATGGAAGAAAGCCTGCGGAAAGAGACAGCTTTTTGTCTGGCGAGCCAGCCAGGAGCCCCGGACTGCTCCATTCAGCTCAAAAGAGTGGCGGAAATTAACAAAGAGCTGCTCGCAAGAAGGTTTGTGTTAACGTGTATTTTTTTCTTAATAAGTACATTGTTACAACCTCCTCAACCGTCAACATGTTTGTTGTTGTTAATACCACATGATGAACGTTTGGGTGAAAACGAGCAACACAGGCTGAATGAATGTTCCTGCCTGTCTGCTGATCAGCATTCAAAAGAAACCATCCTGAAATGCTTTGTGTTTGTTCTCAGGCCGTCCCTGGAGCATCTGTATAAGGTCTCTCTACCCCTGTCCGAAATGAACAGTGTCCCCACCGAGCTCCTCTCTTCCCATCAGGCTTTGCTTCAGGAGGCCTGGACTCGAATGCACCACCTACAGGAGTACCACGTTTTCGGTGAGGCGCTGAGAGCTGTGGGGGACTGGCTGGAAGAGGTGAAGGGCAAGCTGGAGAAGCTGGACATCACCGAAGGGAACAAAGAGGAGGTGGAAGAGAGACTGGAACGAGTGCAGGTATGAATAGAGCTCTTAGTCCTCCCTGATAGGGCAGGGTAGGACATTTCGGAGAACCCAGCATGAGTAAGTTAGATTTTAAAAACACCCAAGTGGGAAAATACACCTCTTCCTCTTATCCCTCCCTCTAAAGCCACTCCTCCACAACACGTGAACGCGCATCGCCTGACTCCTGCTGGAGGATGAGTCCGTGAGGGGAAAGTGTTGGATGAAGGGCAAACTGTCAGTCAAGACTAAGACCATACTACTGTAGACCAGGGCTCAAGACTGAGACAAGTCGAAGGGCAAATGTGAAGTCCCCCCAGCGTATAATGCAGGACAATGTAGTCATCAGTATGTCCGCCCATCCGTCCGTCTGTAATCATTTCAGTTCCAGGCCAGAACCTGGAAAACTGTTTGAGCACATCCGCCTCACAGCAGAAAGGTTCTCCGCATGCTCGCGTCGGTTTCCTCTGGGTGCTCCGGTTTCCTCCCACAGGTGTGAGTGTGAATGGTTGCGTATGTGTTGGCTCTGCGAGGGTCTGGTGAGCTATTCAGGATGTACCCCGCCTTCTCCCAGCGTCTGTTGAGATGGACTCCATCCTCCCCGCGACCCGAGTACGATTAAGCGGTCCGTCAATAGAGTGAGTGGGGAGCGAGAGTATCAGTATCTCAGTGTCCTGAGTTTCTCCGGCGTGTGTAGTGCGGAGGTGTTTCACTGATTATTCTGGCAGCTGTTGTTGCCTCATACACATAACACACGTGGCATGTTTGTTTTTGTAAAGCCCTGTTTTTTCATCTGCTGTGAGGAAACGGTGTGTTTTTCCTCTCGCAGGCGCTAGAGGGAGATCTTCGAGAGCTTTTTATTCCGAGATCATAGACACGGATGGTAAAATCACACTTGATTAAATCACACGCTTAAAAGCCACGAATGTCATCGCACCACATAAAAAAGCGTGAAATAAGTTATGGTAGAATGAGTCATCTGTATGAGTGTTTAATGCAGTCAACTACAAAATTATTGGAACCCCTGAAGAGACTGATTATGCTCATGGGACTTTAGATTTGTGTGGTTTTATCACTTTTTCCTTCCTGGTCATGCTCATTTTTTCATTTTCATGGTCAGAATAATTCTTCCTGGATTCACCACAAAATGATGTGTGTTTAAAGTCCATGGTGCATTTTATACAGTTTGAAACCTACTTTAGTGTGATATTGTAGAATTAATGACAAAACTTAATTTGCCCTTTATTTCTTGCCATCCATTTTTAGCTCCCACCCTCAAAGTGGCCCGGTAGCTGTAGGAATGGGATCCGTCCGTCCGTCTGTCCGTCACACTTTAGTTTCCGGACATTTACTTGCTGCGCGCTGAAGCTGGGGCTTTCAAACTTGCTATGCTGGCTCACTGCTATGAGTGCTAGGCTGAGTTTATGTGTGAGTGACCTTGACCTACTTTTCAAGGTCACAGAGGCAAAACTGTATATATTAATTTTCCAGATATTTACTCGCCGCGCACTGAAGCTGGGGCTTTCAAAGTCGCTATGCTTGTTCTAAATTGGCATATTATGAAATGGTCCTTTCGGCGGGAGCGTCTGGAGCCCCGGGGTCTATTTTCGTCCTAGATTTGTTTTAACAACTCACTCACTCATTCTCTGAACCGCTTAATCATACTCGGGACGCGGGGAGGGCGGAGCTTATCTCGGCCCACACCGGGTGAAGGCGGAGTACACCCTGAACAGCTCGTCAGCGCATTGCAGGACAACGCACACACAAACACACACTCATTCACACTCACACCTAGGGTCGATTTGGAACAGCTAATTAGCTTAATATGTGTGTCTCTGGACTGTGGGAGGAAACCAGAGTGCCCGGAGGAAACCCACGACAGCATGGAGTGAACACGGAAACTCCACAAGCCAGAAAACGGAACCCAGAACTTTCTTGTTGTGAGGCTGACGTGCTAACAACTACGCCACCGTGCCGCCCAAATTTGAACAACCTGCTTCAATATTTTTAAAAACATTTTATTCATTTGATTAAATCCTGTTAAAAGTGTTGTTCCAATCTGAGACTTCTAACAATCTAAGCAGTGTGACATGTTCTACATGAAAGATGATTTATCTGGACGCCGCAGGAAGAACCGCTGTGCTTTTCCAGATATCAGCAGTAGGGGTGCCAATATTTTTAGACCAGCATTTTGACGGTAAACAGATTGCACTGCTTTAACTATTATATAAAAGTAATTCTATATGTTTAAGCTGGAAATAATTTTTAACCAGTTTCACGTGTTTGGTGTTTGTTTTATACAACTGTTATACAGCGTTGTAGGGTGCCAATAATTTTACTACTTCATGCATCTTTGTGGAATTGTTTATTTGACTATCAACATATCGATCATCCTTTATAATAAAGCTGTGAGTAAACTTTTGTTTTACACAATTCACGTTGCCCGTGCTGTCCATCCTCGGCTGAAAGGAACGTGATATATTTAGAATATCTCTACAGTAGCCTTGTGTGTGTGTGCATGTGTGTGTTTTGGTGTCGTCCTGTACAGGATATCCTGTTAATGAAGGGTGAGGGAGAGGTAAAGCTGAACATGGCTGCCGGGAAGGGCGAGCTTGTCATAAAAAGCAGCGGAGACGCTGGACAGGAAGTGATCCGTTCTAAGCTACAGGAAGTGGAGGACGCCTGGGCGGCACTGCTCTTAAGGGCTATGAGCTGCCACAGGTAACGTATGGTCTTATTCCACATCTGAAAATTGGGTTTTTTGATTATTATTAATAATATAATAATAATAATAATGATAATAAAAATAATAATACAGTTAGAAAATCTTTATTTGTGTACCATTTTTAAACGGTTTTATAAAATATTTTCTTTTGAAAGACTTAAAAAAAAAAGATAAACTACTCTCGAGTTACAGCCACGCCCCTCCAAGAACAGCTTAAGGCTGTGATTGAACAGTGGTTGCTTTTCAGTGTGACACGACTACAACACAGTGATGAATTACATTCACTTCTGACGCAAAGTCAGTATTTATTTCCTTAAAAAGCAACCCCTTACGGCTTTTTCTTTTTCACTGAAATCACAACAAGTGTAATGAAGCGTTTGCTCTTCAGTGTGGCACGTTTTCCTTAAGTCGTAATGAAAACAACACCAACTGCAGGAAGCATTTCATGAGTTTACTCTTTAAAAAATTTTGTGTGTGTGTGTGTGTGTGTGTGTGTGTGTGTGTGTGTGTGCGCTTAGCCGTCTGGAATGGACCGTGAGTCAGTGGGGGCTGTTCATCGAGTCTCAGGCTCAGCTCAGGACGTGGTTGGAGGAGGTGGAGGCTGAGGTTAAAGGTCCTCTGGAACCTCAGCTGGGTCTCAGAGAAAAAAGGCAGCAGCTAGACAGGCTGTGTCAGCTCTCAGCCGACGTAGAGGACCACCAGGGGGCGCTGTGTTATTTAGAAGAGAGCGCCGCCGAGCTGTACAAGCGCACCGGAGACCCTGCCTTCAGGGAGGAGGAGACCGCTCAGCTCAGGGCGCAGTTTGATGATGTCCGAGCCGCCGCTGAGGTGATGGTTGAATGATGAGATGAGAATGTTTTAAAGAATGTTGTGATGTTTAATATGTAGATGTTTAACTGATGCCACTTCACAGGAGAGAGTCCGTCTTTCAGAAGGTGTCGTTTTCGAGCACGAGAAGTACATGGCGACGGTGAGAGAGCTGACCGATTGGCTAATGTCCAAAGGGGAGGAGCTTCAAAGGTGTTCTGACCCATCTGGTGACTCCGCCTTCGTCGAGAGGAAGCTGATGGAAGTTCGGGTGAGAAAATGAAGCAAAATATGTGAAATAAAATTCTCCATCACTACAAGCTTTTCTGTTTTGATTTGGGGGTAAAAAAACAATCATTCTTTAATCATATACTGCAGCTAGAGATTTTCCTCCAAGTGTGATGTAAAGGAAGGGACCATTGAGGTTTATTTGTTTGTTTGTTTATTTATTGATAATCGGGAACCTTTACTCAGTGTTACGTGTTCCTTTTTGATAGAAATCGAGACACTAAGAAAACCAGAAAGAAAGCAGGAGGCAGGGCTTCCTATTTTTTATTTATTTTTTTTATTTATTTTATTTTATAGAAACATTACCACAGACTTAAAAATCTGAATTAAAGCACTTCGTATTATTTGGGAAGGTATTTAGATTTTCTTCTGTAAAATGGCTGTAAACAGAATTTTTATTTATTTTTTTTATTTTTATTTTTTTAGGACAAATTTCTTTTCTTTTCTTTTTTTAATTCCTGAAATAATGTAATCTATATAAATGCATGTATTTTTTTATTATCAATAACTATGCTTAAGATGAAAATACTACTAAATTCTACTCTTTGGTATTTATTATATGTAGCCGTTTCAGCTGTTTTTTTATGAAGGGTGGCAATAATTTTTTGAAGTCTATATATCGTTGTGAATTTTTAAAACAACCATCAACCATCTGTGGACTAATTGTGGACACATTTTTTTCTGACTTAAACTATTAAGCATTGTGTTTTAAACATCGCCACATGTTTATCCTCATTAAACACACCAGGATATTTTAATATACATGAATATGCAAATTAGGAAAGAATCCCCCCATGTCTTCCTGCTATCACAGTTAGTCTAATATAAGTCAAATTAGCTTATTTAGCTAGCTCCTAATAAACTAGCTTACATTTCTCACAAGTTTGACATGATTGATGAGCGTTCCCATAGCAACCACATACCAAGTCACTGTTATCCTCTGATCTCGGATGTGATAAACTGAAAGCCAGATTGGTTTATTTAGTGACATCACTAATTGGCTTATGTGTTGCCCCTCCTCTTTGTTATGACGGTCATGTTTATGAGGTCATGGTTATACACATATAACTGTGTTACCCGAAAACAATCGGTATAATCAGGATCAACATGGAGTAAATTATCCAAAATTAAAGTTTTTAAAAATTAAATACGAATTACAAATTTTATTTTTGTAAGATTATTGTTAAAACATCAATCATTCACATACTAATGATACTGAAACACAAAATGTTACATTAACATAAAACTGTGTGATGAGTACAGGCAAGTGGTTTCCTCAAAGGAAAAGGACGGATTGTTTTCTGGATCATTCTTTTCTCTTTTGGTTTCATTTTTACTTCGCTCAGTCGTATACAGCGTGATCTGATCGTTGCTGCACTGCACAAGAGAAAACGTGCAAGGAGAAAAAATGATGTGAGAAAATATTGATTTTAATTATTGACCAGCTTGATGGACTTGTGTGTGTGTGCGTGTGTGTGTGTGTGTGTGTGTGTGTGTGAGAGAGAGAGAGAGCGAGAGAGAGAGATTTCAGGGAATATTTTTTATGAAGCTGCAATCTTTAATTTACCCACTGCACACCGTGGCCTCCAAAATGATTGACATTCTTTGGGCAAATGTGCAAAAGTAAACATGTAATAAGAGAGAGATTTCCAATATATATATACATAAAGTGAGAGAGAGAGTACATACAGTAACTTTTACATTTTTACATCAATAGAGTAAATACTTCATCAATTTACATAATTTTTTACAGTTATAACTTTACATACATTAAGTATTTTACTTCCATTTGCACACGTTACATACAGTAAATACTTTACATCCACTCACATGCATCCTTTACAGTTTAAACTTTACACGTTACATACAGTAAATACTTTACATCCACTCACATGCATCCTTTACAGTTTAAACTTTACACGTTACATACAGTAAATACTTTACATCCACTCACACGCATCCTTTACAGTTTAAACTTTACACGTTACA